>NC_024127.1:24634256-24661442 GCF_000346735.1 Prunus mume
AACCCCTAGCATGGCTAATTTATTTAGCATGGCACGTGAACTACAACTCGCATGTGGTGGGTTCTCGTGTACTCCGCTTTATGCTTTTCCTTAGTAGAGTGTCGTTTTGGGTTGATAATTTATTCGGGCCCAACCATGGATTTTTTGGGCCTCAACATAATTTTCTTCTTCGAGTTCACCATTCAGGAAGGCAGTTTTGACATCCATTTGATGCAAAAGTAGGTCTTAATGCGCAACCAAAGCCACAATGATGCGGAAAGAATCTTTGGTGGAAACTGGAGAAAACGTCTCAGTGTAGTCAATTCCCTATATTTGGGTAAATCCTTTGGCTACCAATCTAGCATTAAATCTTTCTATTCTTCCATCCTTATCCTTCTTTGTTTTAATTACCCATTTTGAGCATACCAATTTTTGGCTCTTGTGAGGTTCAACTAATTCCCATACTTGATTATTCTTCATGCTTTCAAGTTCGTTCAACATCGCTTCCCTCCATTTGTTTGCATTATGACTCTCCATAGCCTTTTTAAAACTTGTTGGATTAGCCTCATCTCCAATGTCAAAATCTGCTTCTTGTAAGTACATAAAATCTGAATTTGCTGTGGATCTTCTTAGTCTGTCAGATCTCCTCACTTGTGCTGGTTCTTGTGGATTATGTAGCTCAGGATTCTCAACAGCTTATTCATGTGGTTCAACTGGTTCTTCAAACTGAGGATTTTCCAATACAGTTTCACTTAAAGGAATCAATGGTGTAACATCTTGCTCAACATTCTCAATCACAGCTACATCACCTTTTTCTTCAAAAACAAAATCTTCATTCCCAGTGGCATTCTCCTCATGCTCTATAAACTTTGTACAACCAGTCTCAATAATTTAATTACCATAATTTGGACAGTAAAATCTAAAATCCTTTGACCTTGCGGGGTAACCTATAAAATGACAGCTAATCATTTTAGGATCGAGCTTTTTCTCTTAAGGGTTATAGATTCTAGCTTTAGCCTTGCAACCCCATACATGAAGATGTCACAGGCTAGGCTTTCTGGTAGTCCAAATTTCTAAAGGTGTCTTAGGCACAGACTTGCTGGGCACTCTATTGTATATGTAATTTGTTGTTTTGATTGCTTCATCCCATAGGCTCTTAGGCAAATCAGTTTTCAAAATCATGCTACGAACCATATCCTTCAAGGTTCAATTTCTTCTCACAGCCACACCATTCTGTTGCGAAGTTCTTGGCATTGTGTACTAAGCAGCTATTCCATTATCTTGTAGATACCTAGCAAAAGGTCCAGCTCGTTGTCCGCCTTCATTAAAACTTCCATAATATTCACCCCTTTGTCTGACCTCACAATTTTGATATTTTTCTCAAGTTTCCTGTCTACTTCAGTTTGAAAATCTTGAACATTTCGAAAGCTTGAGATTTTTCTGCTAAGAGATATGGATAACCAAAATGAGAATGGTCATCTATAAAGGCGATGAAATAGCGATTTCCATCAATTGTTTGATGAGGGAATGATCCACAAATATCTGTATGGATGATCTCTAAAATATCACTACAGCGTGTTGCACCTTTCTTCTTAGTCTTAATGAGTTTTCCTTTAACACATTCAATACAAATGTCGTCATAACCGAAAGTCAGTGATGGCAAGATTTGTTCCTCAACAAGAATTTTCATTCTTTCTTTTGAATACTTTCCAAGAAACTGATTCTCAATTTGTTAAGAGAAACAGTTTTCCGTTTAACTATATTCACAAACTAACAAATAATATATATGCAAGCCTCCTTAATTAAGTATCACACCTTTGTGGCAAGATATTACTCATAGCATATACAAAATTACATGTTATCTTGTGCCATCAGAAACAAATTACATGACAGATTCTATTTGTTGAAGAAACTTATCAAGTAATTTAGGTATGGTGCAATTTTTGGTTAGTTCTTTAGGGTTTGAGTATTTAGGTTCGGTTTTGTTATGGAAAGTTTGTTGATTCTCAGAACAAAGACAAAAACCTATCTAGCTTAGAAAAATAACCAAACAAAACACAGTTCAAGAAGGAAAACCCTTTTGCAGTGAATTATAAAAACTGCTGTGAACAGTATTTTAGGGGTTTTTGGTGTCTGTTTTTGACGCAAAATACCTTTATGAATAGGGAATGACCTAATTAACACAACTCACAAATTTGCTATGACATATAGGCATTTTTATGGTTTTAAGATCATCCGGTAAGTCAAAAACATGTTTAAAGTTTTGAAAATATGGAAAACCAAATCAAAACATGCTTTTCTAGATTCTTTAATATTCTTGATACTTTCATAAACATGTTTACTGCATCTTCAAAAAATTAAACGTAACCAAATAACTCAACATGACATAAACAGATATGAAATCATAGTAGGCATACTTGAACAACGATTTCAGTGTGTGAATAACCTTAAGCTCTGATACTAATTGTTAGATTTCTATAATATACATGTTCTAGATCTTTTACACAATCTAAAATACGTAAACATATGAACACATACCTGGAGCCATCTTCCTAGAGTACACGACCTCTGAACTCATCCAATCCGTAGCAGCAGCAATCCTAGCAAGAACAGGAACGGCTCAAGACTTCTGCTATATCTCAGAATCTGTTTTAGCTCTCTCTTTATGATGAGAATAGGGTTAGAGAACGTGTATGATGAGAGCAGGGCCTTAACCTTATATAGGGCTAGGTCAAGTCGTCTCTACTCATCACCGAGGGCCAACTTGACTTATCTTCCAAGCCCACTTAATTGATTCACGCAAAAAGGAAATAAATAGGACCCCTTAATAGGCTTCAAAACCCTTCCTTATTCCACAAGGTTTTGGGCCTCAATGTATAACTTAATTTAAACTCTTATCAAAACCTGATATAACTTAGAATCTAGTGCAACGATCTAAATAGGAAAACATAACAGTTAAGAGTCATATGATTAGATTATAGTATGAACAAAATACATCTCTTCAGTTATAAATTCAGGCTTTTCTTTTTAATTTAAAGAATAATCCAAATCCTGGTATAAAAATTATTACCAAAAGCTGTTCTCATTATACTATTTACTTAGCTAGTATTAACATGGTTGAATATAGAGAACTGCATTTAGAGCATAAACAGAAAACTATCACAGTTACTCCAGCATTTTTAGCAGAGTATGGTTATTTAGGTCAACTTTATATTGAAAATAGTGATCATGTAGATTCATTTTCCTCAAAATTAAAAGAAGTTATAAGTTTTTATATTCCTTTATGAAAGAGCGTAAAATTGCCCAGATAGAGCACAACATAGTATTATTATTTCTTATAATGAACTGCTTAGTCCGACAGAATCAACAAAGATAGAGATCCCTACCAAGCAAGACATTCAAAAACACAGAGGAGCAATAATAGCTTAGCAACAATTATTCAATGATGATCGTCTGAACCTCCTTCATCAATCCAACTTTATCAAGATTTATTTAGAGACTATTTCCAGGAGACCATATGACACATATGAATTCAAGATAAGAAAAACAGGAGCAAAAGTTTTTGATTAAATCTATAACCAGATAGTAGAACAAATTGCAGTAGAAGACAACAACAACGCATACTGGAATAGCTTAGGAGAAGAAGAGTTACACAATATAGATAACATGTTTGAAGCATAAACTCCATGTGAAGCCCTCATGATAAAAAGCATCATCATCATCATCTCACGTGAAGAAACCATCTCAAGCAAAAGATGCAACATCAATCCTATTTGTGCAAATAATCTCGCGGGAGAATATTCGCTTCTAGATCCTTCAACGTTCGATGCCTAAGTCAGTTCGAGTGTTTATAGGAAAACAATAGCTAAGCAAAGGGTACGAAGTTGTATGTATGGTGTGAACCAGGCGGCCGAAGCCGTGTGGAGAAAATATGGAGAGTGGAGGGGGAGAGAGAGCTTCGGGTATTTTTCTCGGGTATTAGGAGTAGGTTTAGATGTATCTTGAATGATGAATGAAGTCATCCATTTATAGGAGTCTCGGGGCTAGAGTTTCGTAGAGAATAAACTCTTATTATGATGAGTTTATTCTTTACCCAAATTCGTAGGGATCGAGTCGGACTTGATTATATCTCTTTATTGAAGATAATATTTGAATTAATGATATTATCTCTTTTTATTTGGATAATATCTGAATTAATGATATTATCTTCTCTTTATTAGGATAATATCTTAATTAATGATATTATCTTATTAAATAGAGATAATATCATATTAATTCAGATATTATCCCTATTAATTAATTGGCCAAATAAATTGGTTCAATTAATTAATTTAAGAGATAATCTTCTTTTCCACGTGGCGTGCCGTGATTGGAGTTGAAAATATTTACTCCTACAAATGCCCCCCAGCTTCTGCATGGCGCTTGTGTGGCATGTAGGGATGAAATTATTTTTCCGGCTCTCCAACTGTGTCTGAGCTTTATTCTGTGAGTTGGACTCCTTTGCAGATCGGATTCCCAATTGGAGTAGGCCTCTGACTATTCTTGGAGTTGGACTCCCAGTAGGAATGAGCTTGTGATTCCTTCTTGACCCGAGTTGTCCAACTTGTATAAATACAGGGCTTCACTTCACTCTTTCTCACACCGCAAACTTAACTTCTCTACCTTCTAGCTTGAGAAAGATCTTGGAGAATTTGTACTGCTTGTCAAAGAGAGAAGTTGCCGTGCATCCAAAGTACGTCGAGCACGTATATTTCTTCTTCGTCTTCTCTTTTTTGAGGCGAGGACCAGCTGGGTGAGACCAGGCTGGTTGACGTCGTGACTGGCGGTCAAATACGGTTGAAGTGGTGGTGGGTGCTAGTTGCTGCTGAGTGAGTATCCGGAAGAAGTTGGTGGTCTGCCCCTTGCCCAGGATGTTGCGAGATGGAAGTAGAATGATCCAGACTCTGATGACCTGCTGGCTAGGCTGGAGGAGTGTTATATTAGACCCCCCTTAAAAAGGAGTATTCTAATGGTCCAGACTCTGATGACTTCGCTGGCAAAGGATGTGTCTCCTTTGAGGAAGAAATCAAGGATCCCTTCTGCTAAGAAGACTCAAGTAGGAGCTGTTCCCCATCATCAGTTAGGGTTAAACATCTTGTTGGTGCATATGGCAAGAAGATTGGTGGTAGGGGCAATATTCGTGATGTTCCACTCAAGCCTCATGCAGACAAGCTCGAAGATCATGATATACTCCGTGAAGTGGTTCGCTGACGAACTGGTTCACCTGCTAAGAGGCAAAGAGGTGCTGATATTCCTCTTCGTGGTTCGAGTTGTCTATATTAGTGAAAGGATGGAGATAGAACTTGGAGGTCTACTCATCTGCCCAATCATCAAGGTCTAGTTACTGAGTCACGAGCAGTCAAGCGTGGAGTTGATTCAGCGTCATTGACTTCATTGGAGGTGAGGATGGCGGCGGCAAAGAAGAGGAGAGAGTCATCTTCCCAGGCAATCTTCTGCAACGTCAGCAGCTGATCCCAAGGTGGACAAGTCTAACCCTGCAAAGGATGCAGGTGTGTCTAATATGCTCAAGATGAACTTTCTGTCAAGTCCATCCACTTGTGCTCAGCTGGTTGATCAAATCCGTCAGGCTGACCATCTTGGTACTTTCTCAACTTTTTCCTTGAAAAAACAAAGGGAAGCAATATTTCATTTGCTTTAAAAATGAGTAGCTTTTGTTGCTGAAATTATCCAGAACTCGTCTGTTTTTGCCCCCTCTTCTGTTGCTAACTTGATCAGTTGAAAAGATGCATACTTTCGTCTTAAGCGCAAGAATGCTGACATCTCTCTTAGCTATGATAAGCTCATGGCTGGATTTTGCGCTTATCAAAGTCTGCTGGAGAATCCAAGTTTGAAGCTACCATGGATGTGTACAAGCTGTGTTGTTTGGACTGCAAAAATGGGTCTGCTCCCCTTTATGCCATTGGAGATGAAGACATCGAGGAGTTCTGCCCTGATTTGCTCCATGTTCAAAGTGAGCAGGTCAATGCTGCGAATATGGAAGGAGCTGAAGAGCAGGCTACCAAAGAGGCAGTAACTAAAGAAGGTGGAGTAGAGGAGGACGAGACTGATGAGATGTCGACAGACGTCGTTGATTAGGCAGGTGGAGCTGCTAAGAGTGTGGCTGATTAGGCGGATGCCGAAGAAGATGTAGATTATGGATCTCCTACCAGCATCCTGGAGTAGATGAAGACTCATCTATTTCTTTTCAGTTTTTATAGTGTGCTTTCTTTTTTAGAATAATTGGTCATGCTTGACCATCTTTTTGTTGAACTCGGCCGGTTGGTCACTTTGCTATGGAAATTTCAGTTGTTTTTTTTATATTTCAATTCGCATAGTGTCTTGTGAACTGCTCGAGTGTTTCTGGGTTGTGGCATGTCTACATCCACAGACGTGTCGATGAGAGTGGCCCGTTTGGCCTACGTCCAGAGACGTGTCAATGAGAGTGGCCCGTTTGGCCTACTTTCGGGGACATGTCGATAAGTGTGGCCCGTTTGGCCTATGTCCAGAGATGTGTCGATGATAGTGGCCCTTTTGGCCTACGTCCAGAGATGATAGTGGCTCGTTTGGCCCACGTCCAGAGACGTGTCAATGAGCGTAACCCGTTTGGCCTACATCTGGGGACATGTCGATGATAGTAGCCCGTTTGGCTTACGTTCAGAGATGTGTCGATGAGAGTAGCCGGTTTGGACTATATCCGAAGACGTGTCGATGATAGTGACCCGTTTGGCCTACGTTTGGAGACGTGTCGATGAGTGTGGCCCGTTTGGCCTACGTCCGGAGACGTGTCGATACGAGTGGCCCGTTTGGCCTACGTCCGAAGACGTGTCGATGAGTGTGACCCATTTGGCCTACACTCGGAGACGTGTCGATGTGTGTGGCCTACGTCCAGAGACGTGTCGTTGAGAGTGGCCCATTTGGTCTACGTCCAAAGACGTGTCGGTGAGAGTGACCCGATTGGCCTATGCTTGGAGACGTGTCGATTGTTTTTGTGAGCACTCCATTGGAAAGAAAGGCTTGAACTTGTATTGATTTTTGTGTGACTACATTGCTTTATTGAACAAAAAAGATGAGTTGCATGAGTAACATCAAAAGTAACTTGTCTTTAATGGAGGTGAGGGAGGCTTGACTGCCTACTTAGTGTCGAGCTGATAGGTGAGGAGCTTCAAGGATAGTACTCCTGGCGGTGATGGGCATTCCATTGCCTTGGAACTTCCTTCCATTGAAAGATGATGAAAGGTTTATCTTCCATAACTTGGTAGCTAGTAACGGCTTGGGAGACGAAAGTCGTCTGTTTGATCTTTCTCTTCTGCCCCCTGGTGGTCAGACTCTTGGAGTCAACTAGGATCGTGTTGATTCATATGAATTTTTTTGTGGAGGCTCATTGTTAGCTGCGTCACAATCCTTGATTTGCTGGATAGCCCCCCTTGCGATGAATTCCATACAATGGTTGTCTCTGACTAGATCTTCGATGTGCCTTTTCCAAGCAAAGCAGTTGTTTGTGTAATGACTGTGGCCCTTCATGGAATGTGCAGTATCTACTGGTATCCTTCTTGGTTGGGTTTCCCTTTAAAGGCGATGGTTTCTACAACCAAGGCATGTCCTTTACTTGGGCCAAGATCTGGTGTATCGGGATAGTGAACTTGGTGTAGCTCTCCGCTGCTGGAGCATCTTCCTGAGGCTGTGATCTGCACTTGCCGTTCTCTTGGCTTGCCTGCTCAGCTGCTTGATCAGCCTTCTTTGCGGCGATCCGGTTGTCGTCCCACAGTGCGTAGCACTTTGCTGTAGCGAAGAATTTTACCAGTGTTTGGCAAAGAGAGATGGTCAGCTAGCGATATAGCTCACATTCAGTTGGCAACCCCCTCTTGAAGGCGGAGGACGCAATTTGGTATTCACATCCTACAATGTTTGCCCTCTCCGCTTTGAACCTCTTAATGTAGTCTCGGAGGGATTCATTGGACTTCTTGTGCAGGTTAAACCGATAGTTAGGGTTCTTCTTGATCGTCTAATACGAAATATATTCTTTATTAAAGACGTAAGTAAGCTCCTTGAAGCTGATGATCGACTCGGATGGCAGGGTATAGAACCAATCCTGAGCTACTCCTTTCAAAGTCATTGCAAACACCTTACACATTAGCGCATTTTCGGCTTTGTAGAGGATCATAAGGCTCTTGAAATGCTTCAGATGGCTTTCGGGATCAGAATATCCTTTGAAACATGTGAAAGAGGGCGTTGAGAATCATTTCGGTGGAGCAACCTGCTCTGTTTCGGCAGTGAAAGGTGAGGAGTTTGCTCAGTCCACCTCAATGCATAGTGCATCTTCGAAATTTTCGCCAATCCTGAAGTCTTGAAGTCGGTTACTTACAAGCTTCACAACGTCTTCCGCGCACATGGCCGATCGATCACATTGATGACCTTCACGATTTGGGCGACGTTGATTGAATTCCTTGTTGGTTCGCAATGATCGACTTTCTTGGCTACGCTGCCTAGGCTGGGTGTTGGTGGACTGCTTTGCGAGGGATTTCCAGTAGCTTGGCTACGAGAATTGGTTCTTCTAGAACTAGCAACAGAGCGACTTTCTTCACGGTCCTCATTGTGAGGGTTATCAGTTCACCTGCGAGCGGGCAGTGGAGCACCTTTCTTCACTATCCTCACTACGATGACTATTGGGTTGACCTCCCCGGGAGCCTAGGCTTTCATGTGGGCCCATCCTTTCGCGCATGTTGGTCCTTAAACTCAATATGGATGGGAGACTTCGTTTGCTTTGAGTGTGGCTTGCAGATGCTTGCGACATGTCGGCAAGTTGATCGTGTTGTTGTCCATCTCCTTGTCTGCTTACTCTTGCTCGACCTACTTGGTACCCATCGAACTGCCTATTGGCGCGTGCCTCCATCCTTCTCTTTTCGCCTTGTTGTCCAAGGCCAAGGTTTTGAGCCAAGTTTATTTGGTTGAGGAGTTGTCTCATCAAATTGTTTTGGTCGTTCATTCTCTGAGTTAGCTGGTCAACTCTCAGATTAAGGTCTACTTGACTTCATGGATCGGGAGGTGAGAAAGGTGTGGAGCCCAATTGCACACGGGCTAGGGTTTCATTAGAGGTGTACGCATGAGAGTGCGTCGAGCGCAGAGGCAATGGAAGGAATGCTTGAAGTTGCTCCAAGATTGGGCCTAAGTCGGCTGTGGTAGTGAGCCCACCTTGAAGGCTAGATCTAGTGACGGGGCCTTGAGATGGTACGATGACAGCAGAGGACGGTGCGGTGGTCCTAGCTGGGAGTTCGTCGGGTGGCATGATGGTTCCAGTCACACGGGGTGGCTACTGTAGTGCGGCAACAAAGGTTTGCTGCGGGTTCATGGCTGCGAGAGGCGATGAAGCCGCCATGTCGATTGCGGGATCGTGAGAGGAGTAGCTTTGGGCAGTCACGGATTGAGCCATCGCGGCGGTTTTGCTCCTCGTGCGCTTGCTTCTAACTATGGTTGTTTGGAAGGCTTCGGTGGATTGGAAAATAGGAGGAACGGATTCCTTGAGCACCCGTTGAGTATAACTTGTGCTCTCAATGAAAGCACCAAATGTTTGTGCAAATAATCTCACAGGAGAATATTCGCTTCTAGATCCTTCAACATTCGATCTTCCTTCTCTCTCTTCCTCAATTCTTGTAAAAAAGATTGGAGTAAATAGACCATACCCGGGGGGTGTTGGCCAAAAGCCCTCCGATGCCTAAGTCAATTCGAGTGTTTATAGGAAAACAATAGCTAAGCAAAGGATACGGAGTTGTATGTATGGTGTGAACCGAGTGGCCGGAGCCGTGTGCTATGTTGCATGGACACTCCAAAATGTTGGAGTGTTGGAGTGTCGGACACGCCAACACGCCGACACGGCTTCGACACTCCCCCGACACGCCTCCGACACAGTCAACGGCTCTGACACAGTCAAGACATGGCTCCGACACAATCAAGACACAGCATGGACCAGATTGAAATTTTGAAAATAAAAGTAAGGGTCTAAACGTGATTTTTGAAACTTTAGTGGACTGATTTGAAATAGTTTTAAAAAGATGGGTTGAAAGTGGAAAAAGAATTTTTTAAACCTAAATGAATCTCACGAAAGTATCAGCCAGCCACTTCACTTCATTTCTTCCGTTGCAGCATCTCCTCTTCTCCAGCTTTTGCAAAGGTGAGTCTTTTTGCAATTTTTTTTCGTTTGTTTTCAAATGCTTTTATTTATGTTTTCTATTTTCTTTTCTTATATCCTTCCATATCAGTAGAAGAGTTGGACTTGGTGGTGAGGTGAGGATTCTTTTCTTCTGTTTTTTTGAAGAGAAATGAAACAAGAAGGACGATTCTTTTTTGTGGTGTATTAATTATTATTTATGGATGATGAACAATGAGTTATTTGTTTTTTTTTATGGAATTATGTGACATTGAAGTATTGAGAATTAATTAAGCAAAAAAAAAAAGTATTGAGAATTAATTATTATTTTAATTGCCGTGTCCGTGTCCTAATTTTTTGAGAATTTTCATGTCGCTGTGTCGCGTTCCCGTGTCCCCATACCCGTGTCTATGCAACATAGGCCGTGTGTGGTGGCCGAAGCCGTGTGGAGAAAATATGGAGAGTGGAGAGGGAGAGAGAGCTTCGGGTATTTTTCTCGAGTATTAGGAGTAGGTTTAGATGTATCTTGAATGATGAATGAAGTCATCTATTTATAAGAGCCTCAGAGCTAGGGTTTCATAGAGAATAAACTCTTATTATGATGAGTTTATTCTTTACTCAAATTCATAGGGATTAAGTCGGACTTGATTATATCTCTTTATTGAAAATAATATTTGAATTAATGATATTATTTCTTTTTATTAGGATAATATCTGAATTAATGATATTATCTTCTTTTTATTAGGATAATATCTGAATTAATGATATTATCTTATTAAATAGAGATAATATCATATTAATTCAGATATTATCCCTATTAATTAATTGGTCAAATAAATTGGTGCAATTAATTAATTTAAGAGATACTCTTCTTTTCCACGTGACGTGCCGTGATTGGAGACAAAAATATTTGCTACCACAAGTCCAAAGCAAGAGAATCCAAACTCTTTGGCTCCATACGGCATCATCTGAAAAGAAGAAATAGAAAAACTCCTTAGGCAATATAAAAATAAGTAAGGGCATTATTGTCCAAACACTTTAATTTTGTCCTTCTTTATAAATACTTCACCCATTTTGGGTTTATATTTAAGTTCCCATTTTGTAAACAAGAGGCTTTCATGAAGCATGCGGCTCATCAAATAGGAAAGCTTCACCTGAAAGAAATTGAGATTGCCATTCATGAAGAGAGTAGCTCTACCACTGTATCCGTCCTGATCATGAAAATTGCTTCTCTACTCTTCCATGGCAAGAGCCACGAGGTAAGAAAACCAAGAGCTAAAGGAGGCTGGTGTCAAGCTCAAGGCCGACACAAATCGTCAGCCATTAGATATAAGTTTTAGTAGCACATTGAGGGGGAAGGTTCTGACAATCCCTCCAATACACATAGATGATCACAGAGGCACTTCGTTTCGCAATCTGCTAGCACTCAACATGTCACCAGCATTGCCGCCAAGATGTTACAAGCTATTTGTCTTTCTAGACGATGTGATTAACTCATCCAAGGATGTAGGGCTTCTCTACTACCACGGGGTCCTCCTGCATTCTCTAGGCAGCAACAGAATGGTGGCTAAACTTGTCAACAAGAGGCAAGGAAGTTGGGCTGGACGCGTCCCTGTCATACTTGTACAGGGTGGTTGGCGATGCCAACTTTTAATATGCTTCTAAACATGCAAGATTAAGAGCAGTTTTGGTGCACCACTATTTAAGCAGCTGGGTGGTAGGCGTTTCATCTCTGGGAGCAATCTTAGCTCTTTACCTCGCCCTCATTCAGACTGGCTGTGGAGTTGCCGGTGCCAGAAGGGATCTGGGACACAAGTTCAGTTTCATATCGTTTCTGAAGGATTCTTTGTTTATAACGTAAGTGCATGTGGAAAAGATTCTAGGCTCCAGTAAGTCCATGGAGAGTGAGGCCGTCCATGATATGGACTGCTCCCATGGCTTGAAAGAAATGATAGAATTTATGTTTTAAGTTAGCATTACCACATCAATATGTGTCTAATCATTGATGTGTCCGAGAAGGCTTCACCACCAGTCTGAATGCTCTCAAATTTGGACATGTTATAGTCGACATTCGTGAAAATCGTTATAAGACCAACGTGGATATGCAAACTTTCATTCAAATGTATGAAAATTAGTAATTGTTGATCGTCATTGAAAAATAACGGTCAATGTTCCTTCCTATAAGAAGAAAAGCTCCATCAAAGAATTCCCAACTTAGGAGAAAAAGAAAAAGGGTAGGATATGCTGAGGGTGAATTTCCTCCCACATGGGAAATTAGACATTTCCGAACTTCAATAATTTTGGTCATTGGATGTGGTAGATCAAATGTACCCACCTCCAATAAATTTGTGCCAAATCCATAACCAACACACGTTTTCCGTTAAGTTCGCTACTTGTCTGGATGTAAATAAATCTCAAAACTCATCAACCTCCTCGCCTTTCATTTTGGCTCAACACGTTTGGTTGTCCATAGCAAATTTGTGGGTTTTTCAATATAGGCATGAGCTTGCATTTTAACGTTGAACATTATGTCTTTCTAAACAGACATACAAGTATTAAGACACTAAATTGGCAAATCAAATGCAAGGTGCTCTATCATTCTCTGTTTTCCGGTCTGATTCCCTTATCAGTTTAGGCATAGATATGTAATAACTTTGCTTGAGATTTAAACAAAGTATGTACAAAAATTGAAGAATGGTAAAGGAAAATATACACATTGTCTCGGTCACTAGGGAAGATGAATGACAGCATCAAAGCTGAAATCTTCACCTGGTTCAAAAGCAACTTCAAGATCTTCAAAGCTTTGCTCCACTCTCAAGTCCTTTCTAACTTTTAAACCTTGCTGCACCAATTAAAAAATAAAAACAATACAACCTCAGGGCTTATCAAGATCCATTTTATTGGAGGAAAAACAAACACATGCAGATCACGTACATGCCTTGAGAATAAAAGAATGAGATGAACAAATTTCCCAGGAGCAGCATTTTGAGACGCTTACGAAGAATACTTTCATACAAAGAAAACGTCAACCTTTTCATACAAAGGTACCTTCTTTCAACTAAGGTAACTAACTACTCAAAAACTATGATGCCCATCAAACAAAGGAAATTGGGATCGTCACTGAAATATGGTGCGCAAAATTTCAATCCGATAAATTACTTATAAAGTGAGGTTTTAGTAAGTAAAACAAGTAATGGATCATATAAAAATTTATAAACAAAGTGTCAAAACTATAGTTTCGCAGTTATTTTGAAAGAACACACTTTGTGGTACAACTATAACCGGATTCAACTCTATGCATACTAAATATGATGTCATGCACTGGTCAAATTGCAAAGACGTTTGGAGTTTCTGTTAGGCTGATAGCAATAGATCTTTGATACAAAGAACAGGACAAATTTAGTAAACATTAATCATTTTAAAAAAGTATGCTTATTCATAGTTAACCTAACAACAATATGCGAGCATGAAGCATGTACAAGGGAAAAAAAAAAAAAAAAAAATCAGAATACCAAACAACTACCTTCTCTACATATTCAGCTATCGCAGAATTGATCACTTTCTTGATTACTTGCTTATAAACTTTAGAAGGTCCAAGGACTTCTAGCAAAATGTCTCTAGGTATCTGATAGACAGAAAATAAGGCAAATTAAAAAAAATGTATCTGCGTTCACAATTAATAAGATACAGAATTTATTGTGTGCCAGTGTACTCTCTCTCTCTCTCTCTCTCTGAAGGGAGCCGAAGGGAGCCACTAGCTTTTTGTGTAGGTGTGCAATCAAAAAAAAAAAACCAAGTTGCTGATGCATATGAAATGGTCACATCCGCAGAGGGGAGACAACAGTCAGAGTTACATTTGCAGGGTTAATAACTTATAAACAAAGAAAAGCATGTCTGGGACAAGGTTAAAAACAAGTTCTTTTGGCTGACCAATTGGCCTTGATAGCATAAGGAACTAATCTGTGCATGTGTTTGCACATATGATATGTGGTAAATCCACCCAGCGTGCTGAAGTTTTGCAGCTAAAGCCCTGAGAACATGGCTCAAGATAAGAAAACGAGATTGTATATGATATGAAGATGTATATATACAATTTACGGACGTAAGATATAAATTGCAGGCGGGTGTTCCTCCCCAGAAAAATCTCAAAGCCCTTGAGCTAGGAGGTGCAAGCAATCATGTGGCAGAAAAAACTTTAGTTACGCTTGAAGTTCCATTTAGATATTAATCATATCCAACTCAGCATATCAACTGCATAACCATGGTTCGAGTTAAAAACTTACATTCGGTGTTTTCCCTGGTAATTGAGATTTGATTTGTCAGCGACATATAGCCAGGGGAAGAAAAGAAGAAAAAGAAGTTAGGAATGTGTAGAAAAAACAACATACACAAGAGGTAATTCAGTCTAGAAGTCAAATTAGTTAGCTGTACTAAAGCAAAGCAAAAAGGAAGAACCTAGCAACTTTATTGTTGCTCTTCTTTTGTCTTGTCATATCTTGTTTCTGAGTTCAGTGTTTCTACAGAAGTTCTATTATATAAATTGATATCAAATTCAATAGAAAATCATGTCTTTAGTAATTCATTGCAAGAAGCTTCATTACAAAGTGCTTCCTAATTTCAAAGTTACAACACAACAAAACATTTGTTCTCAATCTGATATTGTAATTTCCATACATACCTTTTAATATATGTGCTAAATTTTCTTCTTACTGCTAATAGAAGGATTACATAAATGATCCCAGAAAATCAACTTTATCATTTAGGGTGGCAACTGGAGTAAGAAATTAATAGAATGGTTGAGGACTGGAAGAGGTCAGCAGGGTATTATAATTTTAATCCATAGAAGATGTTTATGAAATTTTTTATTTGGTAACTATTATACCAGTTACATCCCTACCCTCACAAGATTGAACTACCGTCACATGCTTGTTAACAGTCAGAATGGAAATGTACAGCAGTGAGAGCAAAGATCCAACATCCTCATCGACTATGGAAATTTGTTACAACAGAGCACGCACTCAATATATGCAGAGTCAAACTCTGAACTGGAGGCAAATACAGATCTCTTTAGGTTATGCAGAGATATTATTATTATCCATACTACCAAACCATAGCATAGATCAGTCTAAAATATGATGAAAGCCACTCAATTGACTATGATGTCATCTGAAGAATGAAGATGACCCAAAAGTAATCTATTTGAACATAATAGACTTTTAAAATCTTACCTCCTTTCACTCTTCGAAATCCAGGTATTGGTTGGGCTGCAGTAACCATTTTGTCAAAAACTTCGTCAAAAATTGCTCGAGTTTTAGCACCAGATACCTCTACGTTTAACTGATGGAAAAAAATGTGAATTTATGTGGTCAAAATTTATAACAGTATAAAACAATTGTGACCATCTACCATAGAATTTTGTTTATCATCAAACAAGAAGAGAGAGCAAAGGTCATCATGATCACTGTTTATGCCATTAAATATCTTTGCATTATCATACTTTTCACTTCGACGGTCCACTGCAGAATGTAAATTTTTTTCAAAGGGCAGTGCAGAATGTCATGTTCTTACTAACCTTCCAGAAAATATTAAATATAAAAGCTTCCCAAAAGTTTTTTTGTTTTTTTTTAAACATACCTTTAGTTCACCGGCAACACTGGTACCTGAAGTAGTAACTGTAATAGGAATATCTTCAAACTGAGAAGACGATACTCCAATGTCTTCTGTGCCTATGTTTAATAAAACCAATAGTTTACAAAGTACTTAGCAATTGAATAAGAAAGTACTAGCACAGGTTTGTTTAGAAGTTAGAACTTGACAGAAAATACTTAACAACTGCACCTGATAACACAGCACAAATTGCAGGAATATACTTATTACTTTCCCTGTAAAATGAAATGGAAATTCAAACAATCAAATATGGAATCAAGATCAATCAAAGTTCACTCATTTATAAAACACTGTTACTCTTAGTCTGCCCCTAGAACTTAATCAAGCAAAAGAGATAGAAAGTACCTAGAAAAGCAAAAAAAACAGAGCACAATGATTATAACAGCATATTATGTTAAACAAAAATCCTAAGATACTATACTATATGTAAGAGGCCCCTTCTTGTGCCCTTTTCATATTAATATTAAAGAATATGGGTAAATAGTAATTAGCCATTAGTTTTAAATTACCCACCTTCGCTCTCCACTCATCTGCAAATTGAAATAACTACCTTCTCACTTCACACATGCATAGCATGTGACTTTATATTACTAAAGATGGATAGATTAGGGTGAAACAAAGCAGCTAGAACTGAAAGATTAGTTTAGTCAATAGTAATCATACCAAAAGTAGGTTAACTGTTAACAATCAGAAGAATGCAAGGGTATATTGCAATTTAACTCTCCATTATTGAACAAGAATCTCGAAAGAAAAAGATGGTCCATTGATATTAAACCGACTCTACTCAAGTGAAATAAAACAAAATGAGTCTATTACATTTTACATTTTTGTTGAAAATATATAAATAAACTAGACAGGGATCTCCAATTGTTCTAACATTGCACTACAACATTGGTGAATACATGCAAACTGTGATGAGCATTCAGATTTGCACGCAAAACTAAAGGGGTAAATAGTGAATATATTGATTACCTTCTGCTAAGTGCTAGAGCAGAATACATGATTTGATGGGAGGATTTTGTTCTCCTGCAAGTAAGGCTGGGAATAGATGCACTGATCCTCCGATTGTTTCTAATTATCTGTACAAAACTTAGGTCAGTTGAAGGCTACATTTGTTTTGTTGGATAACATTTTCAGGGTAAAGTGACTTATAATTCTCCGGGTGTTCATTCCAAAATGTATATACTTACTCTCAGTTCCAGCAATCAAATGGGTTATTGTAGTAAACTATGAAACCACTAATAAAAATCAGAAGAGAAATGGTACAAGACATGAAGAAAGACCCAAGAAATAGGTTTGGTAAAGCTAAAATTTGCTGTAGAGCAGAGCAAAAACCTTTTTTCTTTTCCTTTTAACATCACCGAAAGAAACAACAATACACATTATTACACAAATACTTGGCTTTTGGGTTCAATAGGATCTGAACAGGATTAAACCCAAGAACAGAGTTCTAAGGAAATCCAAACAACATACTATTAACACATCCAGCACACAAAAGCACACAGACAATTTCATAGTTCATGGGAACCAGAGTTACAAAAACAAAAAACAAAAAGCCCACCAGCCAATAGTTGGGTACTGATGATATCTGAATTTTTCTTGTGCAATATTGAATTGACAATGTCATATATAATTGATATGTAGAACAAGAAAGGAAAAAAAAAGAAAAAAGAGGACGGGTTAGGGTTAGGTTACCTTAGGATTTAAACCCGAGAAGAGGGAACAATTAACGGCTATTTCCATTATCTTCTTCGGTTCGAGATAGACGCCCAGCAGCCAAAGCACGAAACGAGAAAAGGACCCCGAGTCTCTGCAGTGCGGGAGCTGATATGCTGTCTCCAAGTTTACTGTCCGTGTGTGTTCCCTATCTAACTGTTTGCCACTTGTCCACCCACTTAACTCCCACAATAACACTGTTAACTCCCAATAAAATAAAAAATTAATAAAAATTAACCATAAAACAAAACAACAACATCAGCCTTCAAACTTCGGGATTATGAGCACTTCTACTCATTTGTCATGGTAATGAGTGAGGGTAAGGCAAGTGAATAATGGCAGTAAAAGGCTTGTTGTGTTTCCATCCATTGTCATGACAAAAGGAAAATACTATTCACTTTAACTTTTTTTTTTAAAAGTATATATATATATATTTTTTAACTTAAACGATTAATTTGGAGAAGATTTTCGGATAAAATTTTCGGTTGCCACGTGTTATTTATTATAAAATTCATATCTCATAATTCGAATGAATTTTTCGGTTAAATTTTCGGATAAGATTTTCATTTGTCACGTGTCCATTGTGGGGGCTTTTTCGTTCCAACAGCTACTGATGGGCCTGAGCTGCTGTAAAGAGCCAAATTTGTAAATTTGCCCCCTGAGTCTGAGTTAAAAGATCATACCCAAAAAGTGTTTTGAAAGGGTAATTGAGCCTTAGAAAACACCTTGGTCTTCTTCACCAATGAAACCAACAATTGCTTACAGATAAACTTTTGGCTTGACTTGAGAAGCTTGTGGTATGGAAGCTAAGCACTCATGAGTTTAGCATGAAAGAGAGAGAGTTGTGATTTCCTATAAAAAAACAGAGGTTTAAAGCAAGGGGGAAGAGATTTTAAAAGGATTCATTGAGGAGAGAGAGGGGGAGAAAGATGAAGGAGGAGAAGTGGATGGTTTGAGCAATTTTCTGGTAGCCTGACAAAAGCTTTGTCAGATTCTGGAATGGCTTGCCAGAAGAGAAAATAAGAAGAGATGGAGGAATAGAGCTCGAAATTGAAGGGTTCCAAGGATGAGAGATGAAGCTTGCTCTCTAGATGTGGGTTGTTTACTCTTTTCGAGTCTTTTTGCTGGGTAGAAGGTGCCTCCTTTTTATAAGCGCTAGAAGCTCATTCTTCCCAAGAAAACCCTAGTTGGTTCTCTCCAATTTTGCCAAGTCTTCTCCTTCATTTCTCTTCTCTTCATTTGATTCAACCTTTTTTTATGAAATCTCCCTCAATCCAAATACACAAGGACAAGATTTTTAGGAGCTCTAGAGTCTTCTCGTAGCTGTCCCTGTAGAAATCTCCTATATTTGGCTACCATCTCTCCTTCTTTCCTCCCTTATTTCATGGCAAGAGCTGGTAGGAGAAATTAGTGGGTAATGGCGCTGGTCTAAAGGGTGTTTTACTCAAGTATCCTTTGGTTTTTTGGATGGCTTGTGTTGGGATTTGTCTTTGGCCATGTGCTGGAGATTCTCAATAGCCTGCATACATAGGTAACCTTTGGTTTTTGTCATTGTTTTGTCTCTAGCCATGTGTTGGAGACTTTCAGATATTTTGTTGGTCACTTGGGCCATTCTTTAAGGTAATAGGTTAGTTACTAAGGGGATGGGCCAATGGACTATTTTTACTAAGGTGATGGGCCAATTTTCTAGGGTAATGAGCTATCCTTTTCTCTCTTTCATACTTACCCACATATTTGGGCTCAAGAAATGGGCTTGAGTTTGGGGACTCCCAAGCAGCCCAAAACTTCCACTTCTTGGCCCATCAATGGGCCTTGTGAATGCTTGTAACCATCCATACCACAACTTGCTCAGCAAGACCCAGACATTCACGCGGCTTGGGCTCACTTAAGCTTGTAGCATGGCGTGTTTCTTATTTGCTCGGCCTGGGACGTTTGCAAGCACATATGATGAACTCTTTCGTACCCAAGTTGGGTTTCTTCCCAAGTTAGGTGTCGTACTATGCTAGAAATATATTTGGGCCCACCCTTGATTATTGGGGCCATGAATGTGTACTGAAATGGTCTGAATAATCAATTTCCAGCCCAAAATAAATGGCAATGGCATGGGTTTAGGAACAACTCAAGGATGACTAGTTAAGTGTCTCTGAAATTATAGCTAGGTTTTTTCCGGGAAGGTTGGAGGGGTCCCCTTGGTCCCGCTTAAAACTCAATCCTTCTTAAACACGAAGGTATTGCCTTAAAGAACTTTACTAGATACTGTAATTTTGGAGGTCACTCACTAGAGTTACCAAGAGTTGACTTATTTTGTGGCATGACATAGAAGAAAATGCTTAGTGGGTTAGCTCAAAATAACTTAGCTTGCATGATTTATTTGCTTGAGTGACTAGAGAGGCTTGATTTTGCATGGTTATGGTTTGCAAGAGTTGCATTGACTTGTGTGTCTGATATTAGTTTTGTATGCTTGATATTGGCTCGCACGCTCAATTTTGATGTGTATATATAGTATTGGCATGTATGCTTGATGTTGGTATGTATGCTTGGTATTTGGCTTGGATGCTTGGCATTGGCGTGTATGCTTGATTTTGGCTTGTACGCTTGGCTTTGGCTTGTATGCTTGGATGCTTGGTATTGGCATGTATGCTTGATGTTGGCATGTATGCTTTTGGGATATGGTGGATGTCATTTGACAGTAGTCATACATGCTAGTGGATGGTAAGGATCCAATCTTGGAGTTGCGGATACAATAAGCTTTGATTCACCATTGTGTTTGAGTTTACAGCACCAGCCTCAGAACACTTGAATTTGGCCGACAAAACCTCAGTGAAGGTGATAACGTGCAACATGATGGCTAGATACTACAAGAATGTTTGAAATAGTACATATGCTGGGAGGATGTTTAAAATAGGGCATGCGCTAGAAGGATGTTTGAAATAGGGCAGGTACTGGAAACTGTTTTGTTTGGCATGGAATAGGTGTTGGAAATTCTTTGCTTATGGATTAAGTGCTAGTAGTGTTTACTTCTTGTGGAATAGGTGCTGGAAGAACATGACTTGGCTTGCATGATTAGCTTGGATTTGCTATAAGGATGTGGATAATCTAATGGCTGAGTTGAATCAAGATATAGCTTGGTCTGGCATGAGTGTTCACTCTTCCGGCAGCATGAATATAAAGCTTGTATTATTTTCTAGGAGCATCTCATACAGTGCATCATTGTCTTCCATGTTTTTCTTGGCTTGTATCTTGGTTATCGAGGTTTTGCAATTGCTGGTGGTGATTTCAATGAATTCCTTCCTCAGCTGCCAAGTGCACCATAATCATCATAAAAAGATTTGATTGGCATGAGATGCAAAAACTCTTGCAGCGTGGCCTTCTGAGTATTTGTTTAGGTCATTGCATGGTGTGATGAACTTAGGATATGGTGATAGCATGGCTTCTTCTCTGGGATTCCAGCAACTAGAACTGCCAAGTTCTAGCATTGTCATTTTTATGAATACTGTCTTGCTTGAAAACCTTGATATTGTGATATCTAGTTTGGTTTGCTTGAAATGATTGCATCAAGTGAAATGCTTGAGTTGCATGGTTTGTGTGGATTGATTCACAAATACTCGTATTGATGTATGGTAGGTTTAAGAATAGATACGGGCTTGAGAGCGCATAAGAGAGCTGGGCTCGTTATCTCCTTGACTGGCTTGGACTTCACGCGGGCAAAATTGTGTTGCCCCTTCCTTTTGAATTTTTTATTTGCAAGTGGCTGCTCTCTTTTCCTTTCATTTGGCATGGCATGCTTTATTTTTTGATTTTCTCTCATTCTCTTCTTTCTTCTTCTTCTTCAAGATCCAAACCCGTGGGTATTGTTCATTGGTACAGGAGTTACATTTTGGAAGGTCGGATCAAAAAACTTCCTTGATAAACGTTGTTCATCTGCTCGAGTACTTTAGCCTGTAAAAATTTGAGAATTTTTTGAATTTTTCTGATGCCTCAAAGTTAATCTACAACTTCTGTATTCATCCATGGCTGGTGAGTTTCTGCAGATTCTGTTTCTACATGTGTTTCTAATTTCTGATCCTCGGATGATTGCACTTGCTTCACAAAATGTGCTCGAAATTATGTTGTTTATAACATATCCAAAATTCCAGATCATCCAACCTTTGTAGTGTTCTCTGCCTTCATTTTTCTAAAGGATGTTCTTGAACTGATGTTGATGCCTTTGTTGCATGCTTGTTTTCTATGCTTGCATGCCTGAGTTCCTCTGTATTTCCCAGAATTTGTGAACTAGAAATCGAATTCGGAGGTTGAGCTTCTGGTTTAGGATTCTAGCTTGGTGATAAACAAGAGTCATACAAGCTTACTTGGGTAATGCATGCCAAGTGTTTGTCAAAATATCTCAAAGTAGCTTGCTGGCTATTTTTTGAACTTTTGAAATATTTCTTTTCAAATCTGAGTTGGAGCTTTTGAGACATGAAAATGGACTTCTCAGTGGTTATGTTGGAATTGGTCTTGCATCACTTGAAGCAAAAATGAATTTTCGGTGGAATTTCAAAGTAAGGGTTAAGCTGCTGGAGCTGTGCAGTTCGTGCTGCATGGGCTGTTTCAGGAATCTGTTTGACATGCTTCCCTAGCTCTAAATTCAACAAAATTTTGGAAAAATGAGGCTTGGTATGTCTGGTTCTAATCTGGAAAGTTTGGGATTTGTTGGATGTGAACTTGATTTATAGTGATTTTCTAAACGTGGGATGTTCTAGCTTGAATGGTTGGAAATCTTGTGTATAAGTTTTGCTTGGCATGTTGCTTTTTTTTTTTTTTTTTTTTTTGAGAATTTGGCATGTCCTTTCTCTTGGCATTGAGTGTTGATATGGGTATTGCTAGAGCATGTTCTTGGGCAATATTGTCTGGAGAGAATGATGTTGAATGGTATTGTCGTAAGGGCATGAGTTCTTCAATTTGCTTGAAATGCCTGAACTGCTTAGAATGCTTGAATGAGATGAAATTTCTTGGCATGTGGATTGGTATTACGCCCTTTGAGTTTGTCAAATGCTTGATAGATGAGTTTGTTTGCACTCTAAGAAAATTATGCTTCCGGTGCCTCCCTTTATGTATGAGTACCTTTTCAGCACCTAATTTTGGCTAACGTATTCTCTTGTTTAGAACCTCCAAAGCATGAGAAGTCTAATTTTCTAAGATTTTGATGGCATCAAAGTGAGTTTTGGTTGCTTGCAACTTGTCTTTGGAAAAAATTATGCTTCAATAGCGATTATGCTTTTGGCACCCCCTTTTTGTTTACGAGTTCCCTTCTGACACCTGATTTTGGCCAACGTACTCTCATGTTTCTTTTTCAAGCTTGATTTAGAGGCTCCAGAGCATGAGAAATGTCATCTTCTTACTGATTTGCTATGAACTTGATAGAATAAAGAAGATTTTTTGGTTACTTTCATCTTGACTTGCAATGTGAAGGCTTATGGAAGATTTGAATTGCTTGACTAAAGAGACTTTGGATGGGACAGAGAACAAGCTAGTTGTTGAGGCTTCTTTGAGTTTTCTTTCAGAGATGTAATGAGTTTGTTGAATTGTTGCAAGGATAAATTGAGCTTTGGGGGTTAAGGAGCATATACACTGGCATGATGTTTGAAATAAGGCAGGGGCTAAGAAGGTTTGAAATAAGGCAAGTGCCTGGACAATATTTAAGATATTAGAAGTGGTGGAAACAGTGATGAATGAATGTATATACCGTGGACTTGGTTGAAGATGTGAATAATATGAATCACACAGCTCTTGGAACCGAGGTATAGCTTGGTTTACCATGAGAAACTTTGAAGTGCCTATGCTTGACTCCTTTTTTTTATTTTTCATTTTTTATTTTTATAGATTTACTTCGCACGAAGCCCCTAAGTATTTTGGAGTTTGCATGTGTAGTTCGCTCAATGGCATGAATGATGGATTTGCCTAAGCCCCCAGCCCTCATACAAGATCTAGTTTTGCTTAAGAATGGAGATCTAAGACACAAGCAAAAGGCACATGTCAGTAACCCTTATTATGCTTGTTCTGTAAAGTAGATACCCAATAAAGGAAAAAAAGAAAGAGGAAATGTTCTTATCTTTTTATTTTCTCTGGTTTATTGCTTCTGGCCTTCTTCTTTGAAAGTATTGGTGAAGATAGCGGCCTAATCCCCAGCAGGGTTGCCAATTTATGTGGGAACTTTTTCATTCCAGCAGCTACTGATGGAACTGAGCTGCTGTAAAGAGCCAAATGTGTGAAATTGCCCCCTGAGTTTGAGTTCAAGGATCAGACCTCAAGAGTGTTTCGAAAGGGTAGCTGAGCCTTAGGAAACACCTTGGTCTCCTTCACCAATGAAAGCAACAGTTGCTTACAAATAAACTCTTGGCTTGGCTTGAGAAGCTTGTGGCATGGAAGCTAAGCACTCATGAGTTTAGCATGAAAGAGAGAGAACTGTGATTTCCTATGAGAAATAGAGGTTCGAAGTAAGGGGGAAGGAATTTTAAGAGGATTCGTTGAGGAGAGAGAGAGGGGGAGAAAGAAGAGGGAGGAGAAGTGAGTGGTTTGAGCAATTTTTCGGCAACCTAACAAAAGCTCTATCAGACTCTGGAATGGCTTGCCATAAGAGAAAATGAGAAGAGATGGAGGAATAGAGCTCAAAATTGAAGGGTTCCAAGGATGAGAGATGAAGCTTGCTCTTTGGATGTGGGTTGCTTGCCCTTTTTGAGTTATTTTGCTGGGGAGAAAGTGTCTCCCTTTTATAGGCACTGGAAGCTCATTCTTCCCAAGAAAACCCTAGTTGGTTCTCTCCAATTTTGCCAAGTCTTCTCCTTCATTTCTCTTCTCTTCCTTTGATTCAACCTCTTTTTATGAAATCTCCCTCAATCCAAATACACAAAGACAAGATTTTTGGGAGCTCTAGAGTCTTCTTGCAGCTATCCCTGTGGCAATCTCCTATCTTTGGCCACCATCTCTCCTTCTTTCCTCCCTTATTTCATGGCAAGAGCTAGTAGGAGAAATGAGTGTGTAATGACTCTGGTCTAAATGATGTTTTGCTCAGGTATCCTTAGATTTTTTGGATGGCTTGGGTTGGAATTTGTCTTTGGCCATGTGCTGGAGATTCCCAGCTGCCTACATACATAGGTAACCTTTGGCTTTTGTCGTTGTTTTGTCTCCAGCCATATGCTGGAGACTTTCAGATATTTTATTGGTCACTTGGGCCATTCTTTAAGGTAATAGGCTAGTTCACTAAAGGGATGGGCCAATGGACTGTTTTTACTAAGGTGATGGGCCAATTTTCTAGGGTAATGATCTACCCTTTTCTCTCTTTCACGCTTACCCACATAAATGAGCTCAAGAAATGGGCTTGAATTTTGGGGCTCCCAAGCAGCCCAAAACTTCCACTTCTTGGCTCATCAATGGGCCTCGTGAATGCTCGTAACTATCCATACCACAACCCGCTCAGCAAACCTCATGCATTCGCGTGGCTTGGGCCCACTTAAGCCTGTAGCATGGCGTGTTGCTCATTTGCTTGGCGTGGCACATGTGCAAGGGCATATGATGAACTCTTGCGTACCCAAGTTGGGTTTCTTCCCAAGTTAGGTGTCGTACTGGATTAGAAATATATTTGGGCCCACCCTTAGATTTTTTGGGCCTCAACATCCATATTTATTATAAAATTCATCTCTCAAATTTCGGATAAGATTCTCAGTTGCCACGTGTCGATATTTATTATAAAATACAAATCTAAAATTTAAAATAAGATTTTCAGCCTCTAAAATCGTGTAACATGTCATCTCTATCTTCTAAGTCCCTCTATAAAACCAGAGGCTTAACTCAGACCTCTCACACCATATCCTCTCTATTCTTTAATTTCTCAAATTTTAGATTTCATAGTCCACTCTTAATGTCGAACAGGAGGAGATGCTTAGAGTGGCAAGAGCAAGAAATTAAAGAAAGCAGATGCAGACGAGCTGAAGAAGAAAGGGAGGAGGAAGAAGATGATGAACAAGTTGCCATGGCAGTGGGTATGCTCGATCCATTAAGGCAAGGCCGCCGCTATGGTTCACAAGTCAGCCGTGGGCCGAATGTAGACAGACACAGGTGTTTGGGCCTAAATTGGCACACCCAGTATGAGGAAGTAAAAGCCCATCTCGGTTGGCAGCCACCAACACTTCTTTGAAATTGGGCCATAGATACACATTCAGCCCAAAGCATTAAAAGCCCCAGTCCAGAATCTACCCGAAAAATGAAGACTTGGGCTTCGGAAAAGGAATCAGCCCATAGCCTAATTTGGCACACCCAGCCCAAACATCAAGGAACCCAGAAAAACCAAAAGGGCCAAACCAAGATTGATCAAAGTGGCAAGAAAACTTGGGTTTCAAAAACCCAGCCTTTAGTTTGGAAGAAGGGCTCGGCATAAATTAAGAAAAAAAGAGGCCCAAGTCTTTTTGAAAGAGAGAGGAGCCCATCACTAGCGCTGACCAAATTAAAATGTCACAGATTTGATTAAAGCCTATTTTTCAAAAACCCACGTGACCACCAGGAATGAAAAAAGTCAACACTTTCAAATATCATAGAGTTGATTGGGAATTTAAAAAGAAAATAGCAGTGGCTGGCAAACTAGGAAGAGATATCTCTGAAACTCTGCCATCTGAAGATCAAAATCCTTCTTATATATTCAAAGATATTATTTCCACCCCAAAGAGGCACCATATTTTCAAGGGATACGCAGGCTATGTTTTCAAAAAGAAGATAAGCAGGAAAGCAGGGATTTGTTCAAACTGAAGAAATCAAACTAACCATCACGGTTGAAATCTCACAAGGGGCAGTTAAATTGGGAAAATGAATTACGTTTCTTTTTAAAAACATGGAAGTGATCTCAAAGATTGATTTATAAAAGCCTATCTGACATAATTAAATCAGAATCCTTCCCTCTCTTGTATCTCTTTGTAGATCTTTGAGAAGACTTGCCGCCCATTATTTTAAAGAAAGAAACCCTGCGCATGTGCATTTCTTATAAATATAAGAGGGAGTGAACAGGGCAAACACACAAAAAATCTCACACTCAATTCATCAATCAAACAAACAACAAGAAATCAACCAAAAAGATCACTCAAACTCCAAGAAAAGCCAGCTTTAGATCAAAAATCCCGAAGTTCAGACTTAGAAAATAAATCATTTAAAATGAGATCTCTCGTTACAAATTTGGTTCAGCAAAACACCAAGACATGCAGAGTTTGAGTTTTCCCAAACATGAAAACCTCAACAAATTTTACAGTGCAGTCCTTAGCATACTGAGTCCTCAAGAACAGCCACTTCTCCCCTTTCAGACTGAAGAAGCCGCAGTTCTGCCCACTCAAAAGCCTCACAAAGCTTGAAGTAGATCCAAGCTCTACCAAAATTGAACTTTGGTATCGATTTACATCTGAAGCTTAGCAGTTGAAGTTGTTGACAGTTCAGTCCAGCCCGGATTAGAGCCTTCTACCTAGGCAGAAACGAAGTTCCAACTGTCTTTTAATCTTTCTAGCGTTGATATGTATGTTTATAGTTTTGTAAAGGGCAGTTTTGCCTAAAACAGTGTAAGTTATCTATGCTAGAAGAAGTCTGCTCGAATCTTCATTGCTAGCAGTGGCACGCTCATACACCAAAGA
>NC_024127.1:24664735-24677368 GCF_000346735.1 Prunus mume
CCCAAACCCTAAACCAATTTCAAACAACCCCGTCAACCAATTTCAAACAAACCCATAAACCCTAAGCCGTAAAAGAATTCCGATGAACAGTACTTGTTTGCTGTGAATGATGGCGTTGTTCTTCGATGCACAGATTTTTCTGGGACAGGAAGACAGAAGCGAGAGTGACAGCTGAGCGACGAGAGATGAGAGAGTTAGAGCTGAGAGACGAGAAAGTGAGAGCAGAGTGACCAGAGAGTGAAGATGAAGAGACTGAGCGACGGAGAGCTGATGGGCAGGAGGTCAATTTCAGAAAATGTGTTAGGAGAGCAATAAGGGTACAATAATTTTCTATTTATAGTTGATAGTTATAAAAAAATTGGGAAGAGATGGTATTTTTAGTTAAAATTATTAAAGGGGTGGCACTGAGGGTCATTTCCCTAATAAAAACCTATTAATATGTGTTGGCCCGCGAAACTACTCGGCCAGAAAAGCCCATTTCAGAACCCGGTTGTGCAGGGTTACAAAGCGTAATTCGACCCAATTTTTCTAGGGTTAAAAATGAGCCTCTTGCACCTTGAGGTATAAATGTAGCTCAGAACCCATAACGCGGCTTGGTTCGTGTGGATCTGCCTTTTCCAGGAGAAGAAGGAGAAGCTTCTCCGCCGTCAGAATGGTATCTTCATTTCACCCTTTATTGTGTTGATTAACATGTTTGTAAACATATAGATGCATGGATGCATATACACACATCTGATATATACACTTAACTTTGCACTTACTGACATGTATATATATGTGTGTGTATACGTATAGACACACGTTTAAGTGTATGCTCTGGTATTTTTATGTGTGAATCGACCCGTGTAGTGAAATGGGTTTCCTTCAATTTTTCTTGTTTGGGTGTTTTTGGACCTGGCCTGAAGATTATGTGCTATTTGCACTTTCTGGTTTTAGTCCATTTCAGTATGGCCGTAGTTGCTTGTGTTTTTCGAATAAATGGAGATACATGGATTTCTGAAAAAAAATCCTTTGATGAGGTGCATTTTAGGTATGGATTGGTTGGAGTATAATCCAATATAGAATTATTAAATAAATAAATAAAATAGTAGTCTTTAGTATCTTTCTTACTGCAAAGTGAATGAAAATTCAGAGTCTAGGTAGAGAGAATGAAGGAAATGTTCAAAGGATGATGGGTGAGGTTAAGTGGAATATCTTTGAATAATATTTAAATGTATATTTAGATAAATGAATGTTTTTCGATAATTCATGTTTGCATTTAAAATGATAATTCATAGTATTGTGATTCGGTTTAGTGGCTCTGTTCTTAGCTTCCAGTCCTTTTTGTAGACTCTGGATTCTATGCTAGTAAGAGACAACTGTCAAAATTTACAATGTCAAGATTGTCTTGAACCCTCAATAAAAATGTTGTATAGAATTTCATTTTATTGCCCATCTCCTCCTGATTACAGTACATCAGTGATGATATTATCAATCTTAGTTGATTCATATTTTATTGCCCATCTCATTACTTCTAATTTGATGCCTGTTTGATTGTTTTGGAATATTCAGTTTTTTTTTTTCTGTTACATTTATTTGTTAATGTTGGCTGCTATGGTTATGATCTTGTTTGCTGATATTGGATTCCTTTATTGTTTTACTTGTTACTCTTTGGTGCTAAGAGTTCATGTTTGTTGTTTTCTCCACAGCCTAAGCAAATCCATGAGATTAAAGATTTCCTTCTCACTGCAAGAAGGAAAGATGCACGCTCGGTGAAAATCAAGAGAAGCAAAGATGCGGTCAAGTTCAAGGTTCGTTGCTCCAAGTACCTGTACACACTTTGTGTGTTTGACTCAGAGAAGGCTGACAAGTTGAAGCAGTCTCTTCCCCCAGGTAAAATGTTATGAAAACACCATTATCTGTTTAGAAGCAGGTAATGATGCTATTGTATGTCCTAAAAGTTATTAGCTTTGTATGCTTTGTTTATAGTGATTTAGGCATCAAGATATCAACTGGATTCTTCATAAGCCTCTATAATTTTTCCACAATTTATTGTGCAAATGGAATTTCATGGGTTGTGAAAGTATGTTCATACACATATTATAGTACTGTAGATATGTTTTTAGGTCACCCATTTTTCCTTTCATCTGTTAGGATGCAAGTAATATTATTTATTTTTGAGAGCCTTTTTTTTCATGTAACTGAGTTTGTTGTTAAATGATTTAGGCAACTTTGAATGTTTAGGTTTATTTGATTTGATGTTATACTGGGTTTTTGTTGAATTTGTTGTGACTGATTGAAGAGATAAAAATGTTATTTTCATGTCTGCAGGTTTGAGTGTGCAAGACCTGTGAACTGGAATACCCTGAGCATGTCAGATGGTTGCTAGGTGTTGAGAATTGGAAAACTTATCTTTTATGGTAGTGATTAAAATACTTTTGTAATGAATTGTTATTGCATGCTGCAATTGTTTGGTGGATGGTGTTAGTTTATTTTCTTCAATTATGGCATTTAGACTTGCCTCTTCTTCATTTTAATGCAATTACCAGTTTTGAAGTGTGCTTTCTGCTAGTTTGTTTTGTTTGATATCTGGCTGCTGAAAATGGATTTCGTTGCAATGCCCATTTAAGCGACAAGCTAAATGAGTTGAATATCGTGTCCAAATGCAGTGTCCGAACCGGTAGAGCAATTCCGAATAATAGACTACTGAATCCCAACGTGTATTGTTGATTAGTTTTGCACTTGTAGTGGCAGCAAGTTGAGCTTTGTTTAATTCCCAAATCTTTTATATATAAATTTGATGAGTACCAATATATTTCAGTTTTTCTTTGTATATTGAAATAAGTTTTATACTAATTACGAGAAGGGTACTGCCGAATACCCGCTGAACTATTTCAAAATGTCGAAATTACCACTCTGAATTAATTTTTCAGCCAATTTAACTTTTATATTAATTTATTTGTCAAACTGTTAGTTTTTTAACAATTCCATGCCCGACTAAAATACCATGTGAATGCCACATGTACTGTAATCTCGTCCTAATCCTCAGACCCCTTTTGGTGATCCGTATGCCCAATTCCCAATTCCCATAAAATCAAATCAATATTTCTAACTAGGTTGTGTGAGCTTTTGCTTCGATCAGATGGTGAGGGAGAAAAGACACTTTCAACTTGACAATAGTGTGCTATCAGAGGTGAAAATTAGGAAATATGAGATGTTAATGAAGAATCTGTAGCCTTCAACTCAGAGAAGAGGGCAAAGGTCTCTCGAGTCCCTAAGCTTGTCATATTAAGTTTGGAAAATGAATACAAGTCAACTAAAAATCTAGAGTTTTTCTCTTTAAACTTCGCACTTCTCTTTGTTCACTTTATATTCTAAGTTCATCTCAACTTCTAATTCAAAATTTTTACAATTTCTAAGAAAACTCCATTATCTTCCTAACTACTCCAAAATACACGCCCAGGAAAAAAAAACTCATCAACCCCACACCCCATGTTATAATTGATTCACAACCTTTGATGGTGGCTATACTTGCGGCCTTGTTCTTTGGTGAGAACACTGCTTTCCTTGGAGCTGCAGGCCTTGTTCTTGGTGTCATTGGACTTTTACTTCTTGCGGTAAATATTTTCTTTTCTTCCATGGCATTGTCAGTTTCATTCCATTGGCTTTTAATTACTCTTGCCAATGCTTGCTTATTGCGATTTCCAATCTTGAATTCAGAACTTTAATTGCAGACCAACAACATGTGGATGCACAACTTTTATTTGGTTGACAAAGACGGTTATCTTCCTCAATGGAAAATGCTTCCCAAGCGTGTTGAATGTTTTGCCATTATCAACTGTTAATTCTTTATGATGCAATGTTAATTTGACATTGCTCGATAGAGAGGCTTCCCTGAATTGGTAGTTCTAATAGTTATCTTAAGCTCCTCTGCCATCTACAACTGTAAGGTGTTTTGTTCATTTCTTCATCGTGGATTTTCATGGGGTTGATCTTCTGAGGGAACTTTGGGGGGAAGTGGGAGAGTAGAGTGAGATTGTTGATGATGCTATAATAGTTTAACTCATGCAGTTAGGTTTGTGGGGGAACTTCTCACATTACATACTTCAATTGATGACCCACAAGCCACTATTTGCATACTGTATTTAGAGTTTGTGAAAAGAATATTAGAGTGTAGTAGGTTTCTTGGATTGAAAGAGATGAGTAATCTAGCAATAAGGTGTAAAGGAGTTTGTGTTTTTCTAAAACTTAATATGAAGAGTGGTGGGGTAGTGTATAGCCGAGGAGGGAGATATGAAGAGTGGTGGTGCAATTAGGTTTGATTTTTTGTTATAGATAGTAGATGTTCTTTGCTTCATCTACACGGTGTAATAAAGAAAGGTAAAAGGAGCATATAAGTCAGGCTGCTTAATTAATGTATAAGACTTAGATCAAGCTAGGGCTCATTCGCTTAGCAAATCTCTAATTAGTCTTCTCTTGTGTCGGCCACAGTCCAAGAAGTAGTCTTTTCCCATTTGCTAGCAACAAGAAGAGAGTTACGGATTTGGCGCTTATAATAAGAGAAATAAATCACGCGAACTCAAGCCAGCAAACAAAAGACTTTTTATAATATATTTTAGGTCGATCACGGATTCAAGCTATAGCAAAGAAGACTTATAGTCGATTCGGGATTGAGATGCAAAGACAGAGGAATATGGTAGGAGTACAACAAGCAATCAAATGAATGCAGGCGTTGATAAGCGTAGAGGGCCTAGAAAGAGAAGTTAAGGTCGGTAGGCAAAACAGGGGGTGTTTGGGAAAGATAGTAAGTACTTCTTATATCAACCACAGGCTCCCGTGTTTCTTACTTTTTTTTAGTAGTATCCCATTCCTTTATGTCATTCTCGCATTCACTCTATCCATCCAACAAGCTCTCTCTCCCATTGGTAGGCAGAAGACAGGGGTTTTGGAGAGAACTACTAAAGATGTGTATAAGCCCTACATACATTGTATGTGTCCCTCCAGCCCAGCTGAGCTTCGTTATGAACTAATAGGCTGAAATTAGCATATAATGAAAGAAGGATTATAAGTACGGTGAAACCAGTATCCCAATTGTTAAGTCAACCATAAGGAAATTGGCACACATGAATGACTTTAATTCCCCCGGAAACTCTACAATAATTGGTTTAATCAATCTGTCTGAGGTCTGTGCACTGTCCACAAAATCCTTTAATGAGATAGATTCGTCCTTGGAATATGTTGTACTCTTCCCGTCCACAAATGACTTTCTTGAATTAGTTCATCTATCTTCCTTGCCTTGTAGCAACAAGAAGTACACGTGAATCGGTTTCTGTAATTCAATATACCTTCCCTTCTAGATCTCTCTTGAAGGTGCAAAATCTATAATAAAAAATAGCTGTGGAATCCACTTATGGTATTGGAATTTTTGAAAACATTGGCTCAATCCGTCCACGGTTATTTTATTGTGAATCTTGCCTTCGCCTTTTTGTTAGCAGCTCTTCGATCAACCCAGGAAAGAGTACCAGAGGCCATGTTCTCTAATCCAAAAGGTCACTTTCATGGCTTGCATGGGTCAAGATAGGACCTTTCAAAAGGATCATTTTTTGGGCCTGATTTTGAAGCGTAGTTTTCCACTATATTTTCTACTATATATATAACAAGGAGTGGAGCTAAAGAATCTCCCTCCCCGGCTAGGCTACTACGTTGTACTAGGGTTAAGTATTAAGTTGGATGAATTTTTTGTCTTTTTACACAACAATAAAACTTAGAGATTAATGATTTATGTATTTGGGTGAACAAAGAAAAGTGTGGGGTTTAAATAGAAAAACTCAAAATCTATCATTGTTAAATTATTGCCATCCAAAACATAGTTTTACTTTAATATATAACCCGAGTCGCCATAGTTGGGGTGCAAGTTGAGTAAGAAATTCCGTTTTTTGGGCAGTTTCGATCTGAAAATTTTCAACTTTGGCATGCCCAAATCAAATCCCACTTCTGAAGTCGAAAAATTTCAAGAAAAATTGGATCGGAATTGGAATATATCTCAAAATTCCAAAATACATTGGGATGTATTTAAGTAGCATGATGTACCAATTATGAGATCAAAGTAATTAGAGTGCAGTAACTTTCGATTTGTCTTTGCTATATCTATCTTCAGATTCTTTGCTGCTGTCTTTCAAATTTCCTTTTGTAGAATGCTGTCTTAGATATCTTTTTCATGTCAGTTTCACCAGAATTTCAACCCTGGTTTTCGTTTTTAGTTTTTATTTTTATTCGAGATAGAGGGAATACATGCAAGAAAAGAGGGAAGAAGAAGGGTTAAGGAAGGGTGGTGAGAAGGATGTGCAACAGATGTTTATTTTTTATTTTATTGTAACTTTGCACCTTACAAAACAGTGTGGCTTGGCTTCACACTCAATTGTCTATCCGAATAGTATCGTTTAGTCAAGAGGAGGCAACAAAATCCAGGCCATAGATAATTTCCATTGCACACAAAAGTTTAGTAAATGAAGTGCTATTCGGGGAAAAGTAGCTTTGAAATATTAAAAAGCTAAATAAATTAAATGAAACCTCCTAGAATACAGTCAAAACCTCTGGGTACGCTGAAATGTCTTAGATACAAAATATGTAAAACATTAAATTACTTCTGCATCTTCTTCACCAACTCAATGAATTGTCCAATAAAATCAATATCACTAAACCATCCGCACATCTACGCTAAATAACCAAATTCTTCGAGCAGCTCAAGAAAGCATATGAAATGGAAAGTCCAAACAAGAAGGTTATTAAGCGTCAGCTGTTATGCCGAACGAACAAACTAAAATGTTCTTTGATAACTATTACAGTGGGCTAAAACTCAACCATGGTCTAACTTAACCAAGATATAGATTTTATGAATTGGAAATTCATCACTTAGCTTGGATTGATGACCTGGAGGATGCTCTTTATCTTGCTCATGTCGTTCTGATTCCCAATTGTGGGGCCGATATCTCTCATCATCATCCTCTCTGAAACCTGTGGAAAAACAGATGAAAAATAAGTGCCTGTTTGGAAACACTTAAATTTTTGCGTTTTTCTTTTCCACTAAAAGATGGAGGGAAATGTATGAGAGGAAGGAGGTTAGAAGGGCGGAGGGAATATGGGAGAGATGAAGGGGAATTCGTGAAATAAAAACTTGAAACTGAAAGTATAATGTTTCTAGTTTTAACTTTTGATTTCAATTTCAGTACCATTCCATGTACATTGTCCCTCAGCCATCCCTTCCCCTTCCTCCTCCCTTCTCTCTCTTTTCTCCTATACATTTCCTTCCTATATTTCACTGAAAAAGGGTCTACATTTAGAGCGGATTACCTAACTGCAGTAGCTTCAGTCAGAGGGCATGTCAAGGTCAATGCATCTCCATACAGATACAGTGGCTGATCATTCCTTCTGGCTATTTTTCACATTAAATCACAGAATTATAATTATGTTATATAGAGAAACAATAATATGTCAGTATGCTGGCCAAACTTCCATACCAGCAATTTATTTTTTCACTTTAACTCTCTTTGATGTCTTCGGGAATCGATCTTGGGGCTCTAAAATTACTTCACTAAGCATATGTGACCAAAGAGTTTTGAAATTATTGTGGAAACCCTCCTGAAACCAGTCCATGATTTCTGGATGCAATTCCTTGGGATTCTCCTTCCAGACCTCTCTTAACATAGCACAGCTGTCTATCTTTTTTATATTCAGCCTAGTCAAAAGACTCCCAACCCGTCTTTGACCTGCTGCCTCTGGCCTTAAAACACTAGCAGGAGGGGCTGCCATATACTTACGAACAAATCTTAAACATGGCAAAACCTGGCCTTCAAGCAAAGCAAAAGCAAAAACTGCCACTCGAAATGCATAATTACTAATTGGAATACTATGTGATGGAAGCTCCCATAAATGAGGACCAAAGGCTGGAATGACATAATGTAATACTTGGTCAGTTAGAGGCTCATAGTAAGGTTTGGTATCTGTTGGGGGTGCGGAGAAAGTGCATAGAGACCGAGCATACTCAACAAGCCATTCTGATTTCACACTCGTAACACCGTGCATGTACGGACGTCTTGTCTGTATCAACTCACTGTATACCAAAAACTCAGGGGCTGAATTAGAAACAGATGACCAACGGTGGAGGAACACAATCTCTTTAACCATGCAGGCTTGATACCGAACTGCATGAACTTTTTTATCTCCTAAAGATAACCCGGAACTTCCTCTAATGCGTTTGGCAACCCTATCTGCCCAACCAGCGCAGATAGCTTGGCCTAGGAGCTCTTCCTCATACAATAATAGAGGGTTCTTACCATGGGAAACCCTCCAAACATTTTCTACATCTTTCAGACTTCCAAAAATCCATGAAAAATCCTTCTCCCCACTAGAAACACCACTTTGGTTAAAGACAAGTTGGAGTAGTTGCTTTCTCAGCTTGGACATTTCCTCCATTGTTTTTGGGTGTAGACCATTGACATTACAGAATTCCACTGGGCTCTCCGAAAGTTCATAGCACTGCAAAGCATAAGCTACAGACAGAGCATCACTGCTGGGATTAGAAAATTTTTCACGAAACATTTTTACAGTTTCTTTTAGTTTCTTCCTTCTCAACTTCTCTTGCTTGTCCATGACTTCAATGTTCACAGTGCCACTGGAATTTCCGTCCTCATCTAAGTCTTGGCTTTTTGTGTGACTATCTTCAAACTGCCTGACAAAAGGATTTGACAAACTCAAAGCAGCTGCTGCTGCAACTGCGTATGCTAGCACTAAATTAGCCCTAGAGTAACTCTTCCCCTTACTCATTACTTGAATAACCGTAAGGAGCATCCTAGAGTGGCGAGGACTCATGGGGAAATCAGCCATGGCCTTCCCTAAAGGTGTCAGTCTTCCATTGCTGTCAAGTGCTTGAAGGATCTTTAAGCAACGCTCAGCTTCATCCAAGGCAGCACCCTCTGGAGGAGTTGGAAATGGAAAATTGGATACCTGGGATGGACACAAAAAAAGGTCATATACTATAACAGCAGTCCAGACGTAAAAGATGACACACAAGAAACATGATCTCTAAATAACATAATGGTAACAAAATAAAGCATACTTTCAGGTGAAACAAGCCAACGCTGCCCAAGAACATAGTAAGAACCATCCAAAACCATGAACATTAGAAGATGAATGAAACATCTACAAGCACTAAGATACAAAAACCAACAGGTTCAGAACCCCAAACTTAACCCCAATGAGATCAGTATTGTCAATTTTATGTATAGTCAGTGGGTTGCACATGAAAATCTTGTGAAGTTAAACTATATCCCCACCTCAAAAATCAAGCTACTGAAAGAAAACTTCAAAATGTTTAATTGCATATTAATAGGTTAAAGTTTGGCCAGGAGACATTTTGGACCCACCTTATCAATATTCATGGATTTCATGTAAAGTACAACACCATCAACAGGGACTTTAGATATTTCAGCCGGAGAAAAGTCAGGAAATATGTTACTATATGCTGCAGAAGAATACAGACGGTAACAGTATCCAGGCCCCGTTCTTCCAGCTCTTCCTGCACGTTGAGCAGCTGATGCCTTACTTATCCACTGTACTTCATATGTTTCCATGCCATTTGAGGAATTGTAGCTCTTCACTTTCTCTCTTCCAGTATCGACAACGTACTTTATCCCAGGTATAGTTAAAGATGTTTCAGCCACATTGGTGGCCACAACAACGAGCCGTTCTCCTTCCCTGACTTCTTCAAATACACGAAGCTGATCTTTCGCATGGAGCATGGCATAAAGAGGGAGAACATGCAATGTACCCGGAGAAGTATTCTCTTCAAATCCACTCTTTTTTCCCATGCTAGGATTGGATTGGTTGTGGCAAGCGTTTGGAGTAACTGAAATAGGTTGTTTCTCATCAGAGTTGAAGTTAAATGAAGTTTTTGCATCTAAAGCTTCAAAAGCAGCCTTCAGTTGAGTAATGCCCCCTTGCTCTCCTAAAACATTTTCAACATCACCATCAATTTCCGGGCTAGCTTGGATGAATGAGTCGCCATAGTCACCAATAATTTCCAGTTCACTCTCTGTTTCTGAATCATATGAATCATCCAGCCCATCGTCATCTATATCAAACTGATCTTCATCATTATAGCTAAATCTGTCAGTTTGATGGTCAGCCGAATTTCCATGAACCTCAAATGCTTCATTGATCTCCTTCATGTCTATTTCCTCAGTAGAACTTCTTTCAGAAACTTCAGTGACATCGCTCCTAATATCCCCTTCAGATGTTTTTTTAAAACGTTCCTTTGAAACTCTACGTAGCTTTCGACACAAATACTCTACTTCCCTCTGCCCAGTGACGAAGACAAGTATGCCCCCGCGTGGCAGCCTCTTGTGAATTGCCAAGACTTTTTTACATGCTTGCCCAATATAATCCTCTTCCTTGGTTCTGCTTGAAAAGTAAATGGTTACAGGAAATTGTCTGGTGGGAACTTCTATAACTGGCGGAGGATTGCAAAACAGCTTTCTACCAGACATGAAGTCTTCCACTCGCAAGGTGGCACTCATCAGAACAAGCTTCAATGGAAAAATCTGTTGCCCAGTACTTATAGTTCTTCCTGAAAGCACCTCCCGTTGCTGCTCTGCATATTTTTCCTGCCATCACATGCAAATGAGTACGACAAATGGTTCAAAAACCTTGACTAACAAATTTTTTCATGATCAACACTATGGAGCTTTACCTCACGAGCACGAATTACACGTGAAAGCATTCCGATAAGAATGTCAGTGTTCAAGCTCCGCTCATGAGCCTCGTCAAGAATTATGACAGAGTATCGCTTCAGCAAAAAGTCATTCTGTACAATAAAGAGCTTTGGTTTAAGTACAAGGACAAGGATAACTAAATCTAACTAAACTCCATAAAATTTCATAAAAACAGTGACATAATGAAAGATTGATACCAAAAATAAAAGTTGGAAACAGATCCCAAGAAGTAATGATCGATACAATTCAGAGAGAGTGAAAACCAAAACCGATAGAAATTCAGTTCAGGGCTGAATTAAACCGGGCCATTGCGTGCCTTGATGCAAAATTAAATTGTGCAAGTACAAGTACTTTTAGTAAAGGGGAACAGTATCCAAAAATCTAGCTGGTTTCTCTCATCTTATCCCGAAAACAAAACAAAAAAAGGATAAAAATGAAGACATTAATGACAAGCTGCAGTATTAATATGATATTTTATAGGATGAGCACTGTTGGTACCTCACACGCTGCCCGTCTAAGCCTTGAGACACATCCAAGGCAGTACCAATATGATCCCCTATTGACCGCCCACTAGCAGTCCATTAAGCCCAATGGGTACCCATTGCCCATTATATATGCATATCAAATTAATACTGCAGCTTGTCAAAGCATTTTTATCCTTTTTTCGTTTTTGGATAAGATGAGAGAAACCAGCTACAAATGTGAGTGAGGAGAAAAAAAATGAGAGAGAGAGAGAGAGAGAGAGAGAGAGATCTACTAAGACTTAAGATATATACAAATAGTCAAAACTTAAAAGGGGTTTTCTTTTTAAGAAAAGAGAACCATGCTGTTCGGCTCATCCCACAATGTGTTCCCATTATATAAAAACCATCTATTTTGCAGGTTCCCTTCAAAACTATTCATGTAAAACATTTCCCAAATTGTAGAGAAATGTCGTAATTATGCGTAAAATAGTTGTCCCAGGATATATATATATATATATATATATATATATATACTGAATTTTTCTATGTTAAAGATGTCCTTATTGTAAGAAAAGTGCACAAATCCTTCCTAGGGCTACCCAAGGATATATTTTACAATGATTGGAACCATCTATATTTTAGGTCATTCTTCAAGGATTATACCTGCTAAAAAAAATTCAGATCAGAAGTTGCCAAGGATAATCAAATGGTTAAACAATTTCTGATTTAGCTGAGAAGCTAAAAACTGAATGGTTCTAATCACTGATTCAATCATCCAAACCGTATATGTATCAATATGAAAACAGAACCCAACCTTAATAGAGACCCAAATAGAGAAACTTATTATTTGATGCATAGTTGCTCAAATCATGATAGCATTAACAAGATCGGTTGCTTAAAGAACCTGAAGTTCCCGTAGTAAGATTCCATCTGTCATGAACTTGATGGAGCAACTTTCACCGATCCTTTTGTCATACCTAACTTGAAACCCGACCTCTTTACCTAAATGTAGACCAAGCTCATATGCCACTCGCTTAGCAGTCGCAAGGACTGCAACACGACGAGGTTGAGTAACACCAATTATACCACTTCGGACACAAGAAAAGCTTGAACCAAAGCCGGCTTCAAAAAGAAACTGCAACATGTCAACCAAAATGCAGAATTAGGAGCTTCAAGGGATCAAGAATATAAAATACATATAAACATAACAACAATAATATGATAATAAACCCACCTGTGGAACTTGGGTGGTTTTACCACACCCAGTCTCTCCACATATAATAACAGTGGAATGGTCATTAACAGCCTCCATTATCTCCTGCTCCATCATTACTATCGGAAGATCCTTCCTTGCATTTTCAACTTCCTCAGGCCTTGATACATGCACTATAGTTGGGGTGATTAGAGACCTCGGTGTAGGA
>NC_024127.1:24677378-24691818 GCF_000346735.1 Prunus mume
ACTCGCCCTGCGGAAATTTACATTTGGTGTTTCTTTTACTTTGTCCTGTCCCAAATCCACCCCCAGTCTCCAGTCAGTCAGTAACACCAGTCATAAATAAATAAATGCCACTCAGAACATATAAAAACTGGTAATATCACATTTCTGACTACTGTAAGAAACAGGAACATGAATAGCATGTTGATTGCATTGTGCTCATAGTTATCCTGATACCTATCAAAAATCCAAATGTGATCTTGGATTGCACATCTTACAAGTATTATAAAACCATTCTGAAATTTAGAATCTAAAATTATTTGCTTGTTCCTGTTTTTCTTTTCTCTATTGAAGGGCAGGCTGCAGGAGGGAGTATCACAACGTATAGAATACATGCCATAAGAGCAACAAAATTTCCTTTTTAAAAAGTATCAACCAATAATGGGATTTCATGTAATAGGTTCAAAAAATAGTAACATAAAAAGACAAGATACTTAGAGGAATTCTCAATATGATGAAGACGAAACATACCATCTTCATGCTTTGACTATCATCATTTACACTTGAAGTGGGCAAAATGTTTATGTCTTCTCGCAAAGAAGTGTCATGTTTGTTGCCAATAGCATTTTTATATGATGAGTCGGCTGCAGCTCCACCATTCACGCCAAGTCCTCTGCCACTGACTAGACCCTGAGAGGAGTCCAAAGAAATAAATATGTTCTTTTGGATTTCTGCTGGGACTATCTTTGATTGCACCTGATCATTCTTGCAAAGATCCGACCTTGATTGAGTTTTTTCTAACTCAGGTTCACTGCCACTTTCACTATCTATCTTGTTAAATGGTTGGTCGGTAAGGGGAACACCAAAGCCAGCTTTGGAGAATAGTACAGCCTTCCTACGTTTTTCCTTTTTAGACTCAACCTACAGATAAATAAATAAATAAAAAGAAAGAAAAATCCCCTGTTAAGAAGAAAGATATGCGACAAAATTTTGATAATATTGGTAAACACTTTCGCGGATGCAAACCTTGCCAATATTCTTTGATGACTGCAAAAGAGAATGTGCACCATCTGGAAGCTTATATTTCCTGGTAATGTAAATACAAATATGCCATCAAACATCACTTGGATAGGAAACAAACTACAATATTAATCACCTATCAAGAAAAGAGGGAGCAGGGATGATAGCCGTACTCTAAGGCCTCAATGCTTTTGGATATGGAAAGCGATTTTTCCTTCTCCTCCTTGAGAAATGAAAAGCAAACAATTCCAAGTTAAGTTAAGAGAACAATGAAACAAAAATGCATTGAGTTTTTCACCTATCAATACAGTCACACACCTCCAACTTCTTCAGCTTCCTTTGCTGGGATTTGCTAATCATTGTTGCTTTTCTTTGATTGAGTTTTTCACAATCCTGGATAATCAGATTCAGGGAATATTTAATTTGAATACAGCAGAAAATAAAACAACTAGTAATTTAACTTCTGCACGCACCTGATTGGTGCCCTTCCTTTTGTTCCTTCTCTTTGCTGGCAAGATGAGGGTGTTGCTATCACCACCTCCCAAGCTTAAACCCCAAAAAAAAAACACGGAAAGAGGATGAAGGTTTAAAATGACAGAAAACGAGTTTTTTGCCCTTCCAATTTAAACAACAAGAGATTATGAACCATGCAGTACATATTTCAGTTAATGGCTGTAGAACTAAATACCTAGGAAAAGTGGCTGAGCCAGTTCAGTTTCCATTGCTCACTCCAAGTTACATGATAGAAATTTCTTTAACAAGTAGCATATAATTGTAAGCTTTAATTCACGATAGCCCTACTTATATAAAAGTTGAGATTAAGATCATGAAAAAAAACAAAACTTGAGCCCTAGATTTCTGTTGTTCTAGTTTGTCAACCTCATAAACTAACCTAAGGCCCTGTTCTTAGGCAAGCATTTAAATGGGTGTCTTGTAGTTGAAGGAAACTAGCATAGAGGCAAATGAAAAAACAATACAATCCACACCTCAAGTCCATATGCTGTGCACAATTCTCCATGGGAAAGTCCAGTTTGCTCCTCATTTACTTACTTCAACAAACCTGAAAAATATTACCACAAAATTTAATCAAAAAATATTTATTATGAATAAATTGACTTCTAACCATTCAACAATTTATCGATATAACAAATGCGAATGAATCTCTTCCATTTGTTTTCTGGGAAAGTAAAAGGAAGGTGTTGCATACAAACAGACGGGGCAGTGATGATGGAAAAGGGAGGAACCAAATTACCAAATTACCAATGAATCTTCTCCCTTCTTACGCCTCGATGGTGGACTTTCTTCTGGAATTTCCTTCTCCTTCTCTCTTTCTCACTCACTTTCTTCTTCGCTTCGTTCTTCTGTTGTAAAAACAGGCGCGTTGAGGCTCTAGGGCGGGTTTTACAGGGTGCTTCGATAATTGGGGTTTATGCAGGGACAAAATCGGGATTCTGTGTCCGATGGGTATTATCGTAAAAAGGCACATGAAACTGGCATATAAACTCACATGGGTATTATCGTAAAAACGCAAAATAAACAATTTTAAAAACTAAAATTAGAATATGAATGGTGGTTCTTCATTTCTTCAAATTAATGTTAAGGATTATAATGTCTCTCAATTTTATTTAGGCCTTTGATTTTAATTTTTTTTTTTTTTTATCGCCTTCGATTTTAGTATGCTGCAGGAACATGTTGATCCAAATCTCTATTTGGCTTCCGAGAAGCTAAAGGAAAAGAATCAAAGTAGTTAAAAGGTTCATTTCAATTGCATTTACGTTGTTTGGGAGCGTATGAAGTCCTATCGCCTGCGACATATTTTTCTCTTCAGTTCTTTTCTGTTCATTTAAATTTGTACTTGAAAAGGAAGCAATTGATGTGTAGTTTAACTATAACTTAACATTAGAACCTCAACCCTTTTGCAGACGATGTTTAGTCACGCTATGGCCTCTTGCGTGGGAGCGCGTGCAGAGAGGCTAGTTTATAAGAAATTAGCGAATGTAGCACTGGTTTCAATGTTTTCCTCATAAATAGCCATGAAATTACTTAAGTTAAATTTTTATTAGCTCGTTTTAGAAAGAATATATACAATTACTTCTTGCAACCGTCATGCCACTTAAAATACTCAGAGGCTCAGCTCATATATCTCACACTAGATCTTCTCTATATTTTCATTTCTCAGATTTTAGAATTCATACTCCATTCTCAATGTCAGACATGAGCAGATGCTTGGAGACGCAAGAGCGAGAAACTAAAGAAAGAAGGTGTAGACGAGCTGAAGGCAAAAGCGTGTAGAGAGAACTAGATCAACAAGATGTCATAGCAGTGGCTTTGCTTCATGAAGAAAACCAAGGCCGCCGCCGTGGTTCACAAGTCGGATGTGACCCGAATGTGGACAGACATAGGCATTCTTGGGGTAAGAATCTTCTGGTAGATTATTTTATCCCAACTTATCTGTACTTTGATGTTGATTTTCGAAGGCAATATAGAATGCAACCTCATTTGTTCAATAAAGTCATGCATGACATTTGCAATTATGATGAATACTTTGTTCAAAAGTGTGATGTTGCTGGGGTTTTGGGACTTCTTCCCGAAGCTGTTATACGAATGTTGGCGTATGGTTCATCTGCTGATCAAGTGGATAAGATTGCCCGGATGGGGAAGTCCACTACTTTGGAGAGCTTGGTAAGATTTTGTGATGCAGTCAAAACTCTATACACCAAGGACTACCTGTGCAGACCTACGCCCAGGGACCTCTAACGGCTTCTATAAAAAGCCGAAGCTCGAGGATTTCCAGGAATGATTGGTAGCATCGACTGCATGCACTGGCAATGGAAGAATTGTCCAACTGCTTGGCAAGGAGATTATGGAAATAGGAAAGGGCAAAAAAATATCATCCTTGAAGCCGTTGCTAGATTCGATACATGGGTTTAGCATGCCTTCTTCGGAGTTGTTGAATCTCAAAACGACTTGAATGTTTAAGAGGTGAAGCCCTGAATATCACCTATGAAATCAACAATACCGTCTACCAGAATGGGTATTATCTAGCAGACGACATCAACTCGAGGTGGACCACATTTGTGAAATCAATTCTACATCCCCGATCCGAGAAGCAAAAATTATTTGTTGTCTATCAAGAGGGTCATAGAAAAGACTTAGAGAGGTGTTTTGGTATCATCCAAGCCCGCTGGGCTATTATTAGGGGTGTGGCGCATTTGTTTGATGAGGAGATGCTGAGGAGCATAATGATGACATGCATCATCCTCCATTTCATAATTATGGAGGATGCGTATGATTACAATACTACAGACGTGTACGAACCAGATCCCATGAACACGACCATGACAAGAATTTATGAAAAACTCATGGGGCCAAATGGAGAACTATTGGAGCATGAACCGTTGGTTAGGGAAAGTCGTTTCATGACCCGTATGATTGATCGATATATTATATTCATGAACGACATCAAGTTGACTTGATGAAGCATTTATGGGCGGTGAAAGGTAATGACAGTGAATGGTTGTGGTTTTTTTTTATTTTTAAAATACTTTGGTTGTGGTTAATTTTTTAGTTATACTTCGGTTGTGGTTTTTTATGTATGGAATGTTTTGAATAAAAAGGTATTGTATTGAATGCTTTCTTTATTCACTCAAAGAAAACCAATACAAGTAATTAAGTATTACTACTAATTAAATAAAATACATGAATTACAACTAATTTTTAAAAGTAAACATTAAAATACAATGAAATAAAAGGCAATCAAACTAACTTAATGCCCCTCCGGTTTCGATAGAAGAAGCCATAAGATGATAAAGAAAAATAAAATTTGAAAGTGAATAAAATATTAAGTAGAAAGTGAATAATAGTTGAAGGAGAAGAAAATGTATGAGGATTTGGTGTTAAAAGTGAAGAGTATTAGTTAGTATTTATAGAAAGAAAAAAAAATCATTAATTTTTGGGTAATTTCTATAATAAAAAAATCGAATTTTTTTCATAATTTTATTGCAAAAAAATTGGTTACCGTTGGATTGGAGGAGAAAAATCTATCGGAACGCCTAGAGGCCACCACGTGGCTGCTAACCGTTGGCAAAAAGGCAGCGCCAATTGTAAAAAAAAAAATTGAAAGCGCGGGCTGACGCTAGCCTAGCGTCAACGATGACATCAACCAAAACTCAGGCTGGAGCTCGGGCTCGCCTTGACTTCAAGCTAGCCCGGTCCCGTGGGACCCACAGCCTGCTGGGCTAGACAGGCCCGCTGGAAACGAATTTTGGGCTCCCCCCCCCCAAGCCCTAACCGCTGGAACAGCTCATACAATTTGGTCCAGGATTCCACTGCACCATACTCTTCCATGACCCACGAGTGAGGTTGACTACCGATCCTGAACATATTGCTACACTCGAGCAAGGCAACGGACCCCTTATGTTTTGAAATCCATATGTTGCAGTCCACGTATGGATATTCTATTTTTCTCACACCTTGAGGCATCATTATCTCCCCAAATAATTCAATGCTTATATCAAAGGACACAATGACAAGGTCCTTCCCTCTTTGTTCATGGAGTTGAACCCAATGCAGCGCATCATTGACAACAACCCAGTAAGAGAAAGGCCATGTAGCAGTGATGCCAAACCCAAAATATGCAGGAGCTGACGCTGTAAGGGTTTTCCAGGAGCCCCTGACTAAGGAGTAAATCTCAACCGCAACTAGTTTAGAATAATTACTCACACGTCTCAAAACCTTATAGTCGTTGGTGTGAGAATCATAGACAAAGTAGTGACGAACAATGTCATCATTTTTCAGATATACAATAAAATTAGGCCTAGGCAAGACCATATACCTTCTAATTGAAGGGTTCCAAATAAAGATGTCAGTCGAAGCTATGCCATCCTTAGTACAAGTAAGGCATATAAGCCGTTACTAGTTCGGAAGTGTCAAAATCAGTGTTTTCGTTCAAAATTGGCGGATTCATAAGCTCAATAATATAGTCAGCAGCACCACCAGGTAAAACAGGGTTAAGGATAGGGTTAGGGGAAAGGATATCCCCATAACACGACAACAAGTTAAACTTTATGTGATTTTCCAGCAGAAGAACTTGACAACCATTGACGATTTGGTGGTTGGATTGGAATATGATAATTGGTGGCTGAGATGGGCATTAATGAAGTTACATCTTTTACCCCATGGCTTGCACACCGCAGTGCACATGATTAAAAGATTTGGCCGGCAACCTCAGGAGGATTTCATGTACAATTTCTTCAGGAATGGAGATGAGTTTCGACGAAGATGTGGAGTCCATCTCTCCACAAGCAGTTTTCTGTGATCAATGAGAAGAAGAGACTGGTGGTGTTTCGATTTTCTAAAATCTTGTTCTTATACGATATATATGCCGATGTACGGAAATACTAGTGCAAGAGAGTTGATAAAACTCTCACAGCCTTTTAATTTTAATTGATATCACGTTATGGAATCACAATTCTACTAGAAATAGGAAATCTCAACAAGCCAAGCCAATTTGAAACCCATTTGAATATTAATGACAATTGAATTGCATGTTCAAAGATATTTAGCACAATCAATGGAGAAAGCAACAATTGTAAATATGTGGGGTATTTTGAGAATTTGAAAAATTATAATAAATCAGATTTTGAGTTTGATAAGGTAAACTTGATGGATTGGATCCTAGTTATGGGTTTTACCTGTAAAAAAATGATTTTTAATAATAGGAACAAAAAGTGATGAGTTGCGGTTAAGAAAAAGTCAATTTTGAAATCCATGCCACCATTCATTAATTGGAACACATGTTATTTTAGGAATGATGAGAGTTTTAGGACGGTGTATTCAATTTATATTTTAAAAGAGTTGTAAAGTTGACAAAGTTTAATTGAATTTAATTGAGTTTGAATGAATTCTACAAACTCCACATAAATTTTGATTGAATTCATGTATAGATTTTAACTGAGTTTGTTAGAGTTTTATTATTGATTTTAATGGAGTTTATATTACTCAAAAAACAAAGGGTTTAGAGGTGATGACGATGGTAGCGACGGGCGGTGGCGGTGGCGGTGGTGATGATGATTTGTGGGTGATGGTGGGGAGGTAGTGGTGGAGGATGTGGGGGTGGTAGTAGTGGTGGCGGTGGTGGAGGGGTAGAGGTGGTGGTGGGAGTGGCGGCGGTGGCAACGGTGGTAGTGATGGTGATGATGCTGGTAGTGGCTGTGGTGGTGGTGACCGCGGGGGTGATGGTGGGGCTAATAGTAGGGGTGGTAGTGGCGGTGGAGGTGGGGGTAATGGTGGTGGTGGTGGCGGCAATCGCAATGATGGTGATGGTAGTGGCGGCACTGGGTGATGGTGGAGGTGACGGCGGAGGTGGTGGTGTTGGGGGTGGCGACGATGTCAGTGGTGGTGATGGTGGCTGTGGCGGCGACGGTGATAACCATGACAAGATGGTGCTAGTAGAAGTGGTGAAATCATATCATGAGAATAAAAATTAATATATCTATCAAAATCTCGGGGGGGGGGGGGGGGGGGGGGAAAAACCCGCCGCTGCTGTTTTGACAGGGAGGAGAGAGGAACTTTTTGTATTTCCTTTAAAATCAATGAGTTTTTGAATATACCCAACCTTTTATGAAGTCTTTTAAAGTCGTATTTGAATACATCCAAATTTGAATGGAGTTTAAAAAGCCTGAATTGAATACACCCAGAATTGTATAGACTTCTATAAAATCGTAATTGAATACACTTGAACTTTTAAACTTCTTTAAATTCTTTTAAAATCTAAACTGAATACACCCCCCTTTGTTATAAAATAGGGTTGGTCTAATATAGGCCCCTACAATTTCTATTTTGTAGACATCAACCCATTAATTTTGAAATCTATGTATAAAACCCAAATTCAAATTAAAATGCCTCGTAAGATATAAAAGGTCATAGTACTCCTACATATTTACATTGTTTGCCACCAAACTTCATATAAGTCAATCTGACGATTTTCAAGTATGTCATTAAGTCCCTCATTTTGAATTAATACTTCCTCATTTATAACATATCAATGAGTCCCTTTTTTTGCACATTCCCTCTAATCCCTAAAATTTCTACCAATAAAGAAAATCCTTAAATTTTTGAAAAATAAAAAATCCCTCAACTTTCGTCCTAATAAAATATTATCAATAAAATATAATAGGTAAATTATTATCAATACAATATAATGTACCTACAAATTTACCTATATATCTTGTATATATCCAATATGGCTAGATAAATTATTTTCACAATATACCTATAAAATGTTATGGCTTTAATATACCTACAATATACCCATAATTGATAAATTAGAAGTTATATTATTGTATAACAGGAAATTATTCGGTCAATTATATCCAAAATGAATTTATAAAAGTTGGGTATATTATTTGAATAATAAGTAAATTCATACTAGGCAACATTATTTTTCATAAAAGAAGTAATAGGAACTTTATTTTTTCAACATAAAATTTTATGTACGCTATTATATTTATAAAATAATAACTTTTTTATATTAAATAAACCAATTATGTATGTTAAGTTTGACTTTATTATTAAATTTTTTTAAACTCCAAATTAATTCATACATCTATTTGAAGATCTTTCCAAATTCAATGTGTGTCATTAGTTACAATCCAATTAAAAATGGTTTCTATATTGGTTCCTACGTTAATATACAAATGCAATAATGGCTTAGTTAGGGGTATTTTAGGAATAAAAAAATTTCAATAAATTCAATTTTGCGCTTGATTAGGTAACTTGTAGAGTTGGATCATAGTCATTGGGTTTTATTTAAAAAATAAAATAAGATTTTATTCCAAAAAATAAAAAAATAAAAAATAAAAAGATGGGTTGTAGTTGAGGAAAAATGACTTTGAAGGGTTAAGCCAAATTTACTATAAAGAGTAAGATGTACTTAGAATGTATAGTGAATTCCAGACGAAAGTTGGGTTCAAACAGTACATAAAATTAAATCTTGATTAAAGTAAAGAGTTAATTGGAGATTTGCCACTTGAACTTGTACCTGAGTTTCGATTTACCTCATATCCTTTTTTTAAAAAAAAAAAAATTGTGGATATGAACTTTTTTTCGCCAATTTCCCCCCTGCCATCTAAATCCGCAACATTTCATCCAATTTGCCTTTCAATATGAAAGTAAAATAATCATTTTATACGTTAAAATAAATAATAAATAAAATATAAAATACAAAACAATACTTTGAAATAATAGTCTCTCATAAAATAAAAAACTGAAAACTCTCTCTCTCTCTCTTTCTCTCTCTCGATGGGTTGTGGGCCGGATTTTATGGGTGGGATGAGTCTGTTGCTACTGCCCAGAAGGAGGGGAGGGATGAGTCTGGGTCTAGAGGTGGATCTCACAGAGGCAAGGGCTGGGGCATGGGATGGGTATGCGCTTGGGGGGCAAGACACCAAACAAGCATATATTCAAGCCCTATTGTTTGATACAACAATACTATGTTTGAAAAGAAAAAAAAAGACGCAAATACCGACATCAAAACATTCTTCTACCTTCAAAGTGTGTGGGACTCTAGATCTAGATGAAGAAACCTAAGCCTCCCCACATCACAAAATAATAATTTTCTTTTCTTAGGGTTGATGGGGTTACTGGAGGAGATAGAGCTGGGGGAGGGGGGTTGGCGATAGGTTTGGTTCAGTGTATTTTTCAATTTTTTTCAAAAGAAATATTTTTTTTAAAAATGATTTAACTGAAAATTTAATGAAATGTTGAGGATTTAGACGGCAGGGGGGAAATTGGCCAAAAAAAAGAGAGTTCATATCCTTAATTTTCTAGAAAAAAAAGGATATGGATGAATCGAAAGCTAGGTATAAGTTTAGGGGGCAAAATCATCAATTAACCCTAAAGTAAATATTTAGGGTAATATTTTCTTATACATAGTGATTTACAATTGCAAGAAGAAAAAAAAATTGTAAGATGTACATAGCAGCATTATTTGAAAAAGACTGAGAGGCTAGTTTTAGTATGCTCTCATATGATATTTTATTTAGTTAACCCTAAAGTGTTACAAACATATTATAACTAAAAATTTAAAAGTTTTAAAACAACAAAATGTCTTTTAAAGAAGGAAATAAAATAATGAGAAAGTTAACATGATGATGGTTTGCATTTGTTATTTTAGTTGAAATAAACTATTATATTTATCCCAAAAAGAAAATACATGCATGTGTGCATTTTTTTTCTTGTTAAACTATGATTACATACAAATGCGAATTAAGGGCCTCATCTTATTTTTTGGCCCTAAGCCACTGAAAAGTTAGGGCCGGCTCTGTTCGACTTCAAGCTTTATGCTTTGGATGATGAATTGCACCTTGGTCACAAGGTATGTGAATGTGCATGTGCATGTGCATGTGTATATTTTTGTTGTCAAAGTCTAGGACATGTTTTTTTTGTTTAAATTATCGTCAATTTTTGCAAGATTTTATTATTTTGTCTATATTTTTGTTTTGTATTATTAATGGTTGATTTTCAGGTTTGTTGTGGGTGATGAAGGAAAAGGTTGGAGGCAATTGAAGGTTATGTGTTGGGAGAAGCAGTCTTGATTGCCATTTTTTGATGCTAATTACTTTTAGTTGTTTGGAGGATGTATTTTGTGACTTCTAGCTCATGTACTTTTAGTTGGATCCTTGATTTATAGATAGTTAAAGATGTGCGAGACAGTTGGACCAAATTGTGAAGATTTAACAAGATCAAATTGCAAGTTTCTACATAATCCAGAAACACTCACAACAACATACTAAAAGTTGGAGACGATCCAATTGTCAAATTTTTGTAGATCGCACAATTAGATGACGATAAGTTCAAGTAAACGGATAATTGTAGGTATGGAACCTACAAGCCTCGAAATTTCGGTCCATTAGTTTACATACACTCCTAGAAACATCAAAAGCAACATACAAAAAGTTGGAAATAATCCCACGATCCAACATCTCCAATCAAACGATGCAACATCTCAAATTTAATCTTGTTGCTAGGTTAATCAGTTTCTTGAGGATTTGTATTTCCTAATCTTGTTGTAAAATGAGTTTAAATTTGAGAAAATGGTTGCGGTTTTTGCGTTCGTATAGCTAGAACACTAAATGTGGTGAATTATCTGCAGCATTTGTTATTGGGGCTTTGTTCTTTATGACGTTTATGTTCGTTTTAGCTTTGTCATTTTGTTTGGGGATCTTTCTTTTTTTTCTTTTTCAAGTTTTAGATTTGTTATTTGGTAACAAAATCAAATCTTGTTGCCTGCGTTTATCAGTTTCTTGAGAATTTTTGACAGTCTGTTTGCATTATTTGGTTTCAAAAGTTACTCTTGTTGCTGGCTCTATCAGTTTTTCTAGTATTTTTGTCAAATTTGTTTGCATCATTGGTTTGTGTTTCCTGTTATTGTTTTGTTGTAAAATCTGTAAAAAAAAATTGATGAATTACCTACATATTTGCTTAATATCATCTGGTTATCTAATTTTTCTTGTCTCTATATTTACAATTTCAGTAACGCTAAGAACTATGGAAATCAAAGAAGACATTGGTGATCAAAGCAGTGAAGGTGGAAGTGGAGTCAACTTTCGCAAGCCCATGTTGCGCCCCTCATCACTTGGAAGTGGAGTTGGAGGTGACCACTTGCCCACTCACCACCAATCCCTGATCACATACAAACTGCACCTAGGCATTTACAAGCTGCACTTAAGCACATACAAGCTGCACATGAGCACATACAAGATGCAGCTCTTCTTCAACAAGATGTAACACAAGATGCAACTCTTCTTCCACAAGATATTCCAGGACCTGCACCTCCAACTCGTCTTCAAGTGGTCATTAAGATCGGCATGTGGACATTGATGCTTGGCATGATTTTTGGTTTATTACATTGTTTCTCGCATAGCTTCGCAAACAAAAATAAAGAAAAAAGTTTATCACCATTTGCCCTTTCACTTTCCTTTACGACACAGATGACGTCAACTGTGGGATACGGGGACATTGCACCCAATAGTATTTGGGGTAAAGTTCTAATGTCATTGTTGAGTTTTTTTCTTAATGGAGTGTTGGGCTATGTTGGGGATTTATTTTTGATGACTTTATGTGATTGTTTTATTACATATTTGGAACTTATGCTAGTTCATTGGGGCACTAGTGAGCATAGGTTTAACAATTTTGTTGGCTTATTAGAATTTCTTTGTGCCACTATTTGCACCTATCTTATGTGTAGTAGTAGGTATGTTGGAATTTCACAGACTCTCACAATTTAACTATTTGGATTATTTGTATCTTTTTGTGGTTACCATAACAACACTTGTGTACGGGTATATTATCATTATGTCGGAGGATGCGGTAATTTTTGCTAGTTTTTGGATATGGTTGTCGTGCTAAGTGTATGTACTACTTAAGTTGTAGACTTGCAAGATGTTTGGGAATAGTTTGAGACTTGAGACCACTCAAGTATATTGGTTTGAAATACCATTCTTTTCTAATTTTGCGTATTAAGTCTTATTTTGAAGTACTTATGATTCCATTTCTCCTACATATTTGTCATTGCTAATAATGTTATACTGAAGATTGGAAAGAAAAAATGTTATACTGAAGGATGTTGAAAATTAGATTTTATTAAACCTATTTAGGGGCTAGTTACTCGACAACATATATGAATCACGGATTGTTCCTAGTCAAGCTCTGCTTATGAAACATAGAAGAGATGAAAGATTTTTCTTTTTAATTTCAACATAGAAGAGATGAAAGATTTTCCTTTTTAATTTGGAAAGTTTTTTACTTTCAACATTGAATTTCATATGTCAAGTGTCTAAGAAATAATCTTAGGGATGGCAATGGGTCGAATTGGGGATGGGTATGCTATTCTCATCCCCATCCCCGTTAAGCATTTTTCTTCCATCCCCGCATTCATACCCGTAATATTCTAAGCGGGGATTCCCCATCCCCGCCTTCATTGGGGAACGGGTTCCCCTACCCGCCCCATTACTGAAGAAAAACCAATAAAAAAAAAAAAATTGTTGAACGAGCGAAAAAAACACTATAAGCGCACACATATGTATCAATTCAATTATTATTAACTAAAAATCTAGACTATATATAAAAAAATTAATACATATCAAAATTACATGTCCAAGACATGTTCATCATTATAGAGGTAGTCATCACACATCTTAATCGCACAAAGTGATGTTTTCAACTTCTTCAGTGTAAGATCCCTGACACAAATAAAACAAAAATATAAATTTTACAATCATGTAGAGTAGGATATTAAACATCATTATCAATTATATAATATAATTCATATTTTACCTCATTCTCAACATCATTATCAGATGTGTAGCCCTAGAACAATGCTATAGAGTTTGAACCTATTCACAATAAACATGAATAATTAGAAAATACTAAGTAACAATTACATTTAACGGTAAATTTGTATAACATATTTTCAATACCTTTTATCTCATTCCATAGCCAATCTTGAGCACACATCAAGGCCTCCACAGTTTTTGAATGAAGTCGATTACAATGGGGGCTTACAATTCTTCCACTAGTGCTAAATGCCGACTCTGAAGCAACTATAGACACAGGAATGGCCAAAATATCTCTAGCAATATCATGCAAAGTAGGATATTTGATGTCATTTGTTCTCCACCATGATAATATATCAAAATCAAGAGTCCTAGGTAAAAGAGACTCTTCCAAATAATGGTCCAGCTCTGATTTAACAAGCTCAACATTAGTTGAATTAGAAAAAAAAGATTCAAACTTGTTCATATAGTTCCGAACTCCAACTTGATATGCCATCGATGAAGAGGTAGAAATTGAAGATTAATAAAATTCATGAGTAACACTTGAATTAGACTTGGACTGATACTCTTTGACAATATCATAAGACAATTTACGTATCCTCTCAATTTCCAAGAAAGACTTCTCTTTATATATAAGAGGAAAATAAAACTAAATCAATTTCATCTTAAACCTTGGATCCAAAATAATTGCCAATCTCATCATGTCATGTATTGTATCCCAATATTTTTCAAATTTTGTTACCACTTTTGAGGCCATCAATTTCACTTCATCTTGGTCAGACAAGAGCCAATCATAAATTGCCAACCTAGCCTCACAAATGTGTGGAAAATAAAGGTTTGATGTAGGATACTTGGTCCTAGAGAACAATTCAGTCACAGTATAAAAAATATGCAATTTTTTAGCAATGATACTTGCCTTCGTCCAATCTTGCTCACTAGGAATAATTTTATATTGGGACTCACGTTGTCTCAAGCGAGGAAAAATATTTTTGTATATCATTGCCGTCTTAAGCATCGAATAGGTAGAGTTCCATCTAGTTTTGCAATCTAGCTCTAATTGCTTAGTGCTCTCAATTTTCAATTGACGGGCTACCTCAATAAATTTTTCC
>NC_024127.1:24692885-24737027 GCF_000346735.1 Prunus mume
AGAAAAAATCATCAACCCTCATAGCGGCGGCGGGGGTCTGAAACTGAAGTCAGCAATTCCAAGATCGCCGCTCTGATACCATGCTAAAATATGAAACTATGAGAGAATATTTGTTTGTGGGAATTTTCTATGTATTGTTCTCCTTGTAGGAGGTCATATTTATAATACAACGAAACCTGAATGGGCAAGTAAATAATAAATTCATAAATCTATTTACAATAGGAAATCAAGAATTAAAGTAAATCAATTATAATTATAATAGGAATTCTTGGTGTGTAAGGAAAGTAAGTCAATATCCACAAGTCACGCCAACAAAGCACCCATGTCTCTCAAGCAAGACCCAACAAAGAACCCCACCAGGACTTCATAGATGAACACAACAGAGCTCGAGTTGAGGTTGCTGTTGGTCCAATCAAATGGAACGACACCGTTGCAGCCTACGCCCAGAAGTATGCAGATTTTAAGATTGAGACGTGTGAAATGGTGCACTCACAGGGGCCATATGGTGAGAACTTGGCTGAAGGCTATGGAGAAATGACCGGCGGGCAGGCTATGAAGTTTTGGGTGACTGAGAAGCCCAACTACGACTATGCCTCCAACACATGCGTTGGTGATGTTTGTGGGCACTACACTCAGGTGGTTTGGCGCAATTCGACTCATGTGGGTTGTGCTAGGGCTAAGTGCAAGAATGGCTGGATGTTTGTTATTTGTGGTTAGTATCCTCCTGGAAATTATGTAGGAGAGTGTCCTTACTAGATTGTATATGTATAATTGTTGAGTGTCATATTGAAGAAAGTTACATCTCAAAATAATTAATTTAATGTGTTTTGGTTAGGGATGGCAATGGGTCGAATTGGGGATGGGTATGCTATTCCCATCTCCATCCCCGTATTCATACCTGTAATATTCTAAGCAGGGATTCCCCATCCTCTCCTTCATTGGGGAACGGGTTCCTCTACTCGCCCCATTACTGAAGAAAAACCAATAAAAAAATAGTTTGTTGAACGAAAAGAACACTATAAGCACAAACATATGTATCAATTCAATTATTATTAACTAAAAATCTAGACTATATAAATATAAAAAAATTAATACATATCAAAATTACATGTCCAAGACATGTTCATCATTATAGAGGTAGTCATCACACATCTCAATCGCACAAAGTGATGTTTTCAACTTCTTCAGTGTAAGATCCCTGACACAAATAAAACAAAATATAAATTTTACAATCATGTACAGTAAGATATTAAACATCATTATCAATTATATAATATAATTCGTAAACCTCATTCTCAACATTATTATCAGATGTACAGCCCTGGGACAATGCTGTAGAGTTTGAACCTATTCAGAGTAAACCTGAATAATTAGAAAATACTAAGTAACAATTACATTTAATGGTAAATTTGTATAACATATTTTCAATACTTTTTACCTCATTTCATAGCCAATCTCGAGCACACACTAAGGCCTCCACAATTTTTGAATGAAGTCGATTACGATGAGGGCTTACAATTCTTCCAGTAGTGCTAAACGACGACTCTAAAGCAACTGTAGACACATGAATGTCCAAGATATCTCTAGCAATATCATGCAAAGTAAAATATTTGATGTCATTTGTTCTCTACCATGATAATATGTCAAAGGTAAGAGAGACTCTTCCAAATAATGGTTCAGCTATGATTTAACGAGCTCAACATTAGTTGAATTAGAAAGAAAATATTCAAACTTGTGCATATAGTTTCCAACTCCAACTTGATATGCTATCGATGAAGAGGTTGAAATTGAAGATTGACAAAATTCATGAGTAACACTTGGATTAGACTTGGACTGATAATCTTTGACAATATCATAAGACAATTTGCGTATCTTCTCGATTTTCAAGGAAGACTTCTCTTTATATATAGGAGGAAAATAAAACTCAATCAATTTCATCTTAAACCTTGGATCCAAAATAATTGCCAATCCCATCATGTCATGCATTGTATCCCAATATTTTTCAAACTTTGTTACCATTTTTTAGGCCATCAATTTCACTTCATCTTGGTCAGACAAGAGCCAATCATAAATTGCCAACCTAATCTCACAAATGTGTGGAAAATAAAGGTTTGTTGTAGGATACTTGCTCACTAGGAATAATTTTATATAATGACTCACGTTGTCTCAAGCGAGGAAAAATATTTTTGTATGTCATTGCCGTCTTAAGCATCAAATAGGTAGAGTTCCACCTAGTTTTGCAATGTAGCTCTAATTGCTTAGTGCTCTCAATTTTCAATTGACGGGCTACCTCAATAAATTTTTCTGCTCTCTTTGGAGTGGTTGGCCAAAAGGCAACACTAGAACGAATTTTCTCAATGCTACTGTTGATAACATTCAAGCCATCCTTAACAATCAACTTCAATATATGTGCACAATAACGCATGTGAAACAAACTTCCATCCAACAACAGTGAGCCAAATTTTTTTTCTAACAATGTTCCAATCATGGAATCATTAGTTGTGCAATTATGTACAGTCAAAGTGGATAACTTACCAATGTTCCAATCTAGCAAACAATCCATCAAAGCACTAGCAAGAGTCTCAATTGTATGTGGACATGACACATATATAAATCTAGTACAAAAAAAAAAAGACAAATTAAGTACACAAGCTATCATAGGCATTTAAAATGAAACATATGTTAAAAGTTTTATTTCAAAACTAAATAAATTACCTCACAAGTCGACTTTGCAAGTTCCAAGATTCATTAATGAAATGAAATGTGACGGCCATAAACCCTCATTTTTGGTTATTTGAGGTCCACATATCAGTTGTAATTGCAATTTTACTTTGATTTGTCTCCAACAACTTCATTGTTCTTTCTCTCTCATACTCAAATATTTTAAAGATGTCACTCTTAATTGTGTTTCGAGAAACCATCTTAAACAAGGGTTGCAAAGCCATTGAATATCTTCTAAAACCGACATGTTCAATCATGGACATCGAGTACTCATGCAAAATAATCATACAAGCAAGCTCTTTCCTTGCATTTTGTTGATCAAAATTATACGTACCAAGCTTGACACCCCCATCATTTGATTTAGTAGGATGCAACAAAGATTGCTTTTTATCTCTTTGCTTCCTCAAAGGACATATTTAGAAATGATCATACAAATGTGTAGTTCCATTTTTGCTTCAAGCCGATAGCTTTTTCCCACAGTTATTACACACAGATTTCCGCACATCTCCAATCTTTTGTTTTTTAAAATGATTTCAAACAATAGATCTTAACTTTCTCTTATTTTGACTGTTATCATCACACCCACTAGAATCTTGGTTTGGTTCTTCATCAGTTGGTTGTGCAGTGTGTTATTGGTTCTCATCCTCATTCTCAACTCTTATTGAGCATTCAATTAGTGTCTTCACATTTGGAGAATCATGTTGTTGAGTACCACCGTCAAGTCCAAAATGTTCTTATTATCAATGTCCGTATGTTCAAGAAATCTATTAATAGGTAAATATAACGAATAATTGTCTAAGCATAAACTAAGATATAGTATTGGTAATTCTTATTTCAACTAACAAATTTAGTGATTTATTAATATATGTTTTCATCTACAGTGATCATGTTAGATGATATGAAAACTAAAAATAGAACCAAAAAAAATATATATTGTCAATGGTTAAAAGTTGGAATCGAGTACCTAAAATAATGGTGCTTGTAGTATGTTGATAATCTATTCCTTTGACTTTGAAAGAAGGAAGGGTGCAAGTGATCCAAGCTTATATGTGAGAGAGCCCTAGATGTCGGCTATGTAAGATGTATAAACAACTAGGGCAATATTGAAATCTCTGTAATAATATATTTATATATAATAAATATTCCTATTATTATAGAAAGTCATATGTCGGCTGATTTGATATATATGTTCTTAACGGGTCAGGTTCAGGTTGGGGATTAAAATATCATCCCCGCCCCTCCCCGATCACCATACCCGATAATTTCCCCATACCCGTTTTTTGTCGTTCATACCCGACCCATTAGGTCGAAGCCCCGCGAAGACCCTTACCCACGGGGAAAATTGTCATCCCCAGGATTTTTGTCAAATTTGTTTGCATCATTGGTTTGTGTTTCCTGTTATTGTTTTGTTGTAAAATCTGTATAAAATTGATGAATTACCTGCATATTTGCATAATATCCTCTGGTTATCTAATCTTTCTTATCTCTATGTTTACAATTTTAGTAATGCTAAGAACTATGGAAATCAGAGAAGACATTGGTGATCAAAGCAGTGAAGGTGGAAGTGGAGTCAACTTTCACAAGCCCATGTTGCGCCCCTCATCACTTGGAAGTGGAGTTGGAGGTGACCACCTGCCCCACTGATGCAGCGAGTTTAGCAAATACATATATGGACTATTGGGATCATATTCATGCATGAGGAAAGTCTTAATAACCTATATCAAATAAGTGTCTCTTCGTATGTGGGAGTTATCTAGGTTCATTGAATAAAGTGATGGAAAGTCTTTTCATCTTTGTGAGTTATAGGGAGGTTTAGTGTGAAGTTATCGTTAGGAGGGAAATTGGGATAGGAAAGGTTTAGCAAAGTTATGAGGAATTATCTCATCTTGATTAAGAGGCAGCTATAAATAATGCATGAAATTGTAAGAAAGGGAGTTGATGTTTGTTATTGAATAAGATTGAGATTTTTTCTCTCATCTCTTTACTTTTTTCCTGGCTATTCTTATAATTAACATATTAGAGTTTAGTTCCGGGTATTCTTAAAATCAACGGAGTTAAATTTGCTCGAAATTATATCTTTTGTTCCTGTTTCACTGCATCAGTTGGTCTCAGAGCGGGATTTAGTTGCAAAACTGAAATCCTGATGAGGAACTACATGCCAATTGTGTAGTTAGTCAAATCTACATTAGCTGTTGTCAAAAAATGGTTAGTGGTGATCATACATTTGATCATTTAATAGATTTGCATCTCCCTCCAGTATTTGATCGATGTTCAGATGGTTCTTGTGAGATTTGTTGTGATTATTATTTTACAGTTGAGAATGTTTTTGACACGAAATTGAAACAAATGGAATGCATTGAAGAAGTTGTGGAAAATTTTGTCAACTTCATATTGCAATTGTCGATTATTCCAAAACTTTATTCAACTCTGATGATATTTTTGAAGTTGTTGAATATATTGATTTCATGAGGGTTGAAAATTTCAGTCGTCATAGTGCAACCACTTTGGTTGATACCATATTTTAGAATATCTGGTTTAAGAGATTGGCCGTGGAGAGTTTACACAATTGGAGAATATTCAAATATTCAAAATATTTATTTCTTTGGAGTGGGAGATTTCAATTCGAAGACCAACAATCAATGATCATGATTTTAATCCAAGAAGGCATAAATTCGAGGACAAATTTTTGTCAACCCGGGGAGAATGATGCTGATAAGAAGCGTCATTTTATGGAGTTTAATGTTGGAGATTTTGTTTGGGCCATTCTTACCAAGGATTGTTTTCCTGTTGGTGAATATAACAAATTAGCTGCTCGCAAAATTGGACCGGTGGAAACCCTTGAGAAGATTAATCCGAATGCTTACAAATTGAAGCTTCCCAACCATGTTCACATGTTTGGTGTGTTCAATGTGAAATATCTTGTTCCTTTCCATAGCTCCAACTCCGATGATAATCCAAATTTGAGGGCGAATTTTTGTCAACCCAGAGAGGATGATGTAGCGAGTTTAGCAAATACATACATGGACCATTGGGATCACGTTCATGCATGAGGAAAGTCTTAATGACCTATATCAAATAAGTGTCTCTTTGTATGTAGGAGTTATCTAGGTTCATGAATAAAGTTATGGAGAGTGAGTTATAGGAAGGTTTAATGTGAAGTTATCATTAGGAAGGAAGTTAGGATATGAAAGGTTTAGGAAAGTTATGAGGAGATATCTCATCTTGATTGAAAGGCACCTATAAATAATGCATAAAATTGTAAGAAAGGCAGTTGATGTTTGTTATTGAATGAAGATTGAGATTCTTTCTCTCATCTCTTTACTCTTTTCCTGGGTATTCTCAGAATTAACATATTAGAGTTTAGTTCCGGGTATTCTTAGAATCAACGGAGTTAAATTTGCTCGAAATTATATCTTTTGTTCTTGTTCCGCTGTATCACCCACTCACCACCTACCCCTGATCACATACAAACTGCACTTGGGCACTTACAAGCTACACTTAAGCACATACAAGCTGCACATGAGCACATACAAGATGCAGCTCTTCTTCAACAAGATGTAGCACAAAATGCAACTCTTCTTCCACAAGATATTCCGGGGCCTGCACCTCCAACTCGTCTTTAAGTAGTCATTAGGATCGGCATGTGGCCATTGATGCTTGGTATGATTTTTGGTTTATTCAATTGTTTCCCACATAGCTTCACATACAAAAAATAAAGAAAGAAGTTTATCACCATTTGCCCTTTCACTTTCCTTCACGACACAGGTGACGTCAATTGTGGGATACGAGGACATTACACCCAATAGTGTTTGGGGTAAAGTTCTAATGTTATTGTTGAGTTTTTTTCTTAGTGGAGTGTTGGGCTACGTGGGGGATTTATTTTTGACGACTTTATGTGATTGTTTTATCAAATATTTGGAACTTATACTAGTTCATTGGGGCACTAGTGAGCATAGGTTTAACGATTTTGTTGGCTTGTTAGAATTGCTTTGTGCCACTATTTGCACCTGTCTTATGTGTAGTAGTAGGTATGTTGGAGTTTCACAGACTCTCAGAATTTAACTATTTGGATTGTTTGTATCTTTTTGTGGTTATCATAACAACACTTGGGTACGGGGATATTGTCATTATGTCGAAGGATGTGGTAATTTTTGCTAGTTTTTGGATATTGTTGTCGAGCTAAGTGTACATACGACTTAAGTTGTAGACTTGCAAGATGTTTGGGAATAGTTTGAGACTTGAGACCACTCAAGTATATTGGTTTGAAATACCATTCTTTTCTAATTTTGTGTATTAAGTCTTATTTTGAAGTACTTATGATTCCATTTCTCCTACATATTTGCCATTACTAATAATGTTATACTGAAGATTGGAAAAAAATATATATATATATGTTATACTGAAGGATGCTGAAAATTATATTTTATTAAACCTATTTAGGGGCTAGTTACTCGACAACATATACGGATCACTGATTGCTCCTGGTTAAGCTTTGCTTATGAAACATAGAAGAGATGAAAGATTTTCCTTTTTAATTTCAACATAGAAGATATGAAAGATTCTCCATGAAAGATTTTCCTTTTTAATTTGGAAAGTTTTTTACTTTCAACATTGAATTTCATATGTCAAGTGTCTAAGAAATAATCCACTTACCTTTTAATGAAAACAATATGTTTGTTATTTTCCTTTTAAGGATTATATGTGAATTAAGAAATAATCTACTTACCTTTTAATGAAAACAATATGTTTGCTATTTCTTTCTAGTGATATTAATAATCAAATGGAAAAAGCTGTTAAGCGCCTCTTCTCGAAGAAAAGAGAGGAGTTCCTCGAATGTTGTAGACTTCGCAACGTCTAGCCCATCCTTTTAATGGTGCACATGGCTGATCTTGCCTAGCTAGTTGCTCGGTTAGTCGAGGTATCAATAGTAGTCCCCCAAATTTGCGAGTAAGAAGGTACTTCTTGCTTGGGAATTTGTAATTTTAAGTGCACTGGTCGAGCAACACCACAGGTCGTCTTCCAAGCTGTATAGTGCACTACCTATAGTCCCCCAAGTGCTCGGGTAGGAAGGACATTGGAGGGAGGGAACTTGCAACAAAACCCAAGTGGTTTGCAAGTCCCCAGTTTGTTATGCAAGGTTGCTGAATGGCATCATAGTACGTGGAAGGGCGGTGGTGCCAAAGGTACAAGATTTGCATGTCACAAACAAGGTGTTGAAGGGAATGTAGCTGTCAAAGGCATAAGACTTGCATGTCGCAAGACTATGTGCCTACGCATGAGGGATGCCGAAGGCGACACAAACCTTGTATGTTGCAAGGTAATGTGCTTAGGCCCGGGGGTGCCGAAAGCAATAATGGATGCCGAAGGCACAAAGCTTGCATGTCACAGGGAGATGTGCCTATGAACGAGGGTGCCGAAGACGACACAAAGCTTGCATGTTGCAAGGCAATGTGGCTAGGCATGAGGGTGCCGAATACACAAAGCTTGCATGTCGCAGGGTGATGTGCCTATACACGAGGGTGCCGAAGGCAACACAAAACTTGCATATTGCAAGGCAATGTGGTTAGGCACAAAACTTGCATGTCGCAGGGCGATGTGCCTAAGCATGAGGGTGCCGAAAATATAGTCACAAGGGAAAATGTCGAAGGGCACGGGGTGCCGAAGGTGCCAAGCTTGCATGTCGCAAGGCGATGTGCTTAGGCACAGGGGTGCCGAAGGCATTGGCATAAAACTTGCGTGTCACAAGAAAAATTACCGAAGTGTATAAAAATTTGAAAAGATGTCAAAGGGCACGGGGGTTGTCAAAGGCATAAATGTGCTGAAAGGAAGAAATGAAAATGTGCATTTTTTTTAAATTATTATTTAGGAAATAATAATAATAATATCTTTTTTTTTCTTTTTCGTTTTTTTGTGAGAGAAAGATTGTGAGAGACTGGGCCTCTTGGGCTTTCGGCAGACCCTGGGTGAGTTTTAGGCTTTCAGCAAGGGCTCACTTTGTCTAGAGTTGTGCTAAATAAAATAAAAAGGAAAAAGAGGGGTTTTGAAAGGTGATGTTCGGCAAGGTATATGAAGGAGAAAGGTTTCGAGGTCCTCCCCTTATTCAGCATAGTTGCCAATCGGCATGTTTCAAAAATTACCTCTGTGAGTCCTCGTATCTGCAAGGCTGAATGTCGACAAGGTTTTTGTTGGGTGTCGGCAAGGCTGGGTACGAAAAAGTGATTCAGTGTGGGCTTGCTTCGGTAAGGTTGAAGAGTTTTGGGAGCTATCTTTTCCTGCTGCGCAGCCCTTGCCATTCGGCAAGGGTGATTGAAAAAGTTCTTGGCAAGGGTCTTCTTCGGTTTAGCAAAGGTGTCTTCTCCAGTTGTATAGCCCTTGCCGTTCGGCAAGGGTGCTAAAAATTCGGAAAGGGCTGGCATAAGCCTGTTGTTCGACAGAGGCAACTTGGAGGAAAATTTTGTGCTCTCCCTTCCTTCTGCACAACCCTTGTCGTTCGGCAATGGTGTTGGTGAAAAATTGTGATGATTCTTGTGTCTTCGGCAAGGCAATGGCTGCGCTCAGCAAGGTGAGCTGGTTTCGTGCTTGTCACAGCTTTAGAATGAGGGTGCTAGTTTTTTTTTTTTTTTTTCGGTGTTGGGTCATTTCAACAACGATCCAACTTTGGATTTTGGTGGGTTCTGAAATCAATTGAGATCGGGCACAACCCTTGCCGAACAGGGTGATAGAAGGAGTTTTTTCGCGAGCTCCCTTGGGCTTGGTCTTTGTCAAAGAGGCTAGGCTGTTTGCACCATGTGGCAAAGGTCTAGGTTCGCATAATCAGGTCTGCTACCATGAGTTCTCACAGCCCTTGCCGTTCGGCAAGGCTGATTGGGGTAGGAATTTTTGCGTGAGTCCCCAATTTATTGAGCCCAGAGAATCTTCTTCTAGGTTCTTGCCGTTCGGCAGCGAATCCACCAGTGGTTTGTGCGTGGCTGCGATTCCAAGGGGAAGAGGTATTGGAGCTGGGTTCGGCACATCGTGGGTTGGTAGAAGGATTGGTGGAATGAGATTTCATGCATCCCCTTATGATCTAAACGGTTCTTTCTGTTCAGCAACATTGTGGAAGGAGAGTTCGTGCATCCCTCTGCCTCAGCAAAACCCTTGACGTTCGGCAAGGGTGATAAGGTACAAGCTTTATATCGGTTTTTTCGATTGACGAGGGTGGTTTGGGCAGACTGGGAAGCTTTGGCAGAGATGGGAGGTTGTGCTTGTTTGAAATCGATGAGATTTATCTCTGGTTCAGTAAAGAAAGTGTCTAACGGTAAGCACACGAGTGGTCTCTGGTTAGGATCTTGTTGGTCCAATGCTGGAAGAGTCTTTATATGCTTATTTGCATGAGGGCGCCGAACGATAATGTGTCATTCTTAAGCCCTTTTGCTGAACAAAGCTTGATGAAGACACCAAGGTGGACGCTACCCATTAGTGGTATGCAAGCTATTAGGTGCCATTATTTATACTTCATATGAGCTTTTGAAAATGAGTTGCATGGGCATCCTTTCAGGCTAACATGATAGCTGGCCCATTAGTCATACAAGCGTGGGCTCTGCTTTTGAATCATGTGGGTATGCTGGGCCCCAATTGGATTTATGCATGTCCATTTCCTCCTTATTGGCTTTCATGTTTGATTCCATGGCTTAGGTGAATATTTGGAAGCCATGCAAAGTGATACTCTAGTTGAATTGGAAAGTGAACCACGTGGGTCTCCCATTGGATTGAAATGGTGGTTGGCCTCCTTGGCCATGCAAGCCATGCAAAGTGATGTTGTTGGTGAATTGGAATATTTGGCAATTGCCAAATTGGAACTTTTTCAAAGTGGCCGAATCTGGACAGCTGTTATTCATATGCAATATTCATGAATCATATTGTTGAATAGGATTGAGCAATGAATTATTTAAATATTGCATGCTTGTATACAATATTTATATGTAAGGAGAGAAATCTTATCTTGTGGTGAGGATGTACGTGGGCATCCTTCAGAGTGGAGCAATTTTTCCTTGGCCATGCGCAAGCCATGCATTTGGAATATTTGGCCACCCATGAATTGAGACTTTCAACGTGACTGAAAGGTGGTTCCTTGGGCTGGAATGGTGGCTTCCTCTTTTGGCCATGCAAGCCATGCAAGGTGAGGTGTCGAAGGCATCTCTCACATCAGAGATGTTTGCCGAAGGCATCGCATGCGCCACATGATGACGAGGTGCCGAAGGCATCGTTCGTGCTAAATGACGATAGGGTGCCAAAGGCATCGCTCGCTTCGGATGATGATGAGGTATCGAAAGGCATCACTTCAAGCGGAATGACGACGGGGTGCCGAAGGCATCGCTCGCGTCGAATGATGGAAGGGTGCCGAAGGGAACGTATGCGCCAAATGATGGAGGGGTGCCAAAGGCAGCGCGTGCCGAATGATGGAAGGGTGCCGAATGATGAAGCTTGTAGAACAAGCTTAAGTCCCCATATTTTTACTCTTCAAAGAAGTGTCGAACGGCACTTTGAATTGGGATATTGGTTTGGCCATGCAAGCCATGCAAAATGATAGCCACATTCCGATTGGCTTTTCCTTAAAATATCATCTTCTGCAATTTGTTACATTAGCATTTATGGTTGCTCTAGTAAGGTATTGCCGAACAACAACTTTGGTGATACTGATTGTATGGGTACCGAAGGGCACTGAAGAAGGGGAGAACGACATAAGCCTTTTGTATCAATTCCCACATACGGTGCCAAACTGTTGATGCTCTTTTTGGGAGGGTCAACTTAGATAGAGGTGGAATGGTAGATGATGGGTGAATGTGAGGACCTTCAGCATGTGTGTGAAGATTTGGGCAAACGATAAATATGTAGAAGACGAGATATACATGGTTCACCTTTAATGAATGGGCTACGTCCACAGAGAATGATGTTCTCATTATGATAATGTTTGTTTACATTTGTACAAGAGGATTAGACCCAAAGATAAAGGAAGAAGGCCCAAGGCCTAAGGTACAAAGACCAAAAGTCCAAGGCCCAAGGGTCAAGATCCAAGCCCTTTTCTAAGTGGAGAATGGTCTTCTTTTATATGTGAAAGGGAGTTACCATCTCTTGTAGTCTTCCAATGTGGGACTCCATGCCTTGCTTAGATTTGTGACTTGTGGTAAGGCTTCTTTGGCTAAGGTGATGACCTCTCATAGCATGGCACGTGGCTGATCTTGCCTAGCTAGTTGCTCGGTTAGTCACGGTATCAACATATTTCTTCTACCATTTCCATCCAAATTTAGATTGTCCTGTACATAATGCAAAAGAATTATTACAAAAAATTACTTAATTTATAATTTAATAAGAATGAATTTAAGGTTTATACCTGTTGTTCTACGACATTACACTATAGTCCCAAAGTTAGATCTTGAACTCCACTATTTATGTAATGTAGACCTCTCCATGTTGGAAAATTGTGACTCTATATGAAGAGAAAAAAGGTAAATTTATTTTTTTCGGTTAATAGAAAGATAAAACTGCCTTCTTGTGTGCACGTGTATCAGTTTCAACATTATGGTACCTTAAAATGCTAAGTAGATTTTAACTCATATCATCTTATTCTTAGGTGCAAATGTGTTGAGGGGAATGTTGTGTCCATGTATTATCAGATGAGCAAGTAAAAAGAAAACTATTTTGCCTCCTAAAATTATGGTCAAATATTGATAAGTGCTACAAGATCTCGTACATTGGAACCTATGGTTATGGACCCGGATCCATTAGAAATATTAGTATTTGATTTATCTAAATTCATGTCATTTAGTATTTAATTCAATTGAATAGAGGAACGTGCCAAACTGTTGATGCTCTTTTTGGGAGGGTCAACTTAGATAGAGGTGGAATGGTAGATGATGGGTGAATGTGAGGACCTTCAGCATGTGTGTGAAGATTTGGGCAAACGATAAATATGTAGAAGACGAGATATACATGGTTCACCTTTAATGAATGGGCTACGTCCACAGAGAATGATGTTCTCATTATGATAATGTTTGTTTACATTTGTACAAGAGGATTAGACCCAAAGATAAAGGAAGAAGGCCCAAGGCCTAAGGTACAAAGACCAAAAGTCCAAGGCCCAAGGGTCAAGATCCAAGCCCTTTTCTAAGTGGAGAATGGTCTTCTTTTATATGTGAAAGGGAGTTACCATCTCTTGTAGTCTTCCAATGTGGGACTCCATGCCTTGCTTAGATTTGTGACTTGTGGTAAGGCTTCTTTGGCTAAGGTGATGACCTCTCATAGCATGGCACGTGGCTGATCTTGCCTAGCTAGTTGCTCGGTTAGTCACGGTATCAACATATTTCTTCTACCATTTCCATCCAAATTTAGATTGTCCTGTACATAATGCAAAAGAATTATTACAAAAAATTACTTAATTTATAATTTAATAAGAATGAATTTAAGGTTTATACCTGTTGTTCTACGACATTACACTATAGTCCCAAAGTTAGATCTTGAACTCCACTATTTATGTAATGTAGACCTCTCCATGTTGGAAAATTGTGACTCTATATGAAGAGAAAAAAGGTAAATTTATTTTTTTCGGTTAATAGAAAGATAAAACTGCCTTCTTGTGTGCACGTGTATCAGTTTCAACATTATGGTACCTTAAAATGCTAAGTAGATTTTAACTCATATCATCTTATTCTTAGGTGCAAATGTGTTGAGGGGAATGTTGTGTCCATGTATTATCAGATGAGCAAGTAAAAAGAAAACTATTTTGCCTCCTAAAATTATGGTCAAATATTGATAAGTGCTACAAGATCTCGTACATTGGAACCTATGGTTATGGACCCGGATCCATTAGAAATATTAGTATTTGATTTATCTAAATTCATGTCATTTAGTATTTAATTCAATTGAATAGAGGAACTCCTGAACATTTGGCGATCTCAGATGTGTCGATATTAATGATGACTCATTATTTTGTTGAGAGGATAGGCTCGTTATATAAATAAATAAAAAAGGAATTCCCATAAGTAATTGAAAAAATTGAGCATGAGACCCAAATCTCACTTTGCCCCCCAAACTTAAAATGACCCACTTTCCCCTTTTGACCAAGGTTTGATGACCAGCTTTTCCCCCGCCGTCAACTCCATCCAAAACTCTGTTAAATTTGTTGACGTAGCATGGGTGTTTTTGTAATTTAATACATGGACGCCAATTTTTTAATGACTTGGACTCCATATGGACAAAATAAATAATAATAATAAATTATTCAATTAAAAAAATGATAAAACAAAAAACAAAAGAAAATAGCAAACCCAACAAATTCTCCCTTCCCCTCCTGTATTAACCATACCCCACCCTGCCCCCAGTCGCCTCCCCACCCACCACCAGTGGCGGAGCCACCTAAGGACCAGGGTGGGCCCAGGCCCTCTCTCATTTTTTTTTTCCTCATATTTTTACTTATATGTTTGCTTCTTGGAGTAAAAACTCTTCTTTCTTTCTTTTATCCTTCTCTTCCTCTTTTGTTTAATTTAAGCTCTGTGAATTCTCCTTCCCCCCATTTTACATGTCTAAGTAGGGTATCTTAATATTGGGATTTATGAACATTTTTTGTATTTCTTCTCTCTGTTGAAGTATAAATTATTAAATTTTGAGTCTTCAATAGTGTAGATGATGAGATTAATATTCAAAAATATGAAATTCAGGACAATTATGATTGTAATAAATGGATCAATTATTAATCAAGTATCAAATGATATTATTAACTTATTAACATGTTTAACGCTTGAGGACCCCTATTCGAATTATTTTAAAAATTTTGTGAAAAGCCCCCTCTAATGTGAAATCTTGGCTCCGCCACTACCCACCACCACCACCATCACTGCCACAACCACCGAACCATTGAACCAAACGACTAAAAACTAAAACCATTTGCACCCTGAATTAAGTTCCACGGGTATAGTCCTTGTGAAATGCCTTGTGAGCCTTCTCATCATCTTCATCTCCACCAGTATACTTCACCCCACATGTAGAACATGTGTGCAGATTATAATAAGACTGACCAAACTCTAAATAGAACTAAGCATAACTTTTCTTTTTTAAATTATTTTTTCTTACATCCTGAGAAGGATTCGATTCAAATCTTGGTTCCATATATGTGTATTTTTTATATATAAAAAAAGGAATCAAACCTTCAAAACTAGAAGGAGCCGTTCCTGCACTTATATGGTGGCATGTTATCACTTTTTGATACTCTCAATGAAACTTCCTTACTTGGAAAACAAAGTCAAATTATATAATATCACAAAAGAAGAATAAAACATAGGGAAATTAAACAAAGGTAAACCAACATGCCTTTATTTATTTATTTATTTATATATAATCAACATGCAAAAAGGCTCTCAAACACAACACAAGAAGACTCTCAAATGCAAGCAAATTTTTATTTTTATTTTTTGTCTCTTCTTCTCCAACACTGAGTTGGAAAACAATCCTCCACAAGACCATATTAGTGCCTTTCTTTCAAATTTTTTATTTATTTATCAGATCTTTTAAGGTTCTTCCTTTTTTATAGATAGATATAGATGTATAAATTTTATAATACATTATACACATCTTTCTATAATAAGCAGTCCCCATGACGATGACATCCAATCCACCAAGGACATTTTGATTATTCAATTTTATTCTCTCTCTCTCTCTCTCTCTCTCTCTGGCGATTCCAGCTTTTTGGTTGTGTGGGTGCTCTTGCTATTTCAGGGAATCTACATCATATTAAGGACCTTCGGGAGAAACTAATCAAAGTAAAGAGTGATGTTAAGGGTAGTCATTCACGTTTTTATAGGACTTTTCGGAACAACTAATCAAAGTAAAAAATGATGTTAAAGACAATCGTGTAAGCTTGTATAGGACATCACAGTCATTGAATCAATCTTGAATTCATGTTTGCAGACATAGAGATTAATACAAACTCGTCCAGTAAACTCATACAGATGTGAATAAAGAATCCTAATGAGTTTAGGAATCCTAATCCTATTAATATTGACATAAGCGTACAGATGCTAGGTGTACAAGTTATATTATAATTGGGTTTAGAATGGGAGAATCCAATCAGATTTTCACCAGCTAACAGAGGTCCCTGCCTTCGCAAGAGGACGCGCTAAAACAATACTCGAGCCCCATTGAGAGTGGGCAATCTAGAACTTGCAGAAGGTAGAAGATCTTTGTGTACCAGAGTTAGTTTTTTCTCGCAGATTAGTGCTTAATGTGTTAGAGCTTCAATCATTATTTCGATATCCACAACAATAAGAATGAATGCAAAAGACTAGGCAAATAAGACAACCTACTCTCGACCATATATAGCCATCACAAAGAATGCATGCTATCAACCCCTTAACATATGAAATCATAACCTATATGCTATACAATGTATAGCTGATTGCTACAAACATGTTCAGATGACATTCATGACCAAAATATCTCCACACTTTCTCACCAAAAATGGATACCTTTTGTAGTTTTCACCACAATAAGAAACGAATGCGAAAGACATGGCCAACAAACGGACAACCTACTCTCTCAACAACCACATAGCCAATCACAAACAATGCATGCCTATCAACCACTTCCCATATCAAATTCAACCAATCACATCCTACCTTTATGAAACTCCAATCCCATTTGATTTCTTCTTGATCACCATAACATTAACACCATTTGACACCACCCAAACTCTCTGCTAGCTTCTCTCTCTCTCTCTTGAACATGGAGAAGAAAAAATTACTCTTGCTCAGAGATGAAGCATTGTTGCAGCACCCAATCCTCCTTCTCCTAGTTCTAGTTCTGGGGTTTGTTGTCATGGACCCACTGCAAATGGGCCCACTAGGAGACCATGAATTTAGGCCAGTAAAGCACAACATTGCACCATACAAGCAAGTCATGGAGAGGTGGCCAAGGGACAATGAGAGCAGGTTAGGGTTTGGGAAGTTGGAGTTTGAAGATGAAGTTTTTGGTCCTGAGTCTTTGGAGTTTGATGCTTTGGGTCGTGGCCCTTACACAGGGTTGGCTGATGGACGCATTGTTAGATGGATGGGCAACGATTTGGGCTGGGAAACGTTTGCGCTTGTAACAACAAATTGGTGTGTGTGGTTTATTTCATTAATGTGTCATATTGTCATTGTGTTTATTTCTCTTAATTATGATATAATAAAATGCTAATTAATTATAGTGGATGTGGGCTTTAAAAGGTCAAAGCCGGTTTGTGCTAAAGGCATTGATTCAACCACACACAAGCAATGGAAGCATGAGAAGAAGTGTGGCCGTCCACTTGGCCTGAGATTTGATAAAGAGAGTGGAGATTTGTACATTGCTGATGCCTATTATGGTCTTTTGGTTGTTGGCCCTCAAGGAGGCCTTGCCACTCCTCTGTCAACCCATGTGGAAGGGAAGCCTATTCTTTTTGCAAATGACCTTGATATCCACAAGAATGGCTCAATCTTCTTCACTGATACCAGCAAGAGATACAACAGAGTGTAAGTGTATATAAAAACTACATATATTTGACAGTAAGCCCGCTCCTTGCACCCAAATTTGAATTCCCCTTCCGATAGACTTGTATTAAAAAATACATCTATATTTGATTTACTGATCCTAATTAATTAGTGGAAATTAATCAAATTGCAGGAACCATTTCTTTATACTATTGGAAGGAGAATCCACTGGTAGGCTTTTGAGATATGATCCTCCCACTAAGACAACTCATATTGTCTTGGAAGGTTTGGCTTTTCCAAATGGGTTGCAGCTTTCTAAGGACCAAACCTTCCTCTTCTTTACTGAGACCACCAACTGCAGGTAATAATAATAAAACCTGAGGCCTTGGAATTTTTCCTGGAGGACAAAGCTAGGAATCTTAACTTGCATCCAAAATTATAGACATGAGAATAAAGCTTGTCTTGACGTAATTGAAGCTAATTTATCAAGATCAGCTTGAACATGTCCTAAGTTTAATTTCTATATATTCAACTAGTGTTGTAAAAGTTAAGGAATTCCTGCCAAACTCAAAGCAAAATCCTTAAAAGAAAAATACCTTATGACAAAATGTTTTTAACCACCTTATCGGTTTCAACGTCAATACCTTTTAACAACACATACTTTTTTTTTAATAGTTGAAAAGGGCTTTTTTCTTGTAGTGAATAATAATGTTATATATATATATGTGTGTGTGTGTAAGATGCCCCATTTGTCAAAATCAGCTTGAGTATATATTCCAATTTGAGCTAGTACCTTGGGTAGAGGTCCTAAAAATATTTCTACTGGTTGATTGAATTTTTGCAGGCTAATGAAATATTGGCTAGAGGGTCCTAAAAATGGGACAGTGGAACTTGTTGCTGATCTTCCAGGTTTTCCAGACAACATAAGAATAAATGAGAAAGGCCAATTCTGGGTTGCCATAGATTGTTGCAGGACCCCAGCACAAGAAGTCCTCTCTCACAATCCATGGATACGGAGTGTCTACTTTCGCTTGCCGATCCGAATGACCTACTTAGCGCGATTTATGGGGATGAAGATGTACACATTGATCTCCCTCTTCAATGAGAAGGGGGAAATTTTGGAAGTTCTCGAGGATCAAAAGGGTGCCGTTATGAAACTTGTGAGTGAAGTTAGGGAATCAAAGGGCAAACTGTGGATTGGAACTGTGGCTCATAACCACATTGCCACCCTTCCTTACCCTTAAGAATCATTTGGGGCTGTAGATGAATATCTTGTTGTTCATACAAGCCTTTTAGCAACGGTATCTTAAATGGGTGGCTTGATTTATGATTTGTGTAACAGTATTGATAATTAGATGATTTGAGGTTTGTGGCTTTTTATTTTTATTTTTATTTAATGTTTATTTATTTATTTTGGCCCTGTGTGACTACTAAGCTTGAAATTTGACATGCGCTTGACATTTTTTATTAATTGTACAGTAAAACTTGTGATTATATTGCTAATTATGTCGTGTGATTGGAAATCATGGTATAATTAAGAGATATTATCCTAATTGATTACTGTATATATTTCCTTGTAAAGCACTCATATAAACTCTTATATATCTCTTTATGGAGAAGAATAAAACATAACCCAAAGTATTCAAATCATATTCATATTTTAGCATGCTATCAGAGCAATCGATTCTATGTTGTCTCTAAACCCTTATCTCAAATTTCTCATATTCAAATCCAAAACCCTAAATCAAATTTCTCATATTTTTCCCCAAATCCAAATCCCTCTAATCTAAAGTCCTCAAATCCTCTTATCAAAATCCCTAAACACATACCCTCAAATCTTATACACATACCACTCAAATCCAATTCCTACATCAAATTCTCTCTCTTGAACATGGAGAAGAAAAAATTACTCTTGCTCAGAGATAAAGCATTGTTGCAGCACCCAATCCTCCTTCTCCTAGTTCTAGTTCTGGGGTTTGTTGTCATGGACCCACTGCAAATGGGCCCACTAGGAGACCGTGAATATAGGCCAGTGAAGCACAACATTGCACCATACAAGCAAGTCATGGAGAGGTGGCCAAGGGACAATGAGAGCAGGTTAGGGTTTGGGAAGTTGGAGTTTGAAGATGAAGGTTTTGGTCCTGAGTCCTTGGAGTTTGATGCTTTGGGTCGTGGCCCTTACACAGGGTTGGCTGATGGACGCATTGTTAGATGGATGGGCAGCGATTTGGGCTGGGAAACGTTTGCGCTTGTAACATCAAATTGGTGTGTGTGGTTTATTTCATTAATGTGTCATATTGTCATTGTGTTTATTTCTCTTAATTATAATATAATAAAATGCTAATTAATTATAGTGGATGTGGGCCTTAAAAGGTCAAAGCAGGTTTGTGCTAACGGTATTGACTCAACCACACACAAGCAATGGAAGCATGAGAAGAAGTGTGGCCGTCCACTTGGCCTGAGATTTGATAAAGAGAGTGGAGATTTGTACACTGCCGATGCCTATTATGGTCTTTTGGTTGTTGGCCCTCAAGGAGGAGCTCATGGCTAAGGATATCGAAGCCCATCTCCAAATTCTTGTGTTGATCAACATTGATCGTATGCAGCTCAAGTTCTGCATATGCCTACCCGCTATACGCACAACTGTGACGAAAAATGCAGATGCACAAATGAAACCCGAAATTAAGAAGAGGCCAGAGAAAGGCCCAGGACCTATGGAATCTTCATTCTCCAACTTGATTGAAGAGGAGCAGTTATAAGAGGAGAGCATTTGTTTTTCTAGTTGTTCCACTTGTCCTCTCTCATTGGTCTCTAGGATTGCCTCTGACATGTCAAAAGCCAAAGGAGAACCCTTCGGAAAAACCTGAAACATTTAATGAAAAATGCAGGAATTAGATAAGTTTAGAGGTGATTGAAAATGAGTAATGTTTTGTAAAATATGACATGTTTACATAAATGATTCTCAGTCTACGTGTGTATCGTATTTATTGATGGTATTATGGATTGAATATCTCACGTAGATGGAATTCATGTGCCAAGTACATTTTGCGTGTGAAGAGGTTATCAAAAGAAGAGTCAACAATGTATATCAACCTTACAATAGTTTTATTTATTAAAGATTGGTTCACAAATTAAACATAAGGAAGGAGAGATACTCACAAATGCAAAGCCGCTAGGCTTGTAAACTGGTCCTGAATTGATATATCCCTTGCAGTACTTTGCAAGGAAGACTTTAGCATGGGGGGCAACAAAGAAAGCTGCAGCAATATCTTTCCTCTCAAAGGCATTTGGGTAGTCACTTATTGAGGCAATGCTTTTGATATTTTCTGGTTTGAATTCTAAAACATTAATCAAGTATCTAACAACAAAAGAATTACCATTACACCCAACAGTTGCATTTGTTCTCTTAAGTGTTTCAACATCAAGAGCAGACGGCTGAACTCGAGAGACGGTCATCATGGAGGTGAGGCTCGCAGTGAAAGTAGCTGTCACAACTAGAATCACCACTAACCATGGAGCCAGCACCAACCGAGCCCAATTGCTCTGAACTCGTTCTCCTGCATATTTTAGATCGACATCTAGGATTTTAGCTTGATATACATTGTCCGTCCATTTTCAAACAGCGTAAGCTTTTGGGATTCAGTACTTACTCTGTGCAAAGAACAGGACAGTGACAGAGAACCAAAGGATGGCCCCAATGCCCTTTAGTTCAAGGTTGTCTCCATGTTCATTTTCAATTAACCAGACGACAAAGCATACAGAAAGGTGTGCCACAATCATGAGGAACCACATGCTTTTGGTGAAGGTCTTCATGAACATCCATTTTTCCTTCAGCTTATCTGGCTTAACAGTGACTACCATCACAAGTCCAGAGCTCACATATGGCTGTGAGAATTCAACAAAACGATACCGATCCGCTACGACTTCTATATCACCAACTTCACTGGTATCCAGCAAGAGATACAACAGAGCGTAAGCATATATAAAAACTACATATATTTGGGTAGACGTGGGTAGGTCGGTTGGTTAGGGGCAGTAAGTCCTTCCTTTGCACCCAAGTTTGAATTTCCTTCCCTGTAGACTCGTATTAAAAAATTCATATATTTGATTTACTGATCCTAATTAATTAGTGGAAATTAATCAAATTGCAGGAACCATTTCTTTATACTATTGGAAGCAGAATCCACTGGTAGGCTTATGAGATATGATCCTCCCACTAAGACAACTCATATATATTGTCTTGGAAGGTTTGGCTTTTCCAAATGGGTTGCAGCTTTCTAAGGACCAAACCTTCCTTCTCTTTACTGAGACCACCAACTGCAGGTAATAATAATAAAACCTGAGGCCTTGGAATTTTTCTTGGAGGACAAAGCTAGGAATCAGCTTGAGTATATGTTCCAATTTGATCTAGTACCTTGGGTAGAGGGTCCTAAAAATATTTCTACTGGTTGATTGAATTTTTGCAGGGTAATGAAATATTGGCTAGAGGGTCCTAAAAATGGGACAGTGGAACTTGTTGCTGATCTTCCAGGTTTTCCAGACAACATAAGAATAAATGAGAAAGGCCAATTCTGGGTTGCCATAGATTGTTGCAGGACCCGGCACAAGAAGTCCTCTCTCACAATCCATGGAGACGGAGTGTCTACTTTCGCTTGCTAATCCGAATGACCTACTTAGCGTGATTTATGGGGATGAAGATGTACACATTGATCTCCCTCTTCAATGAGAAGGGGGAAATTTTGGAAGTTCTCGAGGATCGAAAGGGCGCCGTTATGAAACTTGTGAGTGAAGTTAGGGAAGCAAAGGGCAAACTGTGGATTGGAACTGTGGCTCATAACCACATTGCCACCCTTCTTTACCCTTAAGAATCATTTGGGGCTGTAGATGAATATCTTGTTGTTCATACAAGCCCTTTAGCAACGACATCTTAAATGGGTGGCTTGATTTATGATTTGTGCAACAGTACTGATAATTAGATGATTTGAGGTTTGTGGCTTTTTATTATTATTTATATTTAATGTTTTATTTATTTATTTTGGCCTGTGTGACTACTAAGCTTGATTTTTGACATGCGCTTTACATTTTTTATTAATTGTACGGTAAAACTTGTGATTATATTACTAATTATGTCGTGTGATTGGAAATCATGTTACAAAGGGTACAAATTAGGTTATAACTCAATAATATACATGGAAAGAGACATTGGATAGGATTGCATTCATATTTGGAGGGTTTTTTTTTTTTTTTTTTTCAGTTTTTCTATTTAAACCCCACACTTTTCTTTATCGGATCCGGATCCTTTGTTATGATTTTTTCTATCATGATCTGCTTTACTTTTGTTCTCCATGACACCTCATTAAAATTTAATCTAATGGATTTAAACTGGACACATTATCCACCAAAACAAAAACCCCAATTTACTCTTAATTAAAAAAACTCCAATTACTCCAACTTAAATTCTCTAACATGTCTAACTGTTTTTTTTCTTCTCCTCTTTTCCCTTCTCTGCACCTTCTCCCCAAAATTTGAGTTCCATTTGTTCTTTCCCCAATTCTTTTTCTCTCTCTAATTTTCCTTCTACAATTTAGGAGATTGTCTTGTTTTTGTACTAAAACTCTTTTTACATTTGTTGTTTGGTGTTAAATATTAAGATATGATCGAGATAAGATATTAACCATGAAAATAGGTCGAGATAAGATATGCTCAAACTCCGGGCAAATAAGATCAGGGCTTCATGCACACCCAAACAACTTCAAGCAATCCAAGAAAAACGTAAAGAATTATGAATGCCAACCTTAACCTAAAAGCCAACAGGAAAATTAAATAAATAAATTGCATAAAAACATAAAAGAAACCAAATATAGTAAAGCAATCCTGAGCTTTATTTGATTATCTTTTGGAGCATACGGCTGGAGAAAAAACTTTGTTGTTACTTGACCTCCCACAAATTCCAGATCATTTGGTTCAATTTCTAAGAAAGTTACAAGGCTTCGGTGCGGGGGAGGACGCACAGAGAAGGAAAGACGAAGAGAAAAAAAACTGATGTTAAGTTGGAGTTAGTTAAGTTAGGGTTTTTTTTTTCCATTTTTAATTAAGAGTAAATTGAGTTTTTGTTTTGAGAATGATGTGTCCAGTTTAAATTCCTTAAATTAAATTTTAATGAGGTATCATGTGAAGAGGATTCAGATCTTTCTTTGTCACCCCAATACTTAAATTTTAAGCTCTAAGTTTTATTATTGTGTAAAAAGACAAAAAATATCATTCAACTTTATATTTAACCCTAGTACATATACACACACTCCACACACCCCACCACTCTTCATATTAAGTTTTAGAAAAATACAAACTCCTTTACACCTTATTGCCAGATTACTTTTCTTTTTCAATCCAAGAAACTTATTACACTCTCATCTTCTCTTCACAAACTCTAAATATGGTATGCAAATAGTGGTTTGTGGGTCGTCACTTGAGGTATATAATGTGAGATTCTTAGTTTGGGATTCCTCCCATGATTATTGAAGATGCTGTGATCAAAGACTTGTTGTAATTCTGTGTGTTATCAATACATCGTTTCTCTTTATTTAAAAAAAAATGCAGAACATTGCATATGACATCATTGACTAATATAATATTTGATCATAATATGTCTTTATGAAGACCAATATTTATATATATATTATTTTAAAAAAATGTAGAACATTGGAGTCGTGATTGGGGTGTTGGTTGTGGGGTGTAAGGTTGATGAGTTTTTATTTTTTATTTTTCTATTAGGTGTGTATTTAGTGATAGTTTGGGTAGATAGTGAGTTTTTCTTAGAAATTGTGAAAATTTGAATTAGAAGTTGGGATGAACTTATAATATGGGGTGCAGGGTTTAAATAGAAAAACTTTTATTATTATTATTTTTTGCTTTCACTATACACTAAACACTGAAAAATAAATATTTTCATATATGTGTTTACCTTTGCAAGTGACTCATATCCATTGATGCATTGTGAGTAGAGTTGGGCATATGGGACCAAAAATCGGCCAAATCAATTAGACCGAAAACCTGCCAAACCGGTTGGTCCGATTCGGCTTGGTGTTTTTTCTTTGTTTTTTGTGAACGGTACATGAATCAGACAAAATTGGTGTTCATGGTTCAGCGCTCGATTCCTAATTTTAAAAACCTCCAATTAATCAAACCAAACTGGATACATTAAATCATATTTAATTTATATGTGGCTTATTTCTATTGGTTTGTTTTAATGTTATGTGCTCCTTTGCACAACATATCCTAGCCCTTAGTCATGCAACTTAATCTAGATTGAGTATGGTTCGATACAATATATTCAAACTGTAGAATATGGTTCGGCTCACGGTTTGGAGTCAAAATCGAACTAAATCAAGCTGAGCCTAGACCTAATTGTGAGATTCACATGCATTGGCAGTTGGTAGCCACCTACTTCCGTAGGATCGCATGTAGAACCATTTCTATTAACAAAATACATGGGCAGATAACAAAATTTTAAAAGTTGGTAAGTATATTTCGAGTGATTTTTTTTGGATTTCCTTCAAGCTATAGGCCAAACAGCAAAAGGGTATTTCTTCAAGGCAACTCACACAATTATATAATGTGTAGTTAGAACCTAGAATCCAGGTCATGGTATTAGGATATGCTTTCGTTAGACAACCTCCATCCCCATGTAATAGTTATTGCAAAAGTGGATGAGCCAACCAATTTTGCTTTGTTAATGTAGGCCAGCATGAGAGCTTCTTTAAGGCACCGAAAAGCCTTTACCAATCATGTTCACAATAAAAAAAAGTCAGAGGGAAAAAAAAAAAATATTAACAAGAGTGATTGCCTTTTGCTTTCTTTGAACAAGACAAAGCCAGCCATAGAATATCTCGAGCAACAAAAACTAAAGTTAAATTCAGACCCCCAAAAAAAAAAAATTGCTAGCATTTACACTTTTTTGTTTTCATAAGATTTTTGTTTGTCAGATTATTATGCTCATAAGATAGGAATTTAGCATGTTTGCGTACCTTTCAAAAATCTAGAAAACAAAAAAAAAAAGGAAACACAAGAAAACAATAAAAGAAACAACGCACGTCACTTGGAACAACTCCGGGGGGAAGAAGTGTTCTTGTATAGGGGTCTGCCTGCCATATGCGGCAACTCCTGAGAGTAGGTGGGATTCACATGCCAGTGCCCCTTGGCAAGGACAAAAACTTCCATGTAGCTGGATGTAACGGTGACGAGAAAAACTTATTTATATTGGGGATATTACTGTGGTGTTATTTTGAGTCAATCATCTTATTAAGTTATTATCATATGTTTTAACTTTTTAATATGACAATACAACTTTTCAATATATGACAATGCGTGATAAGTTGGGGATACCACCATGATGACATCCCATTTAAATGTAAGTTATTTTCCACCTTGACGATATCATTGACTTCAGATACCGTCAACTGGCATCCCATGTCCCAGTGAGACATAAGAGTAACTCCTTCAATGTGTACTTATGTTATATTGTAGACTTTTTTTTTACACTCTAAAATGAGAACAGTTTAAGTTTGGCTCAAAAAAATAACTTTGCCATAAATACATAAATAATACTTACATTTTTTTAAATATTTTTATACAAGTAATAGTTTAAACTATTCTAAATTAATTTATATTAGACGGAAAAGAAATAAAAAATAAATACTATGAATAACTAGCTTAACTCACGTCTGCAAAATATCATTTACCATTAGAAGTGAAAAACGTAGTCACTTTATGCTTTTAATTATTAAAAAACTATGTAAGCTCACTAGAGTTGCTAAACTCAGAAGAGTGACTAATATTGGGTCCAAATTGTGACCAAAAGCCGCTAATGGAGCCGTCGCATTAGAGGATACTTTTGCTCTATAGTTGTCAAAATATGACTAAAAGGCTTTAATTTAAAGTTTTGTACAAAATAAAGTGGCAAGAAAGTCAAAAAGAAATATTGGAAGGACATTTCCATCATGCAATCAGAGAAAAGTATACCCTTAATTCTCGGGACTATTGCCTTTTATTTTTTATTTTTTATTTTTTGTGCATAAACTATTTTCACTAGTGGATAGAATCCTTACTCATTCGTTCCCGTATTCTAACCCAAAATATTTTTATAGAGATTCAATTGTAACAAAAAGAAAAGGTGTATGGAGACTATAAATACATTGCAAAAATATGTAGGTATGACAGTTAGGTTGCCAAAACGACAATTAGGTACGACAGTCAGTACTAATACTTTATATGTGTATATTTGGGTATTTATGTATATCCTTCTTTGTTTCAAAATTTTTTTTTTGGTGGAAAAAAGAACGGAAAAGTTGGGCATTATTATAAAATTATAGTACTTATTAAAATTTCAAATTATATGAGAACACGATGTGAATGATCGAAATGTGAAGATCAAAAGTAACTTTTGGTCCATGCTGATTTTATTACTTTGGTTCTCGTAGTTTTAATTTTATACATTTTATTATTATAGTTTTCAATTAAGAAACATAAAGACACTTTTTAATTTCTGTCAAATTTCTCCAAATTTATATAATACACAAATTTACTAAATAGGATTTCAAGTTTTGATATCATATAGAAACACAATGGACAAAGCTTAATAGCATTTACCCTTAGCACTGAGATCTTAAGTTCGATTCTTCCATACCTAATGTGGCTTGTATAAAAAAATATTAAAAGAAAAATATAAAAAAAGTTTGTCAATAAGGAATAAGAAAAAGCAGTTTTATAATAATTTGTTTGATTTATTTTGTAATTATTGCACAAGGAACCAATATCCAATTTAACAGACATTTTTTCTCATATTAATGCCCGAGAAAGAGAAAAGACAAAGCCTGGGGGGATTTGACTTCTCTGCCTCCCCCTTGGCTATATTCTGAGGTAAATTCACCAATTTTTTTTTTTCAATTAATAATTCCAATTATTTTTCACATGAATGTTCTGGAAATAAATTGATATTACAATTAAATTTGAAACGTTGTTTTTGTCAACTTTTTGGCGTCCTCGGTACTCTAGATCGCGATCGCAAGCCATTAATTGTGCCAAAAAGTGGAATTATCTGCGTTTAGAATTGGTATGTATCGGTTTGTCTTTGGGAATTTGGCTTCAATTTGTTGGAGTTACTATTTTTTTCTGAATTTTGAACTATCTTGAGCCTTCAATTTGTCGGTCGTTTTAATTCTTAAGACGTTCAAAACGCATTTGGGAACTTACAAACGCCTCCAATACTGCTGAGCTCAACTGGGTTTTGAGCTTTTGCTTTGGACTTTATTGACAAGACTATGAGAACATATTGGTTTGAAAGTTCTTATGCATTTTAGATGTATTTGATCATACGGGTTGTTGAGTTTTCTGCAAAATTGTATGTATGAAAATTTGATTTTGAGTTTGATTTTTTTGGTGTAGAGAGGGGGTTTGAATTTATTTTCGGTAAACAATGGGGGTTATGTCGAGGCGGATTGTGCCCGCCTGCGGGAACCTCTGCTTCTTCTGTCCTTCAATGCGTGCAAGGTCAAGACAGCCCGTGAAACGCTACAAGAAGTTGCTCACTGATATCTTCCCTCGTAATCAGGTTAATTCTCAGCTTATGTTATGCAACCTCGTTTTAAAAAGATGGATACTTTCTCTTGCAGAAGAAGTTTGGGTTGAATTAGCAGTTTTAGAACTACTTATGTATGAAGTGACTTCTTAGTTGCTCAGTGTTGGTTCTATGATTTTTGACAAGGTGATACTTTGGTGCTTATGAGTTAGATCTCTAGTCTTGTATATAAATTTAATAGGAACGGAGAGTGTGTTGTCATACCATGCAAAGGATAATCACTGTAAGCTTCATTTCTGTTGCTACTACTGCAACCGCGACTTCTTTGATAAGTTATTTTGTAGGTCTTAGTTGAGACTTTGAATAAGTTGAAGCTTTTTGAGAAATGTTAGCTTCATGCTAATAATTTTTTTCTTCTTTAAATCCATGCCGTTTTGATGGTTTTCACACCTGATTTATTGCTTATCTGAAATATATACGTGGCAGGATGCTGAACCAAATGACAGGAAAATTGGGAAACTTTGTGAATATGCTTTGAAGAACCCACTGCGAATTCCCAAGGTGCTTTTGGATTTCTCGTAGTCTCTTTGACGAGTTCTGGTGTAGAGTTTGAAGTTCAAAACTACCACATAATGTTTTCTAATTCAATACTTCATTCCATCCATTTCACAAAGATTCTATTTGATTTTCTATGGCTAGTTGTATTTGAGGCAAGTTCTAATTTTGGTTTGTAAACTGTTTGAAATGGCACTAGACTCAGATATTAAGAAAATTTGTTGGTTTTCAAATTCTGTTGAATGATGCAAAAATCATGATTCATGCCCAATTGTAAACTTTTGGTTTCAGTGCCTACTTATAAGAAGAAACGTCTTCTATTCCATCTTATGTCTTTCAATCTTTCTCCCCACAGATCACTGGTAGCCTAGAGCAAAGATGTTACAAGGATTTGCGAAATGAGCACTTTGGGTCTGTTAAAGTGGTGCTATGCATTTATAGGAAGTTGCTATCATCATGTAAGGAGCAAATGTAAGTCTGAAGTAGCTTAATCTTATAATGGATTGGCATTTCAGTCAGCGAAGCTTCAAAATCATGAAAGATTACCTTATACCAGGGAAAGTGTATTATCTAGTTGACTACAACATGGATACCATTGCATCATGTGCAGACACCCAGAAACACTTGCCCCAAAAATTAAGCTATTATTAATTTTCCAAAAGTCTACATTCGTTTCAGTATTTTGATCATGTTTATGAATTAACTTATGCATCAAGGAGGAAAGCATCATTCATGCGAAAAGGGTGAGACTGAGACAGTTCATAACCAACCCTTCTTAGGCTTGTTCTGATATTTATATGTTTATCCTGTATAAAAAGTTCATATCTTGACATTAGATGCTCTTATATGCTTAGTTCACTATGTTGTTTTGTTAATTCATTTGTGCTCTTCAATGGTTGCAGGCCACTATTTGCCAGTAGTTTACTAGGAATTGTTCGGATTCTTTTGGAACAAAATCGACATGATGAAATGCGGATTCTAGGTTGTAATACTCTCGTTGACTTTATAAATAGCCAGGTAAATGATAAATACAGAGGAGAAGTTTAGACTTTGGGGTATATTATACTTGGTAGGTATGCATGTAAGGGCTTTTAAATGGGTCCTGTAGAAAATTCACCACCTCATGAATGAAGTTTGTAGTTATTGAAAGGAGATAGCAGTCTAGATGATGTTCTCAATGTTGACAATGAAAGAAATGTGAGTGGTTGAAGGGAATGTCTACACATCAGATTACCCGATTCTGAAATTGTATATGATGTACAAGGACCTGTTGCATATTGCTTGGATTACTTTAGACCATTGTGTGACGAGTTATATTGTCTCTAGGTTTACTGTATATGTGTTATGTTATGATGTCATAGATCCTATGTTTTACTTTTTCCATTTGTTGATTGAAACTGACACTTTCAAATAAATGTGTAGATTGATAGTACACATATGTTCAGCCTAGAGGGCCTTATTCCTAAACTTTGTCAAATGGCTCAAGAAGTGGGAGATAATGAAAGAGCTCTACGTCTTCGTTCAGCCGGACTGCAATCTCTGGCTTTTATGGTACATTCCCTTTTTCTAGCTTAGCTTTAATCTCATATGAATTTGGGGATACATGCATGCATGTTTACGTTCAGACTCGATCTTTGTAAAAGTGCCCAAACATATGTATTAATGTTCATAACCATATGTACATGTATCATATATGTACGTTTCATGTCATTAGTAATTATTTTTGCATTCTCCCTTTAGATTATTTTAATTTTAAGAAGTACATTAATCTCTTGTGATGTTCACTATTCCCATACTTAACAGTTGTTATTGTTAAAGTATGTTATAATTAGGATTTTAACATAGTTAGAATGTTTGGTTTCCTATTTATTGTAGGTGGCTGATTTGGTTTCTTTATGTTAAGTAATTTGGTTTCTTAAATTAAGTGATTTGGTTGTTATTGAGTTTCCTATTATAATTAGAGTTGTACTATATAAAAAAACTTTTAGAGTTGGCTTAATCTCTCTCTCTCTCTCTCTCTCTCTCTCTCTCGCGCGCGCGTGCGCACCACCAGTCTTAGGAAAACATTTAAGATTGGAAAATTTAAAATCATTACTAAAGGGAAGAAATAATGAAATTATGTGTGGCATGGTTTACATTACTTAAACTGAGGGAGACCACCGTTTTGGTACCAACTGATGTGTAAATGCCACGGCAATTAATGTTAGCAGCTAGTTACTCAACCTTTCACTTTCCCTCGCTTACTCTCTCTCCACTCCTCTCTCTCCCTCTATCCGCACCACCCACCAGCAAAATCCTCTTCCCACTCTCCGTCTTACCCAGAGTTACTGGGGTCGCAGGTTCCTCATCTGAATCCCGATCTGGATTGCGACCCAAATTGGTGGATTGAGTGACGACTGTTTGGTTTTGAATGACTGACTTTATGGCCCTTCATTTAATGATAAAACTCTTCCCTATGCATCATTAATGCTGGCATAATAAACTGATGAACTAAGAAACTGAGAATGTTGTTGATAACGGTGTTTACGTGCAATACTGTTAACTCTGACTTTGATGAGAGTTGACTGCTTACAGAGTTTTCATTTGTTTTACTTATTGCTTCTGTACAGAGATGTATATTTATTGTGCACTTTTTCTGATTATTTGATATTTTGATTTGCAAGTTATCATCATCCTTTCATAGACCATGTTTTCTTTTTCTTCATTTTATTGTCATCTTTGGTCAGTTGACTTAGAAAACCTGATTACGTTATCTCGCACATTATGATTTCTCCTTTTCTTTGTACTTCACTATTTCTTTGTAGGTGTGGTTCATGGGCGAGCACTCTCATATTTCAATGGACTTTGACACTGTGAGTAATCTGAACCTCATGTCGCACCTGTTATTTCCAATTTTGACTTGAGCAAGGAATGTGATAGTTTGGCTATCATGAAAAGTAATGTTCTCTTTTGGATGTGTTCTACGAAGTATAGTTGTCTTTGAAACATGGCCAAATGAGTGCAGTTGACTTTGCTATCAATTTGAAACTTTTTCTCTGTTCTGGAATAGATCATATCAGTGACTTTGGATAACTACGCGGATATCCATACTAAACCTGGGAGTGCGACGGAAGACAGACAATATTCTGAGTCTCAGGACCAGTGGGTTCAAGGAGTGCTTAAAGCAGAAGTTCATGATTCATCTTTTCCAGTTATTAGTCAGAAGGTTCCTTCACTTCCAAACCTGAAAAACGCTGATTTGGATCCCACAATGTTAGTTCTGTTTTTCCTATAATCTCTTTCATGTGTCACTAGGAAACAGTTTATGTTGCCATAACAGTATTTGATTCTTGTGACATTTTCTCAGCGATGCCAACAAGAGTCCCTCTTACTGGTCTAGGGTTTGCTTGCGTAATATAGCCAGATTGGCAAAGGAAGCTACAACAGTGCGTCGAGTGCTTGAACCGCTTTTTCAAAGTTTTGATGCTGAGAACCATTGGTCCCCAGATAAACCACTTGCCTATCATGTTTTGATGTATCTGCAGTCACTTTTGGAGGAATCAGGTTTGGATTTTGTGCTTTTTTTTCTTTTTTTTTTTCTTTTAAACAGCATGTGTGGATATAATTGATATATGTGGTTTACTTGAACATCAGGAGATAATTCCCATTTGTTATTACATATATTGGTCAAGCATTTGGATCACAAGAATGTTGTCAAACAACCTCGCCTACAAGCTGATATTGTTAATGTCACCACACAAATAGCACAAGGTGCTAAGCAGCAGGCATCAGTCGCAATTACTGGTGCAATATCTGACCTGATAAAACATTTACGAAAATGCCTGCAAAATCAAGCTGAGGTCTCGAGCCCTGGGAGTACGGATAAATGGAACCCAGATCTTCTGTCGGCACTAGAAAGATGTATCTCACAGCTATCAAATAAGGTTTGTCACTTTCAAATATAGGGTAAAAGAACTCAAGAATTCTGTGAATATTTTGTAAGAATCTTCATGGATGCAGAAATGAAAGTTTAGGAGAAATTTCAGGAGGTATTTTTGTTTGTTCAAGTATGTTGTTTTATTCTCTCTCTCTCTCTCTCTCTCTCGTGGTAATCAACTGGCGATATAGATTACACAATGAGGGCGTAGCTTCTGCATCCTAAAATACCCTGGCGTTTTTGTCGGTTCAATTAGTGGGCCCTTTCTAGAATTGTATAAACACTTGTTATTTTGACTATATGATGCAATAGCCAAAACTTGGCTAGAGAAGAATTGTCCTTTGGTGAAGAAGCCCTGGACTAAGCATCTCATTTTCATGAAGCGTATTTTGGTCCTATGAGTGTTAGTTATTTGTTGTTTAACCTGCACTTTCTTTATTTTAGGTGATTTGAAAGGAAGGGATGCGATAATCCTTCCCTTTCATTGTTTGGTTAAGAAAGGTTCGAGAGATGAGCAATCTTTTGGGTTTTTGAATCTGACCCCCACCCTCACACACACAAGCTGAGGGATTAAGGAACACAGTCAATTTTCTTGAATCTCAGGAGGACCACTAGTTTCAAGCAGGGTTAAAACTGAAGGTTCATGATTCATCTCTGCAGGTTTAACTTATTTGGTAAGGAAGTGGAATTATCAAATCTAGTGTTGGTTCAGAAAAAGTTAACTAAAGAGTTGGATTTATCAAACTTTTTGTGGAATCGATGGTCTCTGCAGACGTTCAATTTTTGTAGCTTCTATTTGAAAGAGGATGGGCACCAACACGACACTCCAATGCTCAAGTCAGTGTCAAGTGGGCATTTGAGTGATTCTAAGGTTCTATGTTGCATAGCTAGATTTCTGCAATCAATCCCCATGTGTAGGCTTGCAGATAGGTCTTGGCCTCCACGCTACCGTGATCCCATTTCTAAGCTCGTGGATCACATTCCTGATATTTTGGTCATGCACTCCTATGTGCAAATTCCTGCATTCCGAATTTTAGGGATGTTGATCTCATCATTTCTAAAGGGGATGATCGGCCTTGATCAAATGATCATCAGATGTATGGTGTCACTTGAGTTATACATGGTCACATTCAGATACGTGCATGAGTTTTGTTCGTATCTCATATTTGTTTATATTTTGACCCTGTTTTCTTGTTCTCAATTTATTTAATTGGTCTCTGTCTCCCATTTTACCATGTGTTCAGTCAATCTATTTCTAGGGTCAAGTTTCCCGTTCATTTCTACTCCTTGTAGTGTACTCAGATTCTTCGTTATTCTATCAACTTATTTTTTCCCCTTCAAAAGTTTTTGTGTATTTACTCGTCCTGCCATTCTCTGTATTCACAATCTTAGTCATCCTTGGTTGCATGATAATGACCTGCACCTGATTATCCTTTGCCATCTCCTTTGCTGTCAAAGGTAGTTGCTCTTAACCAGGAACAAAAACACAAAGTTTTCACAAGGCAGGCCTTGTGTAAAAGATGTTTAACTAGTTTTGTCCCAAAATGAGTAACATCACGTCACAATTCCATTCCTAGTTTATGCTTGAGTCCATCTTCTTCTACTATTCCTTTATTTTCAGACGGCGAAACTTGAATGATAAAGAAGTAGGGGAGTTATCTGTAAGAAAATATGGCTGGTCCATTTAGGCATGAAAAAAAATATGGAGGGTGGATTCTTCATGAGTTTTCTCTTGCAAATCTTGTTCTCTTTCTTTCCGGGTCCTCTCAAGCAGTTGGAAAGCTAAAGTACCACCTAAGGGCCTAAGGCACGGGTTTTAGCTTGGATTATTGCTCATGGAAAGGTGAGTACCTGAGACATGGTGAAAAGGTGGGCACCCAATCTGTGTCTGTCTCCTTATTAGTGTGTGATGTGCAAAAATGATGCAGAAAGTTTGAACCATTTGTTGCTCCACTGCCCAGTTGCACAGTCCTTGTGGATGAGATTAATGAGAAAGACCAGTTTGAGTTGGACAATTAGGATCTTGTGATAATTTGTGTGAGAAGTTTAAGGTTTTTTTGTTGTTGGAAGGGAGGAGAGGGGTTTAGGGAGGGAGGGGGGATGTGGACCTTTAGTTGGACAGAGTTTGTTTTTTTCGGTCATCTTGTGGGCTTTGGTTTCCGGAGTTTAGGGACTGGTCTTTTCATGGTATTTATTCAGATTGGAATACTGTTGCCTTGTAATTTTGTTTCGTTGGTTTGCTTTCACTGTTGTAGTTGTTTTTTTTTTTTTTTTTTTGTTTTAGTTGAAGAAAGTTTTGGCCCAAAGGTCAATTTTGCATTGAAAATACAAAATACAAAATTTACTTGGAAATCAAACAGACTTCAGTGGATACTGGTCATGAACAAGCACGTTATTGGTTTTTATGCGTTGCATTTATTATTGTATTTGTTTTGCTTTTGGGTAGGAACAAACCACTTCTCTGTGTTGGTACACTCAGTAATTCTGTTTCCGATTCACAGGTTGGAGATGTGGGACCCATACTTGATAAGATGGCTGTGGTGCTAGAGAATATTCCAACTAATACAGTTGCAGCTAGGACAACAATCTCTGCTGTTTATCTAACTGCAAAGATGATATCTTCTGTTCCTAATGTATCATATCACAAGAAGGCAAGGCCACTTTATTTTGTTGCATTATACTACATTTTCTAATCATGTTAAACCGTCTAAGTGTTTTATACTCATAACGTGTTCAGGCTTTTCCTGATGCTCTATTTCACCAATTACTCCTAGCAATGGGCCACCCAGACCATGAAACACGAGTTGGAGCACACAGCATTTTCTCTTTGGTGCTTATGCCATCTCTGGTTGCTCCTTGGTTAGAGCAGAAAATGAACCCTTTGCAAGCTGTTTCAGCATCTGTTTCTACATTGCAGAAGGTAAAGGATGGAAGTTTCTCTATTCAGGATGAAGGGAAAGACACAGGAGTACCGTTGAATGGAGAACTGGAGAAAGAGGGAAGTGAATTATCAGATGTCTATGAGAAACAATTAGATCAATCTTACGGCTTCAAGAGTGCTTTGACTTGTGGTAGAACAGTATGCAATCTTAAACTCAGTCTATCAATTTAATAAGTCCAAATTCTGTGTTTTTGTTAAGGGTAAGTATTTAATTCAAATCTAATTAAATATCTTATCTGAAAACTTCCAGGAACTAACTTCCCTTCGGTTAAGTAGTCACCAAGTGAGTCTTCTGCTTTCATCGATTTGGGTTCAGGCAACATCTGCAACGAATACTCCTGAAAATTTTGAGGCAATGGCCCACACTTATAACGTTGCTTTACTGTTCACACGATCAAAGGTCAGATCTTGGGTATATTATATTTTATGATTATTTCCTAACACCGTTTCTTGTCTTTTAAATGGTGCACTTTTGGATAATCCTGACCCTGCTTCCTTGTATTTTTGTCAAAAAATTCTTAGTGAAAATAAAGTCTCTAATAGTTCATATTGCATTGTATTTGTAATCTGCTTCCCAGGTTTATCCTGGCTTCTTTGAATAAACAAATGATCACTTATGAAAATAAATGTAATTGTCAGATGTAGTGATGATATATGTGTGCATGCCTACGTACATTTGGGCTCACATGTCAATGGCTATCAGTTTCTCTATGGAATCTGCAGCGTTAGAATCCGCTTAAGTACATTCTGTATACTTTTGTACATTTTCCAAGTTCAGACTATCGTAAGAGGTTCTGGGTATAACCTACATCGAGTAAAAGGTTGAGAGTCCATCTTCTTTGGTCATGTACAAAGGCTCCATGGAAATGGACCAATCTGAACATATGCATAGAAAGGACCCAAAACGGGAGGACATAGCACCACCACACTTCCTTGACCAAAAAAAAAAAAAGGCACCATCGCACTTCAGTCTCATCTGCTCCTCTATACCGTATAAAGGACATGGCTCCTCCAGATCTGCCATTGTTGTGTCGCCTAACTACCTTGATTGCCATCATCTTTCTTCTTATCTGCAAACCTAGATTAAAAAAAAAGTTTAAAAAAAGTTTGGAAGATTTGTGGTGTCAGATGACTAGAGAGGGATTTATAAGGTTTAAAGGATAAAATTTTGAAAGCTGTGCTGAAATAGAAATTCATTCCCTCAAGCGACAGAGCAACACTTTGGGGTGCAAATTGGTGACTTGGGTTATCACTACTGCAGTTGGGTGATACTAACAACAAAAACTGGGCATTCCTTTCGGCTGGTAAAGTGGATTTTTATGTTAGGCTGTGGTTACCTATGATTTAAGCTGGAGTTTAGCAATGAACTTTACAGTTAGAAAGTACCATGAATTGGATTTTGGAGAGAGTTCTAGGGTGCAGTTGTCATAGAAAGGGGATGAAATTGGGTTTTCAGCTCATTTTAACTTGATGACTTTCTTGCAGTGTGAAAATTATACATTTGTTTTGCTCAGTGGCCTTTCTGAACTCGCTAATGTTTCTTTTGCTCGACTCTTGACAGGCCTCCAGTCACATGGCTTTAGCAAGATGTTTCCAGCTGGCATTCTCCATTAGGGCTATTTCCTTGGATCTAGATGGTAAGTCAGATATATCATCATTTGATACTTTTGATAGGTAACTACTTATCGGGTGCAGAAAATGGATCAGAATGGTAGCACTATAAAATGCAAGTAGGTTTAACATGCAGATACTTGAACAATTCTATGTCCTTTTCCTGGTCCTGACTAGCCTGATTGATTTTTTGCTAGAGATTGATTTTTTGCTAGAGGGCAGCCTTTCTTTTGTTATTTATTAGCTTTAATTTCTTGTTTTATTATAAGAACAAATGAGGGTAAGGATCATTCAGTACAAAGCGTTATTTCAGTGTTTACCTTGTAATCTTTCTGCTTAAGTGGTATAATGATAGATAAGTTGTATTCTTGAAAGTAGTAATGGGTGGCCTCTCTACATATTCCTTGAACTTGGTTTAGTGCCCTTTTGGCCCTTTTTAAAAAAATATTTACAAATCATTACTTATGTAAAACGAAAAAAAGAAAAAAAGAAAATAGTGCATCACTTAGCCTAACTTTATCCGTTCATGATTTCAATAAATATCCATCGATGAGAAAACCTTAGCTTTTGTAACTGGAAATCCAATAAATTTTTTATTTTTCTAAAAAGTGAAGCTTGTGGACATGGTGAATGCAATCATTTCGATACACCCCTTCACATGTAGGCTCCCATACTCTATCTTTGAGCCTAACATGTGAACCAGGTCTGAGGTTTTGGAATTCAAACATGGGATCTCCTTTTCCAAAAGCCTAAGCTATTAGGTTGTGGTGAACTTTGTCTTGTTGAACAAATCCTTCTAATTTTTTTGTGGTGAAAATATTCTGATATGTTCTTTGTACATGCTGATTGAAGGAGGTTTGCATCCATCTCGTAGAAGGTCTCTCTTTACCTTGGCATCGTACATGCTTGTATTTTCAGCCCGGGCTGGTGACCTCCCAGAGCTTATTCCCATTTTTAAAGCATCTTTGGAAGATAAAATGGTTAATTTCCATATCATAACATTCAGAATAAGGCCCTTTCAATTTTTTTTCATAATTTTTTGTTTGAATGTTTATGTGTCGAGCTTGACTTTTTGTCAATTTTGTGAATTTTTCAAAATTAACAGGTTGATCCCTGTCTTCAGTTGGTTGACGATACCTGGCTGCAGGCAGTTTCTATTGAGTCTTATAAGGAGAAGATATCATATGGATCGTTGCAGGAGGATGAAGTCGCTACATTTAATTCTCTGTCAGCAGTTGAATTAGATGACCAACTATTAAAAGAAACCGTGATATCCCACTTCATGACTAAATTTGCAAAATTGTCAGAGGTGATATTCATGTTCTCTGATATAATCTCTGAAGCTAATGGTTTTATTGCAACTAGCCTTGATTTGGTGGATCCATCAGATGTTTAACAAAGTAATAGAAATTATGATACCTGCGTCAGAGCCCACATAAATTTTTTAATGTGGTCAATATCGTGTTTATGTTTTTCTTTTAAATGATAGAAGTAATGACAATCTCTGGACAAGCAGTCCATGGCAACAGAAACAAAACTAAAAGAGACTCCTTTTACAAGAAGAATCCTTGTTCCAAAGCTGCAAACTGCACTGTAGTTGACCTAGGAAGGTGAAAGATATTGGGTGCACACACGTACACATGCAAAGACACCAGTTAATGTTATATCATATCCCACATTCCAGTTACATTGATTAGATATAAATAAACACCCCTGGCTTGAGACTGCTTCTTAGTTTTATCAACTAATAAACATGGTTGAATCTTCATGCATTTGGTAGGATAACGTGTCCAAGGCTTGACCAGATATTTGTAATTAGACCTTAAATGTTAAGTTGTTAATAATTTGAAGAAAAATTTTAAACTTTCTAGGAGGTATTTGAGCTTTGGCTATCTATCTGTAATATATTCACACATAATGTTTACACTCACATGTACACACACAGCCCTAGCATTTAACTTTTTCCTTTTTGTTCTCTTCTCTAAAGGATGAATTATCTAGCATCAAGAAGGAACTCTTACAGGGATTTTCACCTGATGATGCATTTCCATTAGGAGCTCCACTATTTATGGAGACACCACGACCATGTTCTCCTCTTGCCCAGATTGACTTCCCTGATTTTGATGAGGTTTGATTTCTTCTATTTGTGTCTCTATCTTCATGGCTTTCAACTATGTTGCATGACGGGGTTTCCTCTCAGGTGATGCCTCCAGGTTCCTTGACAGATGAAGAAGCCTTCCCTGAACCAAGTGGAAGCCAGTCAGACCGCAAAACATCACTCTCCATCAATACACTTGACATTCTAAGTGTTAATCAGCTCCTGGATTCAGTAAGACAAGCTCTCTTTTATAATCTTTAACTTATTCTGAATTACTTTCAGGACATTCCCTATGCTGCATGCTTAGTGGCATAGAGGAACAGCATTGACATTAAGTTGGTGGACCAGTAATTCCATTTTACCCTCTGGTACATCAATTTTATATTTCAGTTGTGGCCCTTGATAAGCATATGAAAGTAAAGAGTTTGGGAAGATGGATACAAGGTGCATTTTGTGTGCAATTGTCTATTAATTGAAAAGTTCTGGGGACAAGAGGAACAAAAAGTGATCTCTTTCCAAAATCTTCTTAAGTGTAGGACATGCTAAAGTTTTGAAAGTTAAGTAGAATTAACAGTATGACCTTTATAAACACTTAAGGAGGGATACATTTAGGTACATAACTGTAACCATCTCAGAGGAGGAGATTCAATGTGACAAGTAGATCCTCTTCAAATAATTTGGCAGGTAGATCAATTGGGATTCTTTGTGGTATATTAGCTTAGGAAATTTCGCCTGCATATGGTTATTAACTTATGTGGTGGTTGTAAATTTGAGGTTTAAAGGTTTGGGTTGTTGAATAAGAACTTGAAGTGTTTGCAAGCTGATTATCAGATGCACATTGGTTAAAATAAAATGTAGAACACCAACAGGCTGCCCAAGACTAACATGGGATAGATTAAAACATAAATATCTATAAAAATAAGATATAATAGAAACTACTGCATATAATAGAAAAGAACAAATTATGAGAATCTGTGTGGTCAATCCTATGTGATTGGGACAAAGTTAAGGATCATGATCAAAAGATTGTTACTCGATGGCTTAAATTAAAAGGAACCTTGGAAAAGTGCTTGCTGGAAGTTTTGACAGCACGTAATTTCAGTTGTTTAAGGTTGATTTATGGGCCTTTTTATACCAAAATAAAAAGGAAATTTATTTTTGAGCTTTAGAAGGTATTTTTGGGCATAAAGGATGTGGGACATATTTGGAATTTTAAGGTTTTAATTGAGGAAGATGGTTGTAGTTATCTAAGGGTCAGTTTGGTATTGCTGTGACATTTCAAACAAGGCTGCTTCTTCTCTATTGTGAGAATAATGAGTTGTGAAGTAAAATAGTTTAGCGTTTGCTGATACAGGCTGCTAGGTTGAGTTAGGTGCTGCTTTCCTCTTGCAACTCTTTATTTGTAAGAAGTTTTTGTGCTTTTGGAGGTGGGGTGAAGACGAGATTCAAGGACATGAAGCGTTATAGTGGACTGTTTATGGGATACGGCTAGATTTTGGGCTTTGTTTTAGATTTTGGTTTCGAGCACTTTTCGTGACTGTCCTTTCTTTTAAACATGGATTGCCAAGCTGCTGTTCCTTTCTGTGAGCATTCTGGTTGGCTGTTTTCTCTGTTTTATGTTAGGTTAGGATGGGTGTTGTTTTATTTGTTTATTGCCTTTAGTGTTCTTGGTGTTCTGTTTTAATATAGTTTGAGGGTTCTATCCATTGTGGACTGCTGGTCTCTACCACCAACATTCTGGTGTTTATTTGTTAAGGCAGATGAATGGCATTTCAAGAGGTTGTACCCTATGTATCCTAAGATGGTTCTAAGAAAAAAAAACCCTTGTGTCTCCTGCCTAATGTCTAATGATTACGTTGTGTAAATGAGCTTGGTTTTTTCTTTAATTCATATTATGCAGATTCGCATCCTTTTAAAGTAAAGTATCAGTAGATTCAGTAGAATTTTCTTATTAGCTTGAATATTACAATGTTGGGCTTGTCTTACCACCAGGTCCTCGAAACAGCCCGACAAGTTGCAAGCTTCCCAGTTTCCACAACACCCATACCTTATGACCAAATGAAGAGCCAGTGTGAAGCCCTTGTAACGGGTAAACAGCAAAAGATGGCAGTTCTTCATAGTTTCAAGCATCAAGTGGATGCCAAGGCGATAGTCCTCTCCAGTGAATTTGATAACACATGTCCCACTTTACCAACCACGGTTAGTAAATTTATAATTTTGGAATCTATGTTTGTGGACTTCTTAACCTGCTAATTTATATCAGGTTTAAGCCCCTTTATTCACCTTTCCTTTAGAAGACTAAATATAAAATAAAATAATTTGCTATTCCTCGTAAGGCTTAAGAGAGAGTTCATTATTGTACTGATGATTGTGGTGATGATGATGGTGGTGGTGATGTCGAGGTTATGATCTCCGCATCAGAGATTTTGATGTGTAAAAATAGTAGCTCTCAATATCAAAATGACTCTTCCCCTATCCAAACGTAGTTGTACCATTCATCCTAATGCGTTTGTAACTTGAGCTGTGAGTTGTGTTATGGAAAAATTTATTTCACGAGATCACAAGGCATGGAGTATATACCACTTAGTTGAATTGTAACTTGTACCCTTATTGGAATAGTAATATTTGGCTTAAATTGGAGAGCTTGATAGATATGGTGGTTTATAAATGATAGAGAATGCAAATATGTAACAGAATGAAGGCTGGGTGATTTTGTTATCAATATACATGGTGAAGAACATAATATTGATTTTCTTTTTGGGGTCTGGTTTTGTTTTGTGTGTGCCTCCACGTGTACTCGGTTTCAAATGTCTGTGTTTCTTTCAGGCAATGGAACTTTCAGAAGGGGATCTAAAGTTGAAAAACAAGGAGCAAGTTCGAGTACAGAATCAACTCATCCTCTGCTCACGTGAGATTGGGCAGCATTCTTTCAAATTACCACCTTCAAGCCCTTACGACAAATTCTTGAAAGCCGCTGGATGCTAAATGGCACTAGATGTATCTTATGTTTGTATGTAACTTTAGTTCATTTTCCTTTATTCTCTATCTATTCCTCGTAAAAAGTTGGCTATTTTTTCATTCTTTAGCATTATTTAAATCAATTTTAAGCTTGTTTAGCTCCCTACATTTCACGCGCAAATGTAAGAAATGAGCCACGGGAGGTGTTGGTGGAAAAGGCGTCGTCTTTCCACACGAGAGTATTATGTTGAGTATTTTAGACTGTATTTGTTAATAATATATATGTAGATCTTCGTCCAGTTTGATATATGTAGAACTGGAAATTCATCTTTGTAAATTGTTTGTCTAACATTGTTCGAAAATTTATCCTAGTATATACAGTTTTGTATTTTGCTTCCTTTATGGTATGCGTCTTTTTTTCTTTTAATTCCAGTACTATGTTTTCTTCGGAAGTGCACGATTAGAGTTGGTTCAATTTAGTGGAAGTGCTGATATAAGAAAATGCAGAATGAGAAAAATGGTTGGTCAATTGAAAGAGTCAGAGGAAATTTGATTTCCATTCTCTTAATCAAGTTTAATTAAAGATAAACAGTAGCATGCACATCATCAACTTGAAAAGATTGAAACGAATTAAAAGTAATTTCATAAACAAAGAATCCGAATCCGAATCCGGCCCAGTATGTACACAAAACTCGGAACCATAGAAACGGTAACTCTCTACAGAAAACAAAAAAAATTTGAATTCATGCCAAATCCGGCGACCCCATTAGGAAATGGATATGCTCGGATCTGCAGAGACGAATGGGTGGGTCAAAAGCTGAGCGGCGGTCCACCGCTTTTCGGACTCCTTCTGCAAGCAGCACTCCATGAAACTCCGAAACTCCTCCGACACCCCCTTGGGCAAGCTCGGCGGCTCTCCGAAACATATGGCGCACATGAGCGTGGCCCAGTCGGGTTTCTGACCCGGAGGTAACAACGGGAAGTGACCCATGTAAAGCTCCATCAGGGTCAGCCCTAGGCTCCATATGTCACCGGCGTAGCCGTTGTAATTTCCGCCGTAAGTATCCGGGTCGAATCTTTCCGGGCTCATGTAAGCACAAGTACCCACGTAGGAATTGTAGGCGTCCGAGGTCAGGCACAGGATCTTGCTCACGCCAAAGTCGGCAATTTTCACTTCCATTTTTCTGTTCACCAAAACATTGGCAGGTTTGATGTCGCGGTGGATGATCTTGTTGGTGTGGAGGTAGTTGAGGCCGTTAAGAACTTGGCGGGCGACGCGGGCAAGATTGGGCTCCGAGAAGGTGCCTTGGGTTTTAAGCAAGGTCTCGAGGGTGCCGGAGTCCATGTACTCCATGAGGATCCCGATATCTCCCGACGGCTTCTCAAAGATAGCGTGGCAGCGGACGACGTGGGGAGAGTCGGTGCGGCGGAGGATCTCCATCTCGCGGAAGAGCTGACGGCGGACTGTGGGGTCGTTGGAGTGGCCATGAACGAGTTTGAGAGCGTAGGTGTCGGAAGTCCGCTTGTGATTTACCTTGTAGACGGTGCCGCTATTACCGTGGCCGAGGACTTGGAGTTTCTCGAGATCGGCGGCGGAGAGAGAGCCGAAGGAAGAGTTGTTTGTGACGGCGGCCGTAACAGTGGCGGTGGGAGGGAGGGGAACGGAGAAACATGGGCGGCACTCGGAGGATTCGGGCAAGGGGAGCCGGAGATTAAGCTGGCGTCGTTGTCGAATGAGAGCCATTTGTTTCTATTTTGATTGGGAATGTATTGGTGGTGTGGGTGTGGAGTGGAGTACATTTATAGGGTTTCCTTTTTCCAAAGTGAAGTAGGAGTGAGAAAAGAACTTGCGGGCCAAGCAGCCAAATGGAGCTCAACTTTTTCGGTTTAGGATCATTTTGTTTTATTAACTGATTTAAACATAATTACCTACATTTGGATTTCAAAGCATTTATTATAGCTATGATGATATAATAGCTATGATGATATATTCATAACCTTGTTAAATCCATATCCATCAACGCTTAATAGTCATTTGCTTTGGTGCGTATAACTTGTATCTTTTGCAATAAAATTGACCACCTTTGGGAGTAATCTGCCTTTTATAATTAAATATTTTATCATTTTAAAACACTCGCCCAAAAAAAAAAAAAAAAAAAAAAAAAAACCCAGTTCAGGATAAAGATTTCAACCTAAAACTCAATTTATCTAGTGTTGCTATTTTCATCTCTATCCTATTTCCCCATCCACTATTTAAATTTGTAAAAACATAATCTTAAAAAAAAAAAAAAA
>NC_024127.1:24737196-24801141 GCF_000346735.1 Prunus mume
AAGGCAAGACAAAGGAAAGGCCTGCCCCTATTCACGTGAATAGTGACAGCCTTGCCATTTGTGGTTCCACCCCAAAAGGCTAAGGCTAAGGCAATTACTATTTATTGTACTTTATTTCCTATTTTTTTATACTTTAAATCATTAATTTTGATAATATTTTGTAAATAAGATTTTTGGTTGCCATGTGTCTATTATTTTTCAGAAAAGATTTTCAGATGAGAATCTCGGTTGCTACGTGTCTTATTCCAGATAAAATTTTCGGACATTCATTAAAAAAAATTATAATATCAAATTTCAGATAAGATTTTCACCCTCTAAAATTGTACCTTTCACCCTCTAAAATTGTGCCACGTGTCCCATATCAGATAAAATTTTCAGATATTAAAAAAAAAATTATAATCTCATATTTCAGATAAGATTTTCACCCTCTAAAAATATGTCATGTGTCCCATGTCAGATAAGATTTTCAGATATCTTTAAAAATTATAATGTCATATTTCAGATAAGATTTTCACCTTCTAAAATTGTGCCACGTGTCATCTCTATCTTCTGAATCCCTTTATAAAACTACACCATCAAATCATACCTCTCATACCATCTCTTATCTATTCCTTCATTTCTTAGATTTTGCAAAACACATTCTACTCTCAATGTCAAACTTGAGGAGGGTATTGGAAAGGCAACAGAGAGAAGAGGAAGAAATCCGGCGCAAACGTACTATTGAAGATCAGGAGGCCGATGTAGAAGAGGAAGAAATGCTTGCAGCAGTGGTGTGTATGCTTAATCAATCAAGGCAACACCGCCATCATCTTGCTCCGAATGTGGACAGACGTAGGGAGTCTCGGGATAAGAATTTCTTGGAAGATTACTTTAATTCTAAGTTTCGAGAGAGATATAAAATGCAACCACATTTGTTCCAAAAAAATCACGCATGATATTTGTAATTATGACACATACTTCATTCAGAAGTATGATGCTGTTGGAGTTTTGGGTATTCTCTCGGAGCAAAAACTTACAGCTGCTTTGCAGATGCTTGCTTATGAGGCATCTGTAGAGCAGATGGATGAGATTGCAAGGATGGGAAAATTAACTGCCCTAGAGTGTTTGGTGAGATTCTGTGATGTAGTGGAAAATTTGTACACGAGGGAGTACCTTTGCAAACCCACGCTAAGGGACCTGCAAAGTCTTCTCCAAAAAGCTGAGGCTCGAGGTTTCCCAGGAATGACTGGAAGCATCGATTGCATGCACTGACAGTGGAAGAATTGTCTTACTGCTTGGCAAGGGGAGTACGGGAATCGGAAGGGCCAAAAAAGTATAATTTTGGAGGCCGTAGCTTCATTCGACTGTTGGGTTTGGCATGCCTTCTTCGGGATTGTCGGATCTCAGAATGACCTCAATGTCCTTGGTCAATCCCCGGTGTTCGATGAGGCATTGCGAGGTCATTCCCCCCAGATTATGTACCAAGTCAACAATATCGTATACTCTGGTGCATACTACCTTGTCGACAGAATTTATCCTAGGTGGACGACATTAGTGAAAACAAGAATCCCCAATCCGAGAAGGAAAAAAGTTTTGCTGCCTTTTAAGAATGTTACAGGAAAGACATGGAAATGTGTTTTGGTATCTTGCAAGCTCGTTGGGCAATTATTAGAGGTGCTGCTCGGATGCTAGATGAGGAGGTACTGCGGAGTATTATGATGACTTGCATCATCCTCCACAACATGATTGTGGAGGATGAGTATGACTACGATGCTGCAGAGGTGTTTGAACCCGATCCCATGAACACAACGTTGACAAGAATATATGAAAGGCCGATGAGACCAAATGGACAACCAATGGAGCCTGAACTGTTACTTCGGGATGGTCAATACAACAACCCCATGTTTGATCGTTATCAAGAAATGCAATCTTCATATGTTACGAGAGACGTCAACTTGACTTGATCGAGCACTAGTGGGAGATGAAAGGCAATCACAGTGGATGAAGTCAAGATTAGTGCTTTGTTTGGAATTATGCTTTATTTTGTGTGGTGTTTTTTGGAATTATGCTTTTTTTATTATTATGCTTTTTTAAGTATGGTTTGTTTTGTGTGTTGTTTGCAATAAATTAAGGTTTGTTTTTAATTAATCTTTGTTTTGATGCACAAATGTTTTTAATAAATAGTCATATTATTTAATGCTTTCTTTATTGTATAAAAAGGAAACAATACAACAAATTAATACATATGGCAAATATTTCAATACAACCTAATGGTTTTGATAATTTAACCAATTCGTATTGCTAGGTCCATCGTCATGGAAAAGTTTTCTTCTCATCACATCCCTTCGTCTTAGCTTCCAATAGGCCTTTGTTTTCAGGAGACATATGGCTCGTATCCATGGCCATGATTTTCATCTCTCTATCCTCCATGTCTTTTTATTGTGCCTGCTGCTGTTGAATTGCCAATGCTTCTTATCGTGCGATGTCCGCTTCTTCTCTTTTAAAGTCTCTCTCAATTCTTAGTGCGGTGTTCTTAGCTATTTGCTCCATAATTTGTACACATTCATTGTTCGAATTGCTCCCTCTCTTGGCCTTTGCCGCTTTTCTCCTAATAGGTCTTCGTTTCCATTGGGGAGTCTAATGGCGAATCGGTTGATGGCGAATCGAAGAGTGGCGTCTCATTCAACACAACCGCCGGACATGTGGGAATAATTTTGAATCTCGAACAATCCTTCACAACTTCCCAACTTTGGAAATGCAAGAAACTTTTTTTGCCTCGCCCCATGGCACCGAACCACATTTGTGCTTGTATGATCTATTAAAAATAAATAATTGGAAATGTAAGGAAAAAAAAAAAGATTATGTAAGAAAATATAAATGCAAGAAAAAATAGATAAATCGGAAATGCAAAAAAAAAAAAAAAAAAAAAAAAAAAAAAAAAAAAAAAAAAAAAAAAAAAAAAAAAAAAAAAAAAAAAAAAAAAAAAAAAAAAAAAAAAAAAAAAAAAAAAAAAAAAAAAAAAAAAAAAAAAAAAAAAAAAAAAAGGATTATGCAAGAAAAAAAAGTTACATTAAATTGATTAAAATGGCAATTATAAATATTTTACCTCATCGGATATATTTTGACTGCTTTGAACGTTCTCCCTTGCTTTTGTCAAGGCATTTCTCCATTTTTCTAACTCTTTATTCAGAATTCTCCATCTACTAGACAAGGCCATTTCGGCCCAAATGGAACCTGATCTTTGACAAAATTCTCCATGACTTTTGCTCCACATATGAGAGAACTTCATCTCATTGCCTGTGATAGGGCAATGACTAACGTTCACCCAAGATTGACACAACGCAATATCTTCCTGAATTGTCCACTTGCCTTCGGCTTCAACAAAAGATGCCATTTATTTTTTGATACAAGTGGAAAGTAGTAGAAAAATGTGAGTGGAGAGTAAAAAATATTGGAAGGAGAAGAGTTTGTATGAAGATTTGGTGTGGAAAGTAAAAAATATTGGAAGGAGAAGAAATTGTATGAAGATTTGGTGTGGAAAGTGAATAAAATTGTTAGGTATTTATAGGGAAAAAGTCCAAAATTTTTTGGTATTTTAAAAATAAAATTCAGAATTTTTCAATTTTTTTTAGCCAAAAAAACGAGGACTGTTGGATTTCTAGAAAAAAAAAACCGATCGGAGTGTCCGTATTGCGACACGTGGCGCATGCCCATTGGATTATGTCAGGGATGACGTCAGCGCTGGCGTCATCGAGTGGAGGTCAAATTTTTTTTTACTGTTGGTGCGTGAAACTCACGCGCCAACGGTAAATTTTTTTTAAATTCCGCTCGATGACGTGGCCGCCCTAGGGTTGAAGCCCAGGCAAAACCTGCCCTTGGGCTTGCCCGGGCTGGTGGGACCCAGGGCTTGTACGGGCCAATTCTCTCGCGCTGGAGCCGCTTTGGGCTTGCTCGGAGGGCCTCTTGCCCGATTTGCATGCAGCGCTGGAGCTGCCTAAATGGCAAGGGGAAGGGCAAACACTATTCACTTTAATTTATTTTCTATTTTGTTAGGGTACTGATTTTTCCACTCACCTTTTATCCATCTACACTCCTTTTTTGATTTTCCCTTTTCTATACTTAAACCTTTAATTGATAAGCTTTTCAGATAAGATTTTCGGTTACCAAGTGTTAATATTTATAATAAAATTCTGACCTAAAAATTCAGATAACATTTTCAAATTAAATATTCGGATAAGATTTTCGGTTGTCATGTGTCCATATTTATTATAAAATTCACATCTCACTCATCATACAATTGAAATACCTATTCACTCATCATACAATTCGAATACTCCCCCGTCCTCATACTCCGACACAATCGAGTACAAGGATAACTCAATCATGAGCGGAGGCGGTTCCACCGGATTACGACATGGGGGAGTATATTTTTCCTTCGGAGGACGTAATAATGCCATTATTTCCGACATGGAACGCACCACTGGATCCGACTGCGGCTATTGTTCACTTGAGGAGCCATGTGTAATGGTTTTCCTCTTTTTTGTTTTGCCTTGAATAATCTATTTAAAAAATGAAATTGGAAATGCAAGAAATATATATTTAAAAAAAATTACATTAAATTGAATAAAACACAATTAATTTTTTTTTTACCTCGTCGCCAAGGTTTTGACCTCTTCGAACGTTTGTCCACAACCCTTCGGCTTCGATGGAAGAGGCCATTTGTATTTTTGCACAAGTGGAATTTTGTAGTATAAATTTTGGTGTGAAAAGTGACAAATATTGGAAGGAGATGAATTTTTATGAAGATTTGGTGTGGAAAGTGAATAATATTGGTAGGTATTTATAGAAAAAATTTCCAATTTTTTTTTTTTTGCTATTTTTATATGAAAATTTTGAAATTTTTTAAAGCCAAAAATTGGACAGCCGTTGGATTGGGCAAGATTTTTTGATTGGAAGCTCCAGGAGAAGCCACGCGCCAACAGTAAAAAAAAAATTGAAAATCAGCTGCTGACGTCAATAGCCTTCGGGCAATAGCCCAGTCCATTTTTGCCTGTGGACTTGCCAAGGCTAGTAGGTCCCATGCCCTTGCAGGGCTCGGTTTTCTCGCTGGAGTCTGAAATCGAGCTTGGGAAAGGGGGGGGGGGGGGGGGGGCCCCCCCCCTTTAATATGGGTTTTCCATCTTCAAGGAATTAATAATGTTTATTCAAACCATGGAATAGTTAATACAAGAGAAGATGAATCATTGCAGTCTTTCTAACATATGAGCTTTTTATTTGTTATTTTTCAATTTTCAGTGGTGAATCGAACCAATCTCTTCGATCCAATCTATGATTTATCTTTCCCTTGACCGCTAGTTTACCTGAACTGAACCAAAGGTAAAAATTAACTTAATATTCCAACATTGGAACCAAGGAGAATTGAACCCCTGCTGCCAATTTAGAACTCTTGCACGCTACACCACCATGCTAACAAGCTTTGTTGTGTTAAAAGCATATACTAAATATATTTAATGGGTATTAGCATCACTCATCTTTAAACTAAGAGTGAAACCTTAACTCATATGGATAAGGCAACAAAGAAAGAACCCTTATCATTATTTGTTGCGCATCCTCCTCTTTCTCTTCTCTTATGATGTGTTTACTAATCAGGAATTGAAATTCTCATAAGGAATTGAATTCCACCTATGGAAGATTCCTACATTTACTTCACATCAAGGAATTGAAAAGTAAGTGGGGCCCACACAAAATTAGGAATTGAATTCCTGATTTTGTAGGAATTCAATTCTTGGGTAGGAGGTGATATTCTAATTCCTGGAGAACTAACCCATTAGGACTTCATCTTTTTACCCATTATATCTTCACACAATTTTAAAAATTCCAAAATTGTCATGTATTTTAATCTAATAACGAGGACATTTTAGTAATTAGTACCACTCCTACCCTAATTCCATATGATTTAGTAAACAATTTCAATAGGAATTCGGAATCTAAATCTCCTCAATCCATATGGTTTAGTAAACAAATTCAATAGGAATCCAGAGTCTAATTCTCCTAAATCCAACTCCTCTTCAATTCAATTCATCTTCAATTCAATTCCTCATAATCCAATTACGAATTAGTAAACATGCCATTAGTTTCTTCGACTCTTCATCTCCTTCTCGTTCATTTTCATTGAATCTTCCTTTCCTCTCTATCTCCAACTATTCTCTTCCATACCCTCTACTTCTTAGTATCTCTCACTAGTCTTTTCATCTATTTCAATATGCTCCTCTCTTCTGTCGTTGCATGGCTAGATTTGGAATTGTCTCTCTGTTGCACAACTCGTCGACTTCTTTTCTTTCTTTCTCGACGCCACTCATCGGATCTCACAGAGAAACCGGCCAAGCTGAACCAGTTTCTCGGTGAACCGAGTCAATTGGTGAAAGCTTCTTATGGTTCGATGTTGATGTTCCAAAATGGTGCACCATAAGACTCATTTTACGTACGATTTTTGGCTAACGACGTGGTTTGGTTCAGGTGCCCAGGGCTAGTTTTCGCCTATTGGAAAGAGAAATATATTCATATATATTAAGTTACAAAATATCATAAGAGTAAGGGGCAAGAAGATTGTGAAATGAGATAACCCTTTTTATTTGAGCTTGTTGTTTTTGGTGTTGAGGTGACAATGGCTTCTAGCTCTGGTACTGGGGATGAAAGACCTCTAACAAAGAAGCATAAGAAATCGAACGGGGTTGGGAAGAGAGGGAGAGATGAGAGAGTTTTTGTTTTAAAAAAATGTTATTTAAGTTAATTTTTTATTTATTTGAAATGCTTTAAAAAAAAAAAAAATTTCCTAGGTCCGTAGAAGGCATTTTACAAAGGGATAAATTTATCTTTAAAATTTTGAAGATAAGTGGGTGGGAAAATAGGAGGAGGACTGCGAACTAGATAGAGGTGGGAGGCTTTGGCATAGTTTCTTTGTTTTTGTCCTTTTTGCTTTTCTTCTGAAGGGTAATATTGGAACCCAACATCTAACTGGCAAAAAGTTTTAATTTTTTTTTTAAAAGACACGTGGCAATATCTGAGTGGAAATATCACCAGCTAACATGATGATACCATATCATTCTATAATTTGTTGTCTCGTTGAAGTAGGAAAAACAAATAAACTTTGGCGTTACCAAAATGGGTAGGTTTCACAACTTAACGAGATCACAAAACTAATAATATCTATCCAAGGACGACTCACATTATTATGGCATGGCCTATATTTGACGACAATATTGACATAATGTAACGATTTAAGATTGTTTTACCCTTATATTTGATGACAATATTGACAGAATCTCGTTGAAGTGGGTTGTGAGGAGGAGAAGATGGGGCAAAATCCTCGATTTAGGATTGTTTTACCCCTATATTTGACAACAATATTGAGGGACAAGAAAAGCATTCCTTGCTTTTCCCCACTCCGCTAGGAGACAGGAACTTAATTCGAAGAGATGGCACATAAACATGGAATTTCTACCCCGCTCTCCCAATTAGAAACATTTGAGCCTTCTATATCAATATGTAAGTCGAATGCTTACTGCTATTAGGCCTTTAACGGGCTTGATGAAGACCTAGTAGCAGCATAAGAAAGGGCCTAAGGATTTCAGTATGACTAGTGTTTCCATCCGCCATATTATATACATATTTACGCAAACCATCACTTTGACTTCCGATCCTTGCTTCTGTTTGTACCATATCTGACCAACCACTCACGTCGTGACACGTGGAACACCCTCAAAGCTGAGACCAGCTCAACCGGGCCACACCGAATGTTCGTTCGGCATGCTGTACCGATGCAAGGGGTCGACTATGCACCATCAGTCCCTTCGCTAACCTTCGGCATGGTATGCCAAGCAACCAACCATCACGTCAATCCAATTCTGTCAGATTACCTCATAACTTCTGCCGGAACCTGTCAGAGCACGTGTCGATCTCCGAAGACACTCCCACGAGTCCCACATCGAAACTAAATGCCAACAACAGCACAAATGCTCTCTATAAATAGAGCCCCTTAGCCCAATCAAGTGGTAAGACTTTCTAACTTGACTAGTGCTTCCACTGTCAATATAATTGCTCTTAGTTATTAACTTTGGCATCGGAGTGCCTTCGGCAGGTACCCTACCGGTATCCTCTCCTCAGTTCGGATCCAACCCCTGCTCGAACCTTCGGACATCACGGAAGAAGGTCACTCCAATCCTCAACCATCAGCACTTATAAGTTAGCCTAAACTCTTATCTGTTTAGATTTAGCGCGAACAGATTGGCGCCGTCTGTGGGAACTCAACGGCTCAGCAGGGGGAGTCGTTTCTTCCTCCTCACCGTCCGATTCTGAGCCGCTCGAGGAATCGACTTCGGCATCCTTCCTGAGGTACGCCTCGACCATCTCCTCGGTTACCCTCTCAGGCAACGGCGGCGGATCCCGGATGAAATTCAGTTTCAGTTTTTTATCAGCATTGAAGCGCTTGAATCGGTAGATGAGATCCTCGCATTGCTCCATCACCTCCTTGTCCAACAATGCCATGAACTCTGGCGAGTTTCGGTACTCAGCTATGGCCTGTTTCTTGGCCTCCTCCAACTCCGTCGCCCGAGACCGATCCTCGGCCTCCTTCGCCGCCCCTGCCCTCGCCCTCACCTCTTCGGCATCCACTGCTGCCATTTCGGCCTCCGCCAACCCGGAGGAAAGCTCGGTTATCTTGGTAGCATTCTCCTCCGCATGCCGATCCGCATCTTGGAGTAGCTTCCCAGCTTCAGCAATTTTGGATCGGCCCTCCTCGTACTTCCTCTAGACGGGCTTGGCAGCGTTGATAGCCCGCTTTATACTGAGCCATATCTCCATGTTAGCCTGCAAACACAAACATAAACGTTAGCACTTTCCCATCACCTCAACCCTTGGACAAAACTTAGGTAAGCACACTTACGGCAGCCTGGAGGCGAAAGGCACGTCCGGCCTGTTCGCGCACCAACTTCTTCGACAGCTGCTCCAGCTCCGGGAGCAACATCTAAGCACCGTCGATGAAGCAGTTCACAAACGGTACCACCTTCCGGGGGCAGGCGATGTTCACCTGCTCCGCTTCGGCATCCTCCTCGTCCGACATAAGGACAGCAGCTTCCTCGTTCGGCCCCCTTGGCCTCTTCGGTAGAAGGGTCACATCAAGGGCACCCTCGATCACCCTTTTTTCGGTCACCTAAAGATGGGCCTCCCTGATCAGCTCGGCCTCCGCCACCTTTCTCTCCCGCCGCTGATCGTTCGGCGTGCCCTCCTGTGCCGACGCACCCTCGGCCTGGCGAGGCGGCTTCGTCTTCGACCTCGAGGAACCGATTTTCTTCTTCTGAGGGGCCCACAACTCGAGCCTCCTCCTCGTCGCTTTGGTCATTGCCCTCTCACTAGCCACTGCACAAAATAAAGGGAAGTTAGTGCAGATCCGACATACACCACAATAACATGAAATCATGAAAGGTCAAACGGCATTACTTACTTCGCCTCTCTTCCTCTTCTTCCTCCTCTTTCCTTCGGTGGTACTCAGGCTCGCTGATCAGACCGGCTCTGAACAGGTTCTTGTAGTCTAGCAGAGCCTTGTGCACACGACCCTCCTCCGGTATTCTTGACCGAACACGCTCGATCACTTCTATCTCCCTCTTTGTAGCGATCGGCCGTTTCAACGACACTGAAACACAAAAGACAACCTCCAGTTAGCTTCGGTAAATAATAATAATAATAATAAAAAATTAGCTCCATTGCTTCCGAAAAGCACCCCATGGGCCTACCGACTATCTGGAAGAAAGTGGGGATACGCCTTTCCAAAATCACTCCCGACGTCGATTCCCAAGCTCCGGACACCAACACCCGACGCCGACGCCAGGTTTTCTGTGAGGTCGGCACCCCGACTACGAAGTGCCCCCTCTGCCCCGCTGACAGACAGTTCGAATGCACCCACCCCCCTTAGTCGTCTCTCTTCGTCCTCGTCACACTATACAGATGGGCGAATTGCTCAAAGCTCGGCTCCCCCTCACCAGCTATGCCGAAGGCAGTGATCGTCCCCAGGAGTGTGATCCAAAAATTTGGATTAAACTACCCGGGGGCGTAGCCGATCGCTGCCAGGATCTTCTGTACCGAATGTCTCAGCGGCAGCCTAAGCCCGTGCTTGAAGACATCCGCGAAGAAGATAACCTCCCCTTTCGGATTGCTCAACGATTCCAACGACCCTGGGATCCGCATCTTTACCGATTCCAGAATATTGTCCAAGGCCCGAATCTTCGCCACCTCTACTTCGGTCAAAACGTTCGGCTCTAGGTGGTCTACCCCGAACACAAGGTCCTTCGGCTTTGTCATCGGTATCCTTTGTCGGCTGGTAACCACCGTCAGCACGCCTTCCCTAGGATCGGCAACCGACACCTCGGCTTCGGCCTCTTCCATTCGACTCCCAAATGTCGATGGGTGAGCGTCGTCCGCCCCCACTACTTCCACACTCGAAGTACTCCCCGTATCGATGGACACCTCCGACACTTCTCCTCCCTCGGTCTCCTCAAAGTCGGCACTATCAAGCCCTGCGGTCGAGCGCTCCGATGCCGATTCTCCATCAAACGCTCTTAGGCTATGACTATAGTCTGATTCGGTGTCTGACATCTACAAACAAAAGCAACGGAACACTAAACGACATGCTCGAATCAAACCCCTATCCTAGAGCCCAAGAGCTGCTGTTCATCTACGCTCATCTATGTTCTTACGTGTTCTTACGTGTTCATACACATATACAAGCATTTGATTCATGCCATGAGGGAAAATATTATCATACCTTGCTTTGCACGGTGGGGGAAGTCGCCGGAAATCGCTCCGACTTCGCAAACACTCGCCGGAAATCGGCCACAACGCTGTAATGCACTCGCCGAAAATTGCCTCTCACAAGCTCCGTTTGCTCTAAAAAACTCAAGTACCTCCTCTTACCGCCTCTTCCCTCAATTTATAGGACGAGCCTAGCATCGGGAATCGAAACGTCACAAGTCTTCGCAGCCTTATCGACACGTGGCACCCATGCACAGGGGAGCCCAACCGCCCTCGCCTCCCCACTTGCGCCTGCACTTCGAACGTTTCACCTTCTCCTTTTTTTTTTTTTTTTTGAGACAGAGCACAACTTTCACAGCATACGGCAGGCACGCACGGGTCGAGTTTTCACTTACCCCTCGTGTCGAACGGTAGGCGCGTGTGGTCGAGTTTTCACTCACCTCTCGTGGCGAACGGCAGGCGCGCGTGGTCGAGTTTTCACTCACTTTTCGTGCCGAATGGCAGGCACGCACCAGTCGAGTTTTCACTTACCCCTCGTCCTGAACAACAGGCGCACGTGGTCGAGTTTTCACCCACCTTTCGTGTCGAACGGCAGGCACGCACGGGTCGAGTTTTCACTTACCCCTCATGCCAAATGGCAGGCGCGCGTGGTCGAGTTTTCACTCACCTCTCGTGCCAAACGGCAGGCACGAACAAGTTGAGTTTTTCACTTACCCCTCGTGCCAAACGGCAGGTGAGCGTGGTCGAGTTTTCACTCACCTCTCGTGCCGAACAGCAGGCACGCACGGGTCAAGTTTTCACTTACCCCTCGTGCCGAACGGCAGGCACGCGTGGTTGAGTTTTCACTCACCTCTCGTGCCGAATGGTAGGTACGCACGGGTTGAGTGTTTCACTTACCCTCGTGCCGAACGGCAGGCACGCACGGGTCAAGTTTTCACTTACCCCTCGTGCCGAACGGCAGGCACGCGTGGTCAAGTTTTCACTCACCTGTCGTGCTGAACGGCAGGCGCATGTGGTCGAGTTTTTCACTCCCCTCTTCCTGTCGATTCCCTTCCCATCTTCAACCCAACCTCTTGGCTTGGGGACTTGGGGGACTACATGATCATCACCAGCTTATAAACGACAGACGCTCGTTCCGGGGTCAGAATGCCGAAGCTCAGGGATAAGCAAGTCCCCAACCAATAAGTCCCTCCTCGATCGAAAACTTGGGGGACTACTGTTTGTACTATATTTGACCAACCACTCACGTCGTGACACGTAGAACACCCTCAAAGCCGAGACCAGCTCAACTGGGCCATACCAAATGTTCGTTTGGCATGCTGTACCGATGCAAGGGGTCGACTATGCACCATCAGTCCCTTCGCTAACCTTCGGCATGCTATGCCGAGCAACCAACCATCACGTCAATCCAATTCTGTCGGATTACCTCATAACTTCTGCCGGAACCTGTTAGAGCACGTGTCGATCTCCGAAGACACTTCCACGAGTTCCACATCGAAACTAAGTGCCAAGAACATCACAAATGCTCTCTATAAATAGAGCCCCTTGGCCCAGCCAAGTGGTAAGACTTTCTGACTTGACTAGTGCTTCCACTGTCAATAGAATCGCTCTTAGTTATTAACTTTGGCATCGGAGTACCTTCGGCAGGTACCCTACTGGTATCCTCTCCTCAGTTCGGATCCAGCCCCCGCTCGAACCTTCGGACATCACGGAAGAAGGTCATTCCAATCCTCAACCATCAGCACACTTGTAAGTTAGCCTAAACTCTTATCTGTTCAGATTTAGCGCGAACAGCTTCTAATTTAGTGAACCTCCTGCCATTCTCTCTCATCTTGCTCCTTTTGAGAGAGGGATATTTGAGGATTATGTGGCTAACTTTTAGCGACAAAACCGTAGACAACCTGCATACTGATATAGAAGGCTCAGATGTTTCCGATGGGGAGAGGGGGGTAGAAATTCCATGTTTATGTGCCATCTCTTTGGATTAAGTTCCCGTCTCCGAGCAAAAAGGGGAAAAGCAAGGAATGCTTTTCTTCGTCCCTCCAGAAAATGTGGTGGAACACACTTAAAGTATGTGCATTTCTTTCAGGATAGAAGTGCATATCTTGAATGCAAAATAGTTTTTGCGCCTAAATCTTATCCAAAAAAGAAAAGTGGTTTGTCTTCCCTAGTAGTCTATGGCAGATGAGTAATCAAAGGTAGGAGCCCCTTTTCTTTCATTGGAACTGGTACTTAGGTCTAACTCTTCTCAATATGCGAAATCGAAGGAAGGGGCGATCTTGGCGGATGCGCTTGAGTTTGAAGCCTTCGAAAAGACAATGTCCTATGGTATCGGCCAAGGAGGCTTATGAGTTGATTCACGACTCGGTGTATAAGCAAAATAGAATAAGTAGCTTCATGGGGTGATTTAGAGTTTTGGAGGAATTTAAAGAATTTAGTGACCATTGGGTCAAATCTATTAGGTAAAAAGCTTTTAAGCAAGTAAGCGAGGAAAGAAAGTAGGCTAATGATGTTCACCCGCGAGTTAACAATCAAGATTCCTAGGCGTATCGTCCAGTCATCCAATTCAACAATTATCCCATTATGTAACACTTCCACTCAGATATTGCCACGTATCTTTTTTTTAAAAAAAAAATTGAACTGTTTTTCCAACTTGATATTGGGTTCCAATTCTCCCTCAAAACCTCTAGATTCAAGTTATCTTTATCCAATTTTTCTCATGGGCTTGACAAGAGAAGATCTGAGAAACATCCAGAAAGATCCCAAGAAATTCTTGATACGCAGAGATAATATTTTGGGCCTCGTAGAATGTGAAGATAAAAGCCAACTGAGAGAGAGAGAGAGAGAGAGAGAGAGAGAGAGAGAGGGCCCGATTTAGGACTATTTTACCCTATATTTGACGACAATATTGACATAATGTAACGTGATGATACCATATTATTATATAATTTCTCCATTTATTGGAGGATGCGATAGAGAAAACCAAGTAATGGCCAATTGAGAAGGGTACCGTATTCAAGTTTAAATGGGCTACTTTTATCAACAAATAACGCGTTAATTCAAACTCCCACCAAACACAGCCTTACAGAGTACAATCTAATTAAACGGAGAGTGAGTTTCGAAAATATAAAAAAATAAAAAATCCTTTTTACCCGTGGAGCCAAACGCCCCCTTCTTCCCTCTCCTTCTGTACTGTGTACAAAACCCTAGTCCTCCACTCTACCAAACACACCAGAGCTTCCTCCTTAAATTCCTCCTTTTCCCACTAATTGCCATTTTCGCTTTCACGAAAATGAAAAACAAAAATTAATTTCATTGTTTCCTTTTCCACAAATTTCCGTTTCAGCATTTATATAAGTTTTATTTTTATTTTTGTATAAATGCATAAGCGATCTGATGGGCCGGCTTCGGAGCCGGTACGGACGAGCGGAAGGGTGAGGAGACGGCCCACAGCGTACGGGCGAAGCATGTACTATTACAACACAAGCACCTCCAGCCTCATTCAAAAACGCAGAAATCGGAAGAACAAGACGAAGACCAGAACTGCGGCTTCTCATATTGCTAAGATAATGCGCCATGGCAGCCGTTCCCAAAGATCCACCCAACCCAGTACTCCTCCTGACTCCAATAACCATAATGTAAGACGAACTTTCTTCAGTTCTTAATAATATGGTTCTTTTTTGCTTGATATTGATTGGATATGATGTTATTATATTTAGTTTGTTCTGTTGTTTGCTAGGTTTAATGATTGATGTGGTTATAATTTTAGGGTTTTGATTTTTAGTAGGGTTTTTGAGGGAATTGTGATGTGAATCTGCATGTTTGTTTGTTTCGTTAGTTTGCTTTGATTTTGCATGTGACTTAAATAATGGTCAGGAAAGGTTTTAAGTGATTTTACATATAAGTAGTGGGATTGGAGTGGGGTTTTAAGTGATTTCCCTCAAATTTAAATTTGGGGTTAGGTTAGGGCAGGAGTGAAGATGACCTAATCCTCACTTACCATTTTTCATGTGAAGTCTGATATATGCACATATATAATTTTTTTTCTGCATTTGTTTTCAGGCAGAAGCATCCAATCTCCGACGCTCTACAAGGAAGAGAAAGGAAACAAAGAATCGTGACCTTTACACAACAGATGACAGTTCCGGAAGTGAGGATTTAGATATAATGGTGAGGTTTTATACTCAACTATGCATGTTACATTTATGAAGGTTAATTACTGGTACAGATGCTTGTAAAACATGATATGTTGCCTGAACTGAATTTTGGGCTTGTTTTGGTTTCAGAAAGCTACAGGTAAATCTATGAAAAATCAGGTCCATAATAGTGCATGTAAAGATGAGCCATCATCTCCCAAGCATAAAAAGATAGTGGAGACTAGACAAACACCTCGTCGTGAAGGATTGCGCCCTCGTCGATTAAAGGCATCAAGAGAACAGTTGGTTTTGCGGTTTGATGATGAACAGGATACTTCAGAAGAGAAGATTGACCAAGAGGAAACTGAAAATGGGAATGACATAGAATACAATGAGGCAGATGATGGTCAAAATGAAGGTGACGGAGAAGATGTGGGTGATGGTGATGGTGATGATGATGGTGATGGTGATGGTGATGAAGATGGTGATGATGAGGAGGGTGAAGAAGAACAAGATGGAAGAAGACGATATGATCTTCGAAATCGTGCAGATGTCCGTAAGCTAAGACCAAGATCTCCTCGAAGAGTGTTGCGTCAAGGAATGGGGACAAAGGTTGGTAGGGATGTGAGAAAGGGTGGATCACGAGTTCATAAGCGCCATCGTATGACAAGGACTGATGATTCTGATGACTCCCTTCTCGTGGACGAACTAGATCAAGGCCCTGCAATTCCCTGGGGCCGAGGTGGGAGCAGATCTGGACCACCGTGGCTTTTTGGGGGACTAGACACACATGGAACAACAGCATGGGGGTTGAATGTTGCCGCGTCAGGTTGGGGTCATCAGGGTGATGCTTTTGCCACTTTAACTTCTGGAATTCAAACTGCTGGGCCGAGCTCAAAGGGAGGGGCGGACATACAACCATTGCAGGTTGATGAGAGTGTGAGTTTTGATGATATAGGGGGGCTTTCTGAATATATTGACGCTTTGAAGGAAATGGTTTTCTTTCCTCTATTATATCCAGATTTCTTTGCGAGTTATCATATTACCCCACCAAGGGGGGTTTTGTTATGTGGTCCTCCTGGGACTGGGAAAACATTGATTGCCAGAGCATTAGCCTGTGCTGCATCCAAGGCTGGCCAGAAAGTCAGCTTTTACATGCGGAAGGGTGCAGATGTGCTAAGCAAATGGGTGGGTGAGGCTGAAAGACAATTGAAACTACTTTTTGAGGAAGCTCAAAGAAATCAACCTTCAATAATATTCTTTGATGAAATAGATGGACTTGCTCCTGTAAGGTCCAGCAAACAAGAGCAAATTCATAATTCTATTGTGTCAACTTTGCTTGCTTTGATGGATGGTCTTGATTCCCGTGGACAAGTCGTTTTGATTGGAGCAACCAACCGGATTGATGCAATTGATGGAGCCCTCCGACGCCCGGGTAGATTTGACCGTGAATTCAACTTTCCTTTGCCAGGCTGTGAGGCACGGTCTGAAATTTTGGACATTCATACTCGAAAATGGAAGCATCCTCCTTCAAGGGAGCTAAAACTGGAACTTGCAGCTAGTTGTGTTGGATATTGCGGTGCTGATTTAAAGGCTCTTTGTACTGAAGCTGCCATTCGTGCTTTCCGTGAAAAATATCCTCAGGTTTACACAAGTGATGATAAATTTGTAATTGATGTTGACTCAGTAAAGGTTGAAAAGTATCACTTTGTTGAAGCAATGTCAACAATTACTCCAGCTGCTCACAGAGGAGCGGTTGTGCACTCCAGGCCATTGTCCTTGGTAGTTGCACCATGCCTGCAAAGGCATCTCCGAAAATCCATGAACTATATATCCGATATTTTCCCTCCCCTTGCAGTGACATCACAGTTAACCAAGCTTGCTATGCTCTCCTCTGGCTCTGCAATTCCTCTTGTCTACAGGCCTCGGCTTCTGCTATGTGGTGGTGAAGGTTCTGGTCTGGTAATTATCGTGGATCCTCTTCGTATTGACAAATTGGTTGTAATGGGAAGACAAACTAAATTTACTTACTGCTTTAGTTTTACAGGATCATCTTGGCCCTGCTATTTTACATGAACTCGAGAAATTCCCTGTTCATTCTTTAGGACTTCCCTCTCTTCTATCTGATCCTAGTGCAAAGACACCAGACGAGGCATTGGTACATATATTTGGTGAAGCAAGGAGAACAACCCCATCAATTCTCTATTTGCCTCAGCTCAATCTTTGGTGGGAGACAGTGAGTGCATGCTTTTTGTTTCATATCATTGTTAATTAAATGGCTGTCAATGATCAGATTCTACTAGTCTATTTTGTGCTATTTGAGGTTGATGGATTCATTCTGCAGGCACATGAGCAGCTCCGAGCTGTTTTGCTGACGTTGCTAGAAGAATTACCATCAGACTTGCCAATATTACTGCTTGCAACATCATCAGTCCCACCTGCTGAAGTTGATGCCACAGCTTCTTCAGTATTTTCTGATCGTTCAGTGTATGTTATCATCTAAACCAACCATTATTTGTGAATCCAAATGCTGTGTTTGTCTGAGACATTTTTTGTGCTGGTATGCAACTTCCTAATCTTTTATTACAAATTTATAAATAAACCCAATCCTAGACATGTATTTATAAAAAAACCCAAGCACTATTTAAACATAGAAACACACCCAAAATCAACCCCAAAGTCAACTTTTTGGGTGTTTCTATAAATGGGTTTTGAGTGTGTGTAATGATAGGTTTTGGGTGTGTTTATAAAGTGTTTTGGGTGTTGGGTTTTTTTATAATTTCAACTTCCATTTTGGGTGTTTTAGTGAAACTCCCATCTTTTATTTGTCTCGCCTGAAGAAAAAAACGTTAATATTTCAGTAGCATTTGGTTTGCAACTTCCTAACCCTAATTGGATCAAACACAGTAGCATTTGGTTTGCGCCTTAAAGACTTTCTTGTTCTTTTTTTTCTTTTTGACTTTTAGAAGGGAACATAATTTTTCATCCTGATAGAACAGTACCTTTTGGGAAGGAAACAGGGGAAAAAGAAAAATTTCTTTTAAGCAGGACAACATAATAAATTGCTTTCAAAAGAAATTTTTTAACTAGTAGGAGCTACACCGGAGATTGAAAAATTGTTTTCACTTTTATTTATATATCTTGTTGTTTTTGGTAATGTAATCCATTAGTTGTATTGCGAAAGGAAGAAACAAACCTTTTTTTAAGATGAGTTTCATTTTACTTTTTGCATGGGATTAGAAGGAAAGTTTAAAAGTCTAAGATTAAAATCTACCTATGAAAGTGTAATCACATTGGATTCAAGCCTGCTCAAATTGCTACATGATCTGAGGTTTGTGGTGTGCCAAGCTGCGGTTCCCAATCCTCATATCATAATAGTCTGCATTATAGGTATCATACTTGGCATTTCTTGGGTTGTCAAAGAACTGTTTTTAAGATTCTTGAAAATTGATGAAAAAAACCATGGCAACTAATATTAGACTTCCACCGCTAAGATTTTCTCCTTACACTCTTAATAAATAATTATAGCAAAGAGATTTCGTCATGGGATTGCACATGCATTTCGGTTTTCACATGTTGTGTGATTACCTGATGGTTTCTAAAAGCTTTATGTTTTGAAATTTGTTCTCTGGATTGTAATATGATGTTATTTCACTACTATAAAGAAATACCAAATTTAAGATTTATCAATTTATTCTCTTATCATAGTTTTATTTTTATTTAGTTCATAAATCATCTTTGATAATTTATTGAGTATTTTTCATGGCTATGATTCTAGTCATATTTTTGCTTTTTGTTATCAGCTATCAATTGGGCAAACCATCTACTGAGGACAGATTTTTGTTTTTTGACCATCTCATCGAAGCTGCTTTGTCAGTCTTGTTAGAGGGCATAACAAAAAAGTCTCAAGAATCAGTATCTGTTCCTGAACTTCCCAAGGCTCCAAAAGTGGCAAGTGGTCCAAAGGTCTCGGAGTTAAAAGCCAAGGTAGAAGCTGAGCAGCATGCGCTTCGCCGATTGCGGATGTGCCTCAGAGATGTTTGCAATAGGTTAGATAATCCTTACTGTGTCCCTGTCCCTTTGTGATGATTGGTGTATCTTCTTACTGGTTACTTGCATTTGCCCGTGGTGTACAAAGAGAGAATTTAATGAAGAATTTGGAAACTGTGTACCATTGTAATTTTTTGTAATACTTCCTCATCTGTAAGTAGTATCCGTTTTACTTGAATTAAGAAATTGAGGCTTCTGTTTAGTCAGGCCTTTTTTTTTTTAATGTTGGATTGCCTCATGTTATTCGGAATAGGGGTCATTTGGCTCATGGCATGAGAATGATTCATTATATATATATATAATTTATCTCTACTTATATACTTTTTTTTTCCTATGCTGCAGACTTTTATATGATAAGAGGTTTGGTGCTTTCCACTATCCTGTGTCGGAGGAGGATGCTCCAAACTATCGCACAATCATTCAGAACCCTATTGATGTGGCTAAGCTGCTGCAGAATGTAGACTCTGGGCAGTATATTACATGTTCTTCATTCCTGCAAGATGTTGATCTTATAGTTTCCAACGCAAAGGTTTGTGGTGCTTGCTGTAGTTTTTACCTGTTAATTTATAATAATTGCAATGACATCTGATAGACTGAGAGGACTTAGGAGGTTGGCCATTTCATTTTGTTCTGTTTTTGTAATCATGACATGTTATTCTGTTTTATGTTGCCTTCTGTTCTTTGATGTCTCGTGACGTGGCATTTCTTTTTCCTTAGGTTTAACTTTTAAGAAGCATGGTGTCTCATGGTAGTTCATTTGCACTTCTTTCGAGTTTGGATTTTATTCCCCTTCTTCTACCAACGTACAATGTTCGAAAAATCGCTAGGTGGTAGGCGAGTGGCAGGCAGGGGCCTAGCGCCTAGAGGAGTAACTGGGGCCTTGGAGCGGCGCCTAGGCGTTTCTTTTTTTATTATATTTATTTTGTATTATAAATTATAATTTATACCAAAGTCATGCAAAACATAAAAACTGGGAATATTTGAAAAACATCATGCTCTCGCTCTTGATTTTTGATTTTCTGATTTCTATGTTCAAGAATTTGTTGTGCAAAGAAAGCTCAAAATTGTTGTTGTCATTGTGTTTGTTTTGTAAAATTGTATCATGTGTCAGTTTTATGTATTCTGCTATCTTGAATTCAGGCTTACAATGGAGATGATTATAATGGTGCTAGGATTGTTAGCAGAGCTCATGAGCTTCGAGACGCAGTAAGTTAGACTGTTATTGTTATTATTTATTTATTTTATTTGAGGCTTTTGGCTTTTGCATTTCTTATATGTATTATTTTTCTCCTCAGGTACATGGGATGCTGTCACAAATGGACCCTGCACTAGTTGCATATTGTGACAAGATTGCAGCTGAAGGTGGTCCAGAACATATTCCAGATGGTTTAGGGGTATCTACTTTCCCCGTGATACCTGTTGTACAGCTGGGAACTGTCACTAGAGCGAGTGCTCGACTTCGTAATGTCCAGCTGGAGGTGCCTGTGGATCAAAATTATGAGGCTTGCAGACGGCCAAAGAGGATTGTCGAGCCCCAGCTGGAGGTGCCAGTGGATCAAAATTATGAGGCTTTGAAACAGCCAAAGAGGAATGCTGAGCCCCAGCTGGAGGTACATGTGGATGAAAATTATGAGGTTTTGAAATGGCCAAACAGGAATGTTGAGCCCGCACATACAGGTAACTCTGAGCCTTTCCATGGCTATATACATGTTTTATTTTTGCAATATTCAATTTACTGTCTAGCGTCTAGAGTTGAGTGACTTTAGGACTGCTCTTGGTTGCCTCCTGTAATTTTGAAATATTTATTCCTGAGAGCCCTCATAAGAAAGAAGGCAAAAGGCAAAAGAGATTGGACGATTGGAGAAATGAAGGCTAATCAATGCCGCTGGTGTAGTCCAATGTCACATGCTCTAAATGTTGAAGTACAAATATGTATCTTTCCTTTTAAGTGTCTTCTAGCATTCCCAAAGTCTTTCTGAAGCCTTATTTTGTAGTTTGATATGCTTTTTAGTTGAACACGGTTTTCTATGGGTGTTTGAATAAGATCACAATATCACTTCTTGATGTTAACTTTCCTGGTGATGATCAGCTTCAACTGCAGAGGACAAGTCATGGCTTCAGGATTCAATACTGTCCAAGTCATCGCAGGAACCTGAGACAAATGAAACTAATCCTGAAGTGCCAGAATCCTCCCATCAGCATGAAACTTCTGGAGAAATTTCTGGCCATAATTCTCATGTGATTGGATCCCAAGACATCACCATGTCAGATGGTGAGATGACAAACCAAATAGAGTCTGTGAGGCGACTCTTTGTGGAAAGGACTGAAAACTATGACATTCCACAGCTAGAGAGGCTTTATACTAGAATTATGAAGGGCATTTTTGACATCAAGCACAAAGGTGATATAGATGGCACCAAGCCTTCAATTTTGAGGTATTTATTGAAATTTGCCGAGGGTGAAGCAAATTTATGATTTCTTAAAAACAAAGTATAAATCCTTTAGTCAGATGTAAAGTCGGGATCTTCTTTTTATTGCAGAGTTGTTGAGTTATATAGATCTCCCTATCTCTCTCATACTTTGTGTGTATACATCTGATCTCCACATGGCGTGCTGACGTGTTGTGACGAATCCATCCGTTGTGTTTTAATTATTAATTTCCTTATGTTATAACATGTAAAGATTCGTAATATGACTTGGGCATGGCCGCATAATGTATTAGATACACAATTTTTTTTGCCAAATACGAGGTAAAGTCGCTCTTGTAGACGCCATCGTAATTGAGGGTATAGTATCCATATGAGGATCCTACTTGTACTAGGTTATCAATGCCGTTCAAGAAAATCAAATCGGTTGGGATTGTGCCTAATCAACCAGGTTTAAAACCTTTCGACCAAAACACCAGGTTTAAAACCAAACAATGTCGAGAACAGTTTCTTGCCAAAAAGGTAAGACAAATATTCGGTTACTTCTCTTTCCTTGTAGTATATCTCTCTTTTTGTCTCCCCGCACTTAATTTCGCTCACTCTCTTAAACTTCGTTTCTTTATTTTATTAAGTCACATTTTGTCGAATCTGTCAATTCTTCTTTAACGGAAAACTTAAACGTGGTAATTAGTTGGTCAGGGTAGTGAGCATGTCCCTTTGCACTTAAGTTTAAGCCCCCCTTCCCATAAATTAGATTAAAATTTATAGTAGTTTACTTTAGATTAAAATTAGATAAATTCAGAGTAGTTTACTTGTCCCTTTGCCATTTCATATGGAGGTAAAATTGAAAATCAATTTTTTTAAAAAAATGCTTGGTAAACTTGGACATTTGTTTGGCGTGAGACATGCAAGAACATGTCTTGGGGGCTTTGGTTTAAACATTTTTAACATGTCTTGGGGGCTTTGGTTTAAACATTTTTACTTTCTCCTTCACCAGATCCATCCATCGGTTTCCCTGTGAGGAATTTCAAGGCGCAACCAAACCTCACGAGGAAGGAGAACCTCGATTCTCTATATGATTTCTTTGATCACATAAAATTAAACTCGACTGCATAAAAGATATTTCCATTTCCATGATGCCAGTCACGAATATATTCAGAATTCAAACGTCGAAAATGCATAAAAGAACCGTTGATATAAAGGTTTTTTTTGTTATTGTTAGTGTTGTTTCTATCATAACCAACGCTAATTGAAGATAAATATCAAAGAACAAAATGACAGGCTACTTTTGCTAAAGGGCTGAAGAGATTGTGGTGCAAATCCTATATATCATGGTATACTCTGATCGATAGTTCCACCTTCGTTGCCAATGCCATGCACGCTAATCTCTTCACTTGCCTACTTTTCAAGCCTTCTGTCCTTTCTCAAGAACAAGATTAGTTATTGTGATTAGATGAACTTATTAGTTCCATTACGGAATGAATCACATAAATTTCGACTATAAGATGAAAAAAGGGGAGGAGGTGAAAGGGGAAGGGAGGATACGGGGGCTGCGGTCAGGTGGGAGAGGAGATGTGGAGGAAAAGGAAATGCGAAAGATTTAATCATCTTTTTACTAGGGATTTTAAATAAAGAATAAGAAACTTAAAATGAAACTGAGTGATGTTGCATGTCCAAAATCCCGTCACTTAAGGTTTTTTTTTTTTTTTTTTTTTGGGTCTTAGAAGGGAGATTCGAACTTGAGACCGTGATTCTAAATCTGAAATTTTATATCAAATACTTGAAACCTATCAAAATTGAGACCTGTGTGATATAAACTCACATGGTAACTCACAAGTAATAATATATAGAAAGGTAGGGCACCCAAATATAAAGAGATGAGCTCATCGAAAACCTATTTGAGAGGGACAAATTAATCCATAGCTCTCTGATTCATACACCAAAGTTAACAATCCACATGCCACAGCTAGGAGGCAAAGGATTTGTTATAAAAGTTAGCATCAGTTAATACATACGTTTACAAAATAGCTCAAAAGGGAATATATTATATGTATATGTCTTAATACATGATGCATTAGCATTTTCTGGTATATATTTGTTAGGATACTTGAGGATGCGTTTACACTTTTTAGTATATATTTGATGATGCATTGATATTTTTCCCTCTATTTCCTTTTGACTTTACTGAAGCCAAACAAAAACCTGAACTAACAATCTTCAGCAAAATGCAGTTTCTATCTTTCCAACAAGGAACCTAGAACTGCTGGGCCTGGCCTGCCATACTTCGCAATTTTACCAGTATTTGAGCTGCAGCCGATTCTCTTGCCTCACGAGGATTGGAACACAGGTCACCCCCACTTGAACAATCAAAATCCATCCCTTTTACTGTCACCTCAGCTTGGAATCCACCTTTCAAACACAAATAAATTACCATTAGTTTTAACTCTGCATTGCAGTCGATTAATCTACTAATGCAGGATACGTTGTTGATTTCAACGATGATCTTCTAGAGGTTACATTACCAGGCAAGTTCTCCAAAAGGCAGAACTAAAACCCTACTGCAGAATAACCAGTTTCCAGAATTGTTATGCAAGTTCTAATCAAATCAACAGCTTTACACCAAAAACACAGCTGTGAGACAAGAAGGAAGACAAGCAAGACCCACCAACACTTAATAATGTCTCAATCTTTAGGTTTACGAATTTCAGTACAATGCTGAAAGAGGTTAAAAGAAGGGATCTAGTGGATAGAAGCTACTAAGGATTATTTTGTAAAACATTTGATGGATCATGAAAGTCAAAGATGACAATCCCAGCACATTCTAAACCTTTGGAAGATTAAATTGGCGTGGCTCTGCCACATTATTGCCCAAAAAAGAATCCTCGAAGCAGTCCAACATGATTAAAAAAAACAAAAGGAAAATCCTACCTGATTAACTAAATATTGAAAGGTCGTACAAAAAATCCTTTTTCATATAAAGTGCAGGAACAGCAACAAGATCAGAGGAACATTAAGCAATGATATAACATCCTTTTTTCCCCATAGGAAAATCAATTCTATTTAAAAGCACAGTTTAAATTGCATGTGAAAATAAAAACAGTTCAAATCTAAATGATCTTACCATCTGATGGGGATACACGATAAGTTGGTAATACCCAATTGTTTTCGTAGCATGCATCATCCAGATCCTGCCAAGTTGACAGTGTTATAAGAATGTATAAGAAATCAAATCTGTAAGCTTCTAATTTGTAACTTCTATATCTAAATCTGAATAAAAATGAGTGGGGATTTCATAGAAGAGCTAAAGACCCCTATAATGAAAACCAACTTGCACAAGGTTCCAAAGCATATGGTTCAATAATAATTCGAACCGATGATGTCTTCATCCAAATACGATAGATCAGTGGCTTGTTAACGCAGATGAAGACCAAGAGTTCATTGGTAAATTGTAAGATATATCGCACAGCAGTTCCAATGCTCAGATATTCTGGAACAATCATCAACAAAGGAAACAAAATAAGAGAAGCCCAACATGCTTTTATCTCTAGAGGCACACCAAGACCAAACAGAAACAGCCAAAAACCTAGAAATTTCAGCATCCTAGTCCACATTCAGCAAGAAAAAAGGAAAGCCTTATAAACCGTTAGTAACCGATGCCCTGAAATATAAGTGTATCCCATAAGAAGTCAACTACCTCCTCACTTTTACCCTAAAAGGTTCTGCTATTTCTCCCTAACCAGGCTACCCAAAATTGCCAAAGCTCCATAATCCTGCAAAACTTTTTCCTTTTCCCTCTACCAAAAGCAACAAAAGGTCTGAACGAATGGGAAAACACCCAATGAATAACCCAAGAAACTTCTTATACTTCTTTTGAAGCCAACTCTTAAAATTTGTTTTGTAGGATGCAAAATAATAGAACCTTGAAGATGTCTCAAATGGCATTCTGATAGACCTTCAATTCTCAATTGGCATAAGCAATGAGAAGAAAATACAATCCAATAGGGGAACTTGCCTGGCATGGATTTTGCTCTTTGAGAATGGCCTCTGACAACCTCTTCCTCTTGCTACTTTGGGGGAGTTGGTCTTCAAGCAGTCGATGAGTCCTTCCACTTCTTACACAGACATCATTACAACCTTCTATAATGGACTCTACCTTTAGTGCCAAGTCATCTTCACCACCTATTGTAGTAAAAAAATTGATATGGAAGTATACGTCAAGTACTGTACAACCATTGCGCAAGAGCCCTTACCTCTAAATATGTAGGGATAGACTCCAGCACTTGCGATTCCAAGTCTTTACCAATAAATATATACGTATGAAAAAACACTGCTCAAGACAATAGTGTTTCACCATGTGCACAACGTGTGCTAAGTATTAAGTTCAAACAAGGGACACATAATTTCAAACTTCTACACTTTTCAGTTTTGGTAATCTCCCCAACTATAAAATGCTTTTACCTAGCTTTTTTACTTCTGATCATAAGAAGCATTAGAAGGTTGTTAGGCTTCATTTATCACCACTTATGCTTCATTTTTCAATTAGCCTATTACGGTTTGATTTTTTAATCAAAGGTTGGATTCTAATACTTGAGATTGTTTTCCAAATTCTGGTAACCTGCGTACGATAAATGGCCAAGACTGAGTGGAGAGTCTTTAAATTTCACAATATCTTTTTTTAGGAGTCCACGAACTATATAGTCTAACATAATCCGAAGTGAGGCCACTAACAGTTTTACCACTAACAGTTTTTTGCATTGGCTTTGATTATTTTGTCTAATAAGTAGGAGGTACAACTATTTTACATATTGAGTTTATGCAGTGGCGCCACGAGCTGCCTTGTTTTAATAATATTTTCTTAAAATGAAAGTTATAAACAGATGAATTTGATTGAGTTAGGTTGTTTTCTTTGCTTAAATAGATACAATACCACAAATTAGTTTCTTAGTTTGATATGTCAAACATAACTTAAACAATAAAAAATACAGAAACAATAAAAATTAGGTTCCATGCATCAAACAGGTTTCAAACTAGTTCGTAAGAAAAAAAAAAAAAAAGGTACAACCACAAGGTCAGCATTGAGTCACTGATCATCTTTTGGTACTCTGCAGATGCAGGGCACTTACATTTAGATTCTAACTCGCTACTTAAGGCAGTATTCAAGACTTCTAAATTATGGTCATTTCAACATACTTGGCACACCGCAATTCCAGCATATAGGAAATAGTAGTCTTATAATGGACGAGAATTCAAGGAACAATTCAGATTCTCATCATGGAAGAACTAACAATTAAAAACAGTACAACTCAAAAATCAGTTTATGGCATCAGTTTTTACTCTCCCACCTGCCACCATTATGAATGCACTTAACTTGGTGGGGTTACGAGACAAGAAGCTTATCCAGTTTAAGATCTTGTTGTGATTGGACTTTCTCGTATACTTTGTACATTTGAGTGTAAACATGTAAAATAGAAAAGTTTAAGAGAAAAAATCAGGCAGAAAGGAGGATAAATAAATAACCAAAATAGAATAACTTGAAAGAAAATAATACCATTTAAAATTGTCTGGATTTTTTTATCACACTGAGCAATCTCATCCTCAATATTCCGCTGCTGAATAGACTGCGTGGATGAGCAAATGAGTCTAAAAAGAACAAGTTCATTTTAAATATAAAAAATATAAAAACTAGTAAAGCAAATATGTTACAGCAGAAGGATGTAAAATTTAACCATTCGATAGGTCCACAAACAGAGTCTCGTGTATTTAACCATTCTAATTGTTGAGGGACTGACTGGTATACAACAATTTGAACTTTGAAGGATGTAAAATTGCAAACAAAATTGCACCATCTCAATTTGGTATATCTGATTGGGATATAGCAACTTTACTGGCGCCAAACCACTAATGCACATGTGCTCAGGCCACTCCCAGTTACCTTATCTATAGAAGACATGAGTCAACTGTACATTAGACTAATTCCATCCAACAATCTCTGAATGGACATTCATACTTATGCGTTTGATTATCTAGAAGGAACTCATCCTAATAGTAATTAGATCAGGACGCCAAGGTAATTATGGAAAGAAAAAAAAGTATTACCAGGTCATCCCTTTTTTTCATAAGAACTTTCAAAGCAGTTTGTGACAAGATGTTTTCTTTAGAAGCTATAGCAATCTGAAGCTTGTAAAGATCTTCAGAACTTGATTGAGGGCTGACAATGGCAGGACCATCTATACCATCTTGATCTGATGAGTCAATGGAACAGATCTTTCCAGCAACAATTTTTTTAGCTCCACAGTCAGTAATGAATGGCCTTGTTTTTGAGTTCACCACCTTGACCTGCCCACCAGGCAACAGGCTATCAGATGATATAGAAATAATTTTAAAGAATCTAATTATGTTAAGTACAAACTCTAAAGATTCTAGGCCTAATGAAACAAAAGAACTGATCTGCACTTGAAATTTAAGCATAAAAGTGTGCTCGAGTACCTTAACATATGACACTTTTTTATGAAATGTTTAATCTGACATGTAATAAGTGAAGTACTTGAGATGTAATAAGTGAAAAAAACCAACAACCACAGATTTGCAAACCTCAACCTACATTTGGTAAGCCCCATTAATTTTTTTCTAAGCACAAGTATGTACCTAGAAATCACAGGGAACTACAGACTCACATATGAGATGTAGAGAAGGAAAAATGTTGAAGTGGGTAAAGAAGTCTAAACTTTTACATTAACATTACTTGCTGAGCAATTTAATCCATTTTCATTACAGGATGTCATGTTGGAAACTTGAATGGTGCTTAATATATTCTTGCAGGGTTCTCTATTTTGTGAGGGAACCATGGGAGAGTCATCTACCTCAATTTTCTGAGGCCCATTGAAAGCATCAGCCAAACTTGTCTTGCAACATCCAGTGGTATCTTTCTGCTCCCTTGATTGAGGTTTAGATCTGGGTGTATCTTTTTCAAGATTCTCTGTATGGTGTTTGACAACTTGAATGGTGCTTGAAATATTCTTACAACTCTGTTCATTCTGCAAGGGGACCATGGAAGAGTCATCCACTTCCATTTTCTGTGGCCCGTTGAAGGCATCAGCCAAACTTGTCTTGCAACATCCACTTGTATCTTTCTGCTTCCATGATTGAGGATTAGAACCAGTTGTGTTTTCAACATTCTCTATCATGATACCTTTTTCATGAGACTTGTCTCGGCTTTTATCAAGTTCTGGCTTGCAAGGTGTTTCAACCCTATCAGGGCTGTTTACAGTTATATTTTCCTCATCTAGCCTTGAATCTTGCAAACCATTTGAGGATTCTCTCCTGCAAGTGAGAAAACCACATGTTAGGTAAATAAAAGACAATTTGGAGACATTAAATCAGTATTCAAGCAGTGCTGCTAAATGAAATCAAATAGAAAGCACAGGGAAAAACTTCCCACATTCCTATAATCCCAATAATGAATAGAGGACCAAAAAAGTTCCTATGGCTAAAGTCACCATTTATTTGTTCAATGTTTCTATAAAAGTTCATAAAACAATGAGTTTCAACACTGGCCTCGAGTGTTTTGGCAATGTTACCAAAGATAGAAAACACTGAGGTTTGTTTGTTTCTATGGCCAACGCTAAAGACACATCACAAAATAAGGACATGATGAGCTAACGAATCTCATATTCCAGCATGTCGAAAAAGGTGTTACCGAAGTTATGTGATACTGTGTCATGGCAGGGTAGCTAATAGCTAAGACCTGACAAATGGGTTCAAAACCCACAATCATAAAAACGAGCCTTGCAAATGGGGTAGGTCAAGTGTTAATCTTAAAAGAGTAAATATATAATAATAATAATAATAAATTACAAGGATTAAGATTAGTACGATTCTTTGCATCTTACAGTACCAAAATCTGATGTAATACCCATTGACATTTGTTTTGGAAAAAATAAACCTCAGCCAAATACTCTTTATCCTGAAGAATGTTTCAATCAAGCATAAGAGGCAATAATAGAATCATGTAATAAAGAGGATGTCCAAGGATTATAATTACTAGTACTGCAGCTAGAAATCTGCATCGAAGATACAAAAACTACTATGCACAATTATTGTGTTTCTAATTAGACAAAAAGAAAAAAAACTACAAAATATCAAGAAAGTAAATAGCACACCTAGAAAACCAGTCTAACAAAATCCCAGCATAAGGAAGCACATGGAAGTACTCGACGACTGGCGTAACTGTCCAACTGCTGGAACTCTTTATGACCAGAGGACCCTGCAGACTACTCGAAAAGCAAGGATATGATGTTAGCATAAAAATTAAAACAGTGGATAGCAGTAATATGATAAATAATTACTGTTCATCACTCAAAAAACAAACCATATTATTTTCAAACCCAACCCATTTCCTGACACTTTCGAACTTACATTAAGAAATATGTTTAAAACATGTAATATAATATCCAATAGAGCACAACATTAAAACGATCTAACGAATAACACAAAGTATAACGCACCCTTAATCCGACCACGCTTTCCACCTTAACCCCTCAAAGCACCAAAAAAAGAAACAATAAATCATAATAAAACTCATCCAAACAAAGAAGTCTCTTTCTACAACCATACCTGTCAATAACATCTTGAATAGGAATTTGAATGATCTTCTCACTGACTGTTTTGGTGCATTGAATTATAAAGAAGCAAACAGCCGCCTTTTCTTTACTCACAGAAAATACAACATGGCTTTCCAAAACCAGAAGATCTGTTTGATTAATACCTATTCCATTCACAAGAATCATATTTATGTGTCAGCTAGTCTGTTAGACAATTGGAAGCAGAAAAAGGTCCTAGAACACAAGGATTTGGATACTTAGACACAGCAAATTACAGTAATTAAATTTGTAATGCATGAACCTTGAAAAAGTTCGACCAAAAAAAAAAAAAAAAGAACCTTGAAAAAGATTTTCAAGTTCAAGAATAATTTGCTTGATTCTCTGTGTCAGGATCAGCAAAACAAAAGGCAGAAGAGATCAGGAACTGTTGGACTCAATACATCTCGAAAAGTAGTATATAAGGAAATTTGCATACCTGCAGCTTCACTAACTGCTGAATATGCAAGTTTCCGGAAGCTAGCTCCATCAGTCCTTGATTCAACTCTTGAAGGTTTTCCAGTGACTCTTTTGTTTCTGTTTGCATGTTTTGCGTCCGTTTGATCTTCTGAACTGTGCACTGCGACATCTAAATCTTTTTCAATCACCGACCAAACCCCCTGGGTAATGAGACTGAATAGCAATAAGCAGTTCTCCTTCTTGGGGTCAACCAAAAAGACGGTAACTTTAGAAATTGGCCATCCCTCTGTATTTGGAACATCCTTTGATGCATCCAACCTTAAAGACATGTTGCATGCATCCATGATTGTTTTTTCTGTCACTGAGAGTTGTTTCTCCAGGTCTTCCAACTCAGTATCACTGGGCTTTTGCATGAATTTCATATGAGGCAGCAGGGCTGGTTTCAGAACCAAAACCAACTTGCAAAACGAATCGAAGTTCAAAACTTCTAGATCCGGGCATTGCTTTCGGTGATAGTAGTTGTATAGTAACACAACGGCATGAACCTAAGGGTAAGGGAAACCAATTTCACAAGCAAAGCAAATAGTTAAAAGAAATTTAGAGAAATGAAGACTTAATAAAGGAAAATTGAGTTAAAATAAAAACACTGAAGGACAATGTTTTCCTCCTACCCAAGAAGACACCCATCCTTGCAAATCACTTTTTAACACATATGCAAAAATAATTTATTAAAAGAACACAAAGATGAAAACTTTTGCAAACATATCAAACTGTGGTTGGCAAGAAACTAGTCCTACTTCAAGTGGAAGGGAAGCAAAGTCCAAAACTAAATATATATGAGAATTTTATACACCATGCAAATTTTAACACAAAGCACAGGTTAAAGTTTGATTTTTTTTTAACACAAAATGCATCATGAAACGAAAAATGAACAACACCTGTTTGGCAACTGATTCTTGTTGAGACAGCGATGGGGTATCACGCAGAGAAGATCTAGGTGGAAGTATTGGGTCGACCAAGTATTCCAGAAAAGCCTTAATGGCCTCCTCAGTTGGACATACATCCGAAGCATCCATGGCCTCCACAAGTCTTTTTGAGCACCACCTACCCACACTTCGAGTTTTATATGAAACTGTGTTTCAGTTTCACACAAATTGTACGAAACGTTGGGCGAATGAGAAGTCAATTCACAACTGGGCAGTTTCCTAAATGGAATATTAGGAGTAATTGTGCAGCCCTTGGAGAAAGTACTTAGGAATGGAAAGTTCCTTAGAGCAAGTTAGCTTTTCTTAGAGCACCCACAATGGAGCTTTTTAAATTAGGGTTTTGTCCACCACCTTCCACACATTTAAAGATAAAGAAGAATCTTGGGTTATTTACTCAAAATGATCCTTAAATTTATACCTGATTTATATTTTGGTCCCTCAATTAAATTATTCATTTAAATAGTCTATCAACTTTATATTATTTGATCCATTAGTCCTATCGTTACATTTTCTATTAAATTTAGTCATGTGAGTGACACATGTTACATTTATAAGGGTAAATAAGACTTTCACCCTCGCCAGCTCAAATCCCTAGTCTCCAAGCTCACTCACACCTTGCTCAAGGTCGACATCAAGCAAAACGATGGCGTCCTCTTCTTCGGCCCCAACTCAATTCACTTCCCCATCTCCTTCTTCTCAATCGTCACAACCACCACCATTACCAGAAGTAACGGTGGGATTGTGTTGGTGAATTTGGATTTATTTTGGGATTAACTTTTTGTTTTCTTTTGTTGTTTAGAGACGTGAAGGCTTACCTAGATGACAAGCTTAGAGGCCAAGTAGCATGCAGACCCTCTCTCCTCCAAAAAGCAACTCATTTTGCATTCTCACAACCATAAGAACCCAAACACCAAACCTGACAACAATTGAAGAACCAGAAGAAGAAGGAGAAGAAGAAGATGAATGATGGAAGAGGTGTGGCAGAAACTAATAGGAAGTGAGGGGTTGAGAATGACAAGCCGTACAAGGGGATAAGGATGAGAAAGTGGGGCAAGTGGGTGGCTGAGATTCAAGAACCTAACAAGCACTCCAAAATTTGGCTCGGCTCCTACTCCACCCCCATCACTACTACTCGAGCCTACGTCATGGCCGTTTTTTACATGTGGGGCCAAAAGGTCCGATTTCTTTTCAAACTTGAAACTATAACATAACCAAACCCTCGTTCTTGATCTGATTTGCCATGCTTCATCTTCCCCCCCAACTAAATTTGGAAGATCCTAACTAACCCATTTTTATATTACTAATAATAATTACACAATCATCACCAAATCTAGTTTATCTGATTTTGTTAAGGGGGAAGAGAAGGATGACGGTCGAGAGGGACTAGGGAGAAGGAGAGAGAGAGAGAGAGAGAGAGAGAGAGAGAGGCGACTGGCTAGGGTTGGGTGGGAACTGTGTGTGGGGGTTGGGTTGGGTTGGGAAGAGAAGAGAATGAGAATGAGAAGTTTTTTTTTTTTTAAACTTGTTTTTTAAAATTTATATTTGGACTGTTTTACCCTTATATTTGACAGCAACATTGACAGAATATAACGGTAAGACCAATGGACCGAATAATATAGAGTTGATGAACGAATAATTTAATTGAGGGATCAAAATGTAAATCGGGTGTAAGTTTGAGGACCATTTGAGTAAATGACCCAAGAATCTTTCTTTTTTGTAGGACTAAGTTCTAAAGGTGTCTTTTTCTGGATTAAGTTCTAAAAGTGTCTTCTGCTTCAATGGATCTACACTATGGTATGTTAAATTTGGAATGCTATTTTTTTAAAAGGGTTTTAAGGTCTAATGGTCCTTGAATTTTGACCTAATTTGCATTTTGGTCCCTCAATTTCCAAAATTGTTCTTGTGGTACTTCAACTTTAGTTTTGTTATGATAAATGGTCATGTCGTCAGTTTTGTTAATTTTTTATGTTAAATTTGAGCATATGCATGGTACATGGTGTATCGTTGAGGGTCAAAATCGGAAATATCTTTAAATTTTATTATATATTGGGAACGTTTAGAAATAGTGTGGCTAAGAGAGATTGTGTTTGGGTTCCGGTTCTGTCGAGGAGTGCGGTTTGGGGGATTAAAATTCCTGCATCACTTTCTCTTCCCGAGATATGCGGAATCACTCTCCATATTGAGCCATTCCATTATCACGTTTTCATCTTCAATTTAAATATATTAGGGAAAAAAAGAGTGATAATTGAATAGGTGATGAAGGAGTGGCTGAAGAGAGAGAGTAACAGAGTTGCATAATTTTTACGAATTGAGGAAAGGTATGAATGCTGGAGAGAGAAGAGGAAGAAAATGGATGCATAAATAAAAAATTTATAAAAATACCATTTTGCCCCTGTATTTAACAGAAAAGATAATAAAATTGACAGCATGACCATTTGTCATAATGAAAGTGAAATAGAAAGACCACGAGAACGATTTTGGAAATTGAAAGACTAAAATGCGAATCGGGTCAAAGGTTGATCCAAAACTTCTAGTCGATAGAACTATGAATTCTTAGTTTATAGGAATATGGGAATGAGAGAAATTTTAAGGTAATTAGAGAAACAAAAAGAAGAAACTAAGGAACTGCTTTGAGTTCTACTTATCTATTACATTCAATAACTTACGTATTTATATAAGTTTTGGTTTCCAAAAATAACTAAAGTGAAAGAGTAAATAAAGTTAAACCATAAGGGGTCGTTTGGTACAGCGGACTATTATGAACTGGACTAAATCCTGGGACAGTCTTGGATTAGTTTGGATTGGCCTAAGCTGGATTAAGTATTGACCTACGTTTGGTGCTGCGTCGGACTAAAAAGCTAGATTGTAAAAATAATGAAGACCTATGTTTGGTGTTGTGTCGGACTAAAAAATAATTATTTAAATATTTAAATATAATAATTTTTAGATAATTAAATATAATTTAATAAGATCTTAAAACTATGAATATACTTTCTAGATACCAAATTTACATGTAGATGTCAAAGTCAGAATTTCTCCAAAAAGTCATAACAAATCAACAAAGAAAGCATTCCAAAAATGCCATCAACCTCATTCATAGCAAGTTGGACCATGAAATTAAATTTGGCACCATGAGATACATGAAAAATTTAGAAATTTGGTCTTGCATCTATTTATTACAAAACAGGGGACAAGTTATCTAATAGATAAGCTAGACTACTCAACACAACCGCAAACAAGACTAAAATTTGGCATGTTTTGGTGACAAACCAATGACTAAGCATGTCATTGGTCCTTCAATGAAGCAACTCTTGAGAAACTCATCACTACCTTTGTCTCGAATGCCCATGTGGTAGCCTAAATCAAAATCAAGAATTGCATTACCACCCCATTGCATAACCCAACTGAGTGCCACATTTTAGCGAACAGTTGAAGTGCATATTGTGCTATGGACTCATGCACAACACCAGAAGCATTAAGCCCCCAAACCCAATTCTTCAAAGATTGAAACCAGTTAATCTTATGAACAAAACCAATGGACTTTGACCCAGCAATAATGACAACAAAATAAGACAAAGAAACAAGCAAACCTTTTGTGCATTTGGGTTTAGGAATCTGTGATGTTGCTGATATCCACGATTGAAAAACCACAAAGCCCACTTCAAGTACAAACAGATTCATTCAATTGGTTGATGACCATGCTGTTCACAACATTCATCAGCTCTGTAATTTCAGGTGGCCTGAAAGCATCATCAGAAACAAGAACCACATGGATGGCGCCCTCAGAATGGAGAAATATTTCAATTGCTTATCACTCCTGCAATCAAATCCGTTGTGAAGGTCAATGGCAGAATTGTATGGCAAAGTCGATACATGCTACACCAAGATATCACGACACAGGTGAAGAAGAAGAAGAAACTGGTTTGTGTTGTGTTGGACTCGCTTGTTCTATTCAGCGAGAGCACTATTTTGCAAACCAATTTTTCTACATCACTATATTAGAAGGGCAAGTGAGCCTTTTTTTTTTTTTTTTTCCCGTCGGACTATATAGTCTCATTTAAGTTAGTCCATTCTCAAACCAAACATGGGTTTTAAGTATTATTTTGTCCAGTCCAGTCTAGTGAGGCCTACCAAACATGCCCTAAAAGCTATATGGTTTAAAAGCTCCTATGTACTTAAGTCATACAAAGGTGGTGGCTGGCTAAAGACCAATTCTCTTTTAAGCCACAACTTATTTGTGGATTAAATAATATAATTGATTTATATCAATTATATTATATTATATTTATTATAAGATCCTCCTGGATCATGGCTCCCCCATTTAAGAACATTGAGCTCTTGCTCAAGTTAAATGGTGAGATGTGGAAATTCTTAGGTAGCCTTGTCTCGAATATACCGCTTCAATTTGTTGGGAAGTTGCCCTTTACTACCAATACGGAAATCCTCATACTTTCCATGTCAGGTCTCACAAACCTTCTGCTCCAAGATACAATTCTCTTGCAAAGGGTCTTCTTGTTCAATTTTTAAGTCATCAACTGATGGAAGGCGAGTGTCTTCGTCGGGATCATCATCAAGTAGAGATGGCTCAAAAATCTTAATATTCTCGCCATTGATGACTAAGTACATATGCATGTATGATGGTAATTCAAGTTGAAAGGCATTATCACCCATTTGTTTGATGATCTTGAACGGTCCATAACGAATAACCAGGCCTTAAGCTTTAAAAGCATATAAAAGGGGAAAGAGGAGGGAGGGTGAAGTAGGCGAGAAGAAAAAGACTACCATTTTTAAATTAAACTTCTTTAAAATCACACAAGCACAAACACAAACAATTTCGTGATTAATAAATTAAAACTAGTAACATCGGAATGTAAATAACACACAAGAATTGTTAACCCAGAAAACCCAACAAGGGAAAAAACTGGGGGCACCAAGCCAGGAGAGATCCAATCTACTAAATAAGAAATACAAGAAAAATGAAAGAAGACTTAGCTCGTCTATCACCCATAGGCAAGTACAATCCAACCTTCCAGCAAACACCTTTTCTTTATCTCTTAGCAGCAAATTCTCTCAATAACACCAAGCTCAAGTTGCATGTAGTTTGATGTTTGAAGTGAGTTATGGTTTCACAGATTCATCTATCTCAATCACAAAGTATGATTGAGCTCGACAAATGAAACCTAAGTGTTGTGATGATTAAATTAGAAGTAGTGAACTTGAAGCATGTAGTTTAAATCAAAATAACAACCATGAAACAAAACAAATGTTCAGCCGAAATCTTGTAAACATTTACTTGGAGAAAGCTATATGTATACAATCAATCGTATACTCACAAGTAACATAAACTAGTTGAACAAATAATAATGAAGTCAAGCAATGAAAAATATTTAGCCGTAAAAAGTATAAATTAACTTGACGAAGTGTTTATGTGAATGAATGCTCAGAGGCACATAAGAAATTTTTTCAAAAACCTTTGAAATGATTCTACTGGGCAAGTAGAAAGTGAGATGCAGAAAAGTATGAGTTCCTTTGAAAAACGCTAGCCAAGGAAGAATATATAGATTCTTTGAAACATTTTGTTTTCAAGACAACAACCCTACGTTTTGAAAGACCAGCCATAGGAAACACAAAGGAAGATAAATGAGTTTTAGTTTTCTTTTAGGAACCAAATGCATTGACACAACACCAAGCCTTTTAGAAAGATGAAATAAAATTTAAATAAAATAAGCCAATATTGTTTTGATGGGTTGGAATCAAGAAGACCCATGCTTTTGAAAAAAGAAGTGGAGAATGTTTTCTTACATGCTTTTAATAAAGATGAAATAAAATAAGCCATATTGTTTTGATGGCTTGTGAAAATACCGATAGGATGGCTTAAAACACCAAAAGCATAAAGCCTGTGTTTTGAGTAGTTAAGAGTATCACAATAATACAAATAAAATAGGCCAAGGGGATTGATACGATGTATCAATCATGTACAGTTCAAAACGTAAAAGCAGAGAAAAACACAAAGTATTTTACGTGGTAAAACCCCACCTCTTGGGGAAAATCCACGAGACCTGATAGTCAAAGGCAAATCCACTATAGAACAATGATTACAAGAAGTATACAAACTTGTCTTAGACACTCTAGAAAACAAACCAACTTCTTCCTAACTCAACTTTTTGCGAGATTTCTCCTATCCTTATGTTGAATTCGATTCTTGACAAGATCGATCCAAACTCACTGGAGCTATGAGAATCTTATAACTTATGCAAATGAATGCAAGGACAAATCACCAAGATAATCTACTCTTGATGATTTATCCTTATGAACAACAAAGCATTGCAACTTTCTTTTGTTTATATGAAAACTCAAGAAATACTTTGTTTGTTGAAAGTTGTAGTACGAATGAAACCAAGCATTGCTTTTTATAATAGTTTTCAAAGCTTGAAACAAGATCAATTAGTTCCTAATCAACAGATTAATTTTCCAAAATCATACTAATTGATTTCCAATCAAAGAACACTTTTAATGTTTAAAACTGGAAAGCAATTTATAAAATAAATTAATCTTTCTTAAAATAAAAAGTCTTCTTAATCATAATGTTAATCAAATTGTGAGTTTGAAATAATGCTTGAAATATCACTACCAGAATGCATGATTGAATGAAGAATTTACCTCAGCGTCGGTTGACATATAAACCTTCAGAGCATATCTTGGAATTTAGACAGCCACCATCATAGCTAATTTACCTTCTATACTTAGTCTATTTGGTCTCTAGGAAATGTCAATCACAGAAACAGTACTAACAACAATCTCCCCCTTTGGCATTTCTTAGACAAAACATCAAATCACAAAGCAAATAAAATATAATTCAAAGTGGTTTACATCCCAACACTAATTTTAGTAGTGAACCTTTAAATATGTACAACATCAACCAACTAAATCAGTGAAGAATAACAAAACCAAACGAGTAACAAAAAGTTTTGAAATTAGCATGGTGGCATCACAATAGTTCAAATGTAAACAGATCAGTACAACACATGTGATTTGCTTCCCCTAACTAATATAATGTTATACACCTAAACAAAAACTCCCATTTGCTAACAAAATTCCAGCTACCATACCCATACCAATTTCTCCCCCTTTTTGGCAGGAAATCTAAAGGAACCAGGGGGCATGATCAAAGACAGAAGGAAAAAGTTGAAGGGAAACCTAACCAGAAGAAGGGGCCCGAAGATGAGCCTCAATAGAGTCAAGACGGGTTTCCATAACAACAATCATATCACTTTGGTTGGCAAGAGTGTGTTGGAAAGTTCGCAGCAGAGTCATAGTCTCATGATGTTGAACACTGAGCTAAGTGAAAAGAGATTGTTGAGGAATGGTAAGTCCATCATATTGCTATTGTTGAGAGAGACTTGAGAGATGACCTTGATCAGATTGGAACAACCAATATCATTAGTATGTTAAGTCGGAATGCCATGAAACTTAGCCAAAGAGGTAATGATACGAGGGAGAACTAGACTAGGAAATGAACATGAGGCATTTCTAGAACCAGCAACAAGAAGGCTTTCATGGAGAAAGCATTCAATCGGAATGAAGAACCCAAATTGAAGAGAGTAAAGAATCGTAGGTGCATGATAACTGACCTTGCAGTGCTGAGAGATGGGATTGAGGAAGTTTCAAACAAACATGTAGAGAACTCTAAACCACTAGTTCATCCGACCGGAGTGAAGTTCAGAGGGAGGCTCAGGAGGAGGATCAATGTACAAGAGATGCACTAGAGTGTGGCATTCCACGTTGGCAAGAACAAATGGATTTGATTAAGGGGAACAATGCGAAGTCAACCCAAGAGCAGCAACAATTGAGTCCTATATGAGGGGAATATCTACACCCCATACTTGAATCACCAAGGCAGGACCAGGAACAAATAGATTTGATTAAGAGGAACAATGCGAAGTCAACCCAAGAGCAGCAACAATTGAGTCCTATATGAGGGGAATATCTACGCCCCATACTTGAATCACCAAGGCAGGACCAGGAACAAGAGCACTTGTGACAAGCGAAAAATTCGCATGAAATTCACGCACAATAGAGAAATTAGGAAGCAGCAGATCTTGAACCAAGGGAGTCTAGCGATGTTTGTGATGAAATGGTTGAAGGCAACCCTAAGGTTAGAAAGACTAAAGTCATCTTCAAACAACAGGGGGCGATGGACAACAATGTTATGGTAACGAGCCTTGTAGGAATCGGATAAAAAATGTTCATCAGGCAGAATGAAGAAGGCAGCAGCAGCATGGAGGTTCTGAGAGGGACGACGACGAGACTGGGTGGGCAATGGAGGTGGAGCAGTTGTATTCGCAAAATTAGCATATGAGGAAGCATGACTCGTGGGACGCCATCAACAAGAAGACATAATGAGAGGAGAAGGTTCGTGGCTGGATTCCGTGCCGTCAGAGAAGGTGTTGGGAGTACAAACGCTGGAACGAGCTGAACAGGCAGTCACCATGGCTGTAGAGGAAATGGAGCGGTATGTTATGGTTTGAGCAGAAAAGGTGGAGGTGCGAGCGTGCTGCAGAGAAAGACCTAGCTGCACACTTAACAAACTATATTAAATAACACCTTAAAAAAAAGAAAAAAGTTTATATATGTGTGTATATATATATATATATATAACTTAAAACCTTCACCATTCAGTCAAGTTGCACGGCAAAAACAATGAGTATACATAGCTTCACAATATCTGCTGTAGTGAGCTTGACAACTTTAGTGTAGATTCCATAGGAGAAACCATCTTCATCAAAACAAGCATTAGCCTACACAGATACCCGAGCCATATGCCGAAATGATCACTGTAATTTACTCATAGGCTTCAAAACCAAAACAAAAAACCAAAGGGACATTCAACAAAATATATTCACCATGTCATTTTGTGCAAGTAAGTCTTCTAAGATGCTTGAAATTGCTTCCTTCTCATCTTCGGGTTTCTTGGAACTATACATTCCAACTCCCCTGCAAAATTCAACCAAAGCAACAAAAAAAAAACCTTTTAGACCATCATCAAATAACTGTCAAACCATGAAAATTGACCATCAACAAGGAAAATAATTTCTTCCTTCGTTTCGAGGGCAAATGTGATGAGATGGAATTCAAACGAACAAATGTCCAAAGGACTTAAACTTGTTCATTAAAGCAATCATTGGTCTAGTATAGCATGGCTAATCTAGTTTGGACAAGTTTAAGTGCTATATAGAAGCCAGTGGATCTCGCACTAAAACCATTTAATCACGCATGTGTTAGGGAAGCAGAGTAGTCATGCCAGAGAGGCTAAAAAAAAAGCAAGAATTGGTTAATTTCTTCAGACAACAGAAACAACTAAAAGGAAACCACTAACACCAAACAAATGAGAAAGAATATAAAGAAAACTTTAACAACTATATCATTATGACATCAGAAGAAATTCAAAATAACATAAACAAAAAGGATTTTCAATAGTTCAATGTAGGAAAAAAAATACAAACAAGAAAAAGTTTTGACCTGCTAAAATCCAAGGGAGAACAACCAGATGTACTTTTCAGAATCCAAAGGTTAATTGACTTAGTCCACTTGAATGTAGAACATAACATGATAGACTAATTTAGAACTCATATGCTATTTGAGTTCCATAGAATCTTAAAGTTAAGTTTTTCATTTGATATTTCAGCCGAATAATAGCAAGTAAACGAACAAGAAAAATTGAAAAAAATACAAGAAAATGTTGAAATAAAATAATTTGAATAAAACACACTGACTCAATAGCTTAATAGACATGTTAGGCAAGAACACATTTTATCTGCTAAAATCCAAGGGACACAACTAGTCATACTCATATTTCTCTGAAAACACAAATACCTTGTTGGATTCGTCACTTGCTAGTCGTCAAATCTTTGTACGAAGTAGTCGCCAAATTTACCTCAGATCTGGATAATGGCGATGATGAAGTGTGAGAGGTTGAAATCGCCCATAGCGTCCTCAGATTTGGATTCGAATCAAATCAAATGGAAGATATTAAAAGAGGGCTTAGAAATTAGGTTTTGTTGGTTCTAATTTTTAGGGTTTAGGAGAAGATGGCGGTAGAGACGAAGGAGAAAGAAGATGGCGGCAGAGATGAATGGAGGACAGAGAGGATGGCGGCAGAGATTGAGGATGTAAAAGAAATCGATGGAGGAAAAGAAATGAAGAGGGTGAGTATCGCGAGAGAGAAGAGAGAGAGATGAGAGGGAGAGTTAAAATGTTTTGTTAAAAAAATCATTGTAGCAGCGTTGACATGGTTTTGGCGTCGGTATAATTGTTCTGCTTAAAAAAAAAAATTTCAAAAACATTTTATGCATTAGTATATTATATCATCGATGCTAACTTTCTGTTGGATGGCGTCGATGTGTTGCATATAACACAACCTCGAATGTATTGTGACGCATCGAGATGCATCTTGAGCCAATAAACATAAAGAAGAAGATTTAATAAAGACTTCTCAACCCTAAAATGTCCCGCTACATTGGAAGTATGATCCTGACGAATCCAATGCAATCTGTCACCATCTTCTAGAATGCACAATTGTGTTCCCTTGTACATTAGTTCATTCTTCAACTAGAACTCACTAGTCTTTCCTTGTTACAGCTTGGCATAGGCTGACTTGAAATCAGCATCTATGTCGTACCCTTTGGCATATTCAGAAGGAATAATGGGTTGGGTTTGCAAAGCCACCAGCAATGCGGAACTAACTAGTGTAGGTGGTCTACATAATATATTTGCCAACTTATTAGTTGTTCCTTTTTTGTACTTTATCAAAGATTGAATTGTTGTAGGTAAAACATACATTTTATATGACGAGCTTGCCGTAACTTAGACTGTGTCCTTAAAAACTGAAGAGGTTTATGATCTAAGGGCCAGTTTGGCATTGATATGCTGAGAAAATAATTGCTGTCATATTTGCTGTAAGAGAAATCAGCTGTGAGAGAAATCAATTTGGCATTTGGTAAACTTTGTGTTAAAAGTGTTATTGATACTGATTCCCGCATAATCAGAAAATGATTGCCGCATAATTATTAAACCCAGAGCTTCTTCGAAACTGATTCCTGGATAATTAGAAAATGAAAGCACCTCATTAGCTGCTTTCCCTCATAACTTTCTCTCACAGCAATTTTTAACAATAAGTGATTTTCTCATAGTTTACCAAACGGGCTGGGCTTCCCAATTTTTTTTTAAAATCACTTATCACCCTAAATAAGCAATGCCAAACTAGCACTAAGTGAACTAAGAATTCTTTTCCCAACAAGTAAGCTCTCCAATGCTTCACTGCTTGATGCGTTGCATACAACTCCTCGTCATAAGTTGGGTAGTTCAATACCAGTCCACTAAACATCTCAGAATGATATGCAGTTGGTTTCTCTTCCTGAAATAATACGGCTCACATGGTATAGTTCGATGCAAGTGCTTCCACTTCAAATGGTTTATGCACATTTGGTAATGCTAATACTAGGGCCTCTTTAATCTTTCATTTCAACAGCTGGAGAGATTCTTCTTGGTTTCCCTACTATTCAAACTTTTGATTAGCTTTTGTGAAAAGTGTCAAATAAACTTTCACCAATATTGACATACATCTATAAAATAGTGTTGTTTGTGGTACGGTTACAACGTTTTTTTGGCCAAACCGCAAACTGACCGACTATTTGCGATTTGGTATTTATTGAAGCCACAAACCGACTGCATTTTGCGGTAAACCGCATTGTGGTAAAACATCAATTTCTGTTGGTTACCATAAATTAACGGTTTAAACCGATTCGGATATTTTGGGCATAAATTAGACAGTTTTAGGTCTTTTAGGTTGGGTCTTTTTGTGTCATAAAAATCCAATCTTCCATACTTTTAGGCCTAGTTTTGATGCTTCTTTTAAAGCCTTTTGAATTCAAGCATACTCCAACCCAAAAAAATAAATTCACAACCTAAACTTCTCAAGCATACTTTTGTAGGCCTAGTTCAATCATCCTTTTGAAGCCTTTTGAGTTCAAGCATAGTTCAAGCTCAATAAACTCACAACCTTAATTAAAGTTACAACCTAAAAGAAAATGCAATGCAAAATTAATTAAAGTTACAATCCAAAGGAAAACTCCAATTCAAAAAAGTTACAAACCAAAAGAAAAATGCAATTAAAATTTATGGGCACAATACAAACCCAAAAGAGAACTCAAGTGTTGGTGGTGGTGAGTGGATTTGAAGGACCCGGTTGTGATGTATGAGCACCAACGCTATCTACAAATAAAACAACATAAGTTTAGTACATTTTATTATAAGAAGAAGCATAAATAACATGAGCGTAAATAAACTAATTGCTTACAAGTTGTCATATGTTCCATTTCCTTATAGAATTCAACCTCATCATCCGTGGGTTCCTTGTAAAAGGAAAATTTGTCCGCCCTAAGCCAATCACAAGTACACACTAATGCCTCTACCATTTTAGGATGCAAGGAGCTTCTAAAAGGATCCACAATCCTCTTGCCTAGGCTAAAAGCATTTTCACTAGCAACCGTAGAACTTGGAATTGCAAAGATATCCTTGGCAACTTGTGAAAGAATCGGATATCTTGTTTGGTTCCCTTTCCACCAATTCAAGAGATTGAATTGTTGCTCAAAGGGCTCTCAAAATGATCCGTCAAGTGCTTATCCACTTCATTGGATATCTTAATGGATTGCTCATCCTTCCTTTTTTGCACAAGTTGTTGCATTAGTTGAAATGTGACATCAACATCGTCACCAATTTGTGCAACCTCATCATCAACTTCATCCTCATCAATTTGGCTCACAACACTCCCAACCCTTTTATACTCATTATACAATTCATTCAAACATTTTACAACCCCCTTAACAATCTCATCTTACTTTCTAGCATCCGCCCCAAGTTTTCCAAAGATTATTTGGAGTATTTGAAGCATTATCCTTGGGTCTAGTACATTACCCAAAATATATGCTTATTCACAACCTCAAAGCTCCCCCAATATTTGTCAAATTTCAACTGCATTAAGGATGCTACCCGTTGCATAGTAAGATTTCTAGGATCCTTCATTTTCACTTCTATTTGAACTTGTAACGCAACCAATTCTAGGAAAATTATTGGGGATGTACAAGTTTTGGTTGCACTAAGCTTCAATGTAGCATCATAAATTTTTTTGAGAAAATGCACAAAAGCTAATGCCTTCTCCCAATCATCATCTTTTGGAGGTCCCATTCTCTTAACCATCACTTTCTTAACTTTTTCTTCCTTTAGAAAGTAAACTTGAAACACCTCACAAGAATATGAAATCTTGTCAAAGACTTGCCTATACTTGAATGCACCTTCAAGCATTTTATAGGCTGCATTCCACCTTGTAGACACATCCATCGGCACATTTGCCATCTTGTCCATCCTACAGGCAAGATAAACTCTCTAAACTTATCCAACCTCGCCGGAGAAGAGTGAATAAACTTCACACAATTTCTTATACCCTCAATTGAGGGACTAAGCTACTTTAACCCATCCTTAACAATTAAATTAAGAATGTGACAAGCACACCTCAAGTGCAAGTACTTCCCATCCAACATTAAGGTGTTCATTGCCTTTAGGCTTTGTGCCATGTACTCAATCGCCCCATCATTGGCGGAAGCATTATCAAAGGTAATTGTGAACACTTTGTGTATACCTCAATCCGTCAAACATGCACCTTGGCAATCATTTCCTTCAAACCCAAGCCCTTAACGACTCTAAAAGGATGCTCATCCTTGATGATGAACTTCACAATCTTCAACTCACTTTTTTATTTTTATTGAATGTGTGAGGGACCAATTCACTATCCATTGTATCCGTTATCAAGGAAGGTTGATTTGCATCACCTTGTTGTTGATAGAGAGGAGAGAGCTTGCATCTCCTCTTTGTGTGATTTTTTAAACTCGTTGTCCTATTTTTTCTAGGGTCTGCTGGCATCTCCACTTTGCAATAATTGCAAACCCCTCTAATCTTCTGTAACCCATTACCACACACTTGATTTTGGGGCTTTCCTCCTATCTCCCACCACAAGCCCCTCATGTGTGGGATTTTGTGTTTGAGTTGGAGGTTGTGTTTCGGTGTTTCGGTTTGTATTTGGGGATTAGAGGCATTAGGTGTGTTAGAGTGGCTAGACTCCATCTATAACACAACACAACAAGAATAATATAAATGCATATTAATAATAGATTAAACGCAACCAAGTAGCCTACACAAAACAACAAATTAAACTTTAAAAAAAACAGAAATAAAATATTTAACTCAATTCAACAATTTAATTCAACTCAATTACACCCTAAAAACCAGATTCCAAAACACAATAATATTCCAAACCAGAAATTAAACTAAAAAACAAGATTCCAAAACATAATAGTATTCCAAAACCCAATTTAATTAACATACAAAACACATTATATAGATTTTACCTCTGAAAAAGCAAATGATCCAAGCTTAAAAACCTTCAAACCAAATCTAGTTGAGGAGAATTCCCTGCCAAAAATCAAATATGACATTTGAAATTCCCAATTCCATTCAAAATTCGAAACCTTAATTTTGAAACCCTCAATTTCAGAAATTAGGTTTACTTGCTTGATAGCACCAAATCGACCAAGATAGACTTAAGAGAGGTTGAGAGCGACTGAGTTTGAGTTGAGATAGACTTGAGAGAGGTTGAGAGCAGCTGAGAGCAGCTGGTAAGTCGTAACAGTGGTGGCGGGTTTGAGTTGAGCTTGAGACAGAGATCGACTTGAGAGAGGCTGAGTTTGGGTGAGAATGGTGGAGATTGAATTGAGCGAGTTGAGTTGAGAGAGAAGAGAATTAAGATCGAGTGAGAGAGGAGAGAGTTGAGTTCAAGAGTCCGAGAGAGAGAGTCAAGATTAAGAGTTGAGAGAGAGAGAAAGATGAATGAGTGAGTTCGTAAAGAGAGACAAGAGAGAGAGAGGCCTATTAGTTAGGTCTGATCTTAGTTGTTAGATTCATCTAATGGCTATCAATTAATTATTAAAATACATTTTTATTATTAATTAAAAAATGTTTGCGGTTTGTGGTAACTGCAAATCTATTATTTCCCCCACCGCAACCACAACCACAATTGCAGTGCGGTTCCTCAAACCGCAAATTGTTGTCGATTTTCCCGCAAGTTCGGTTCTAATGCGGTAATATATCGATTGGTTTTTGCGGTTTTGCGGTTTCAGTCTAAAATGCCACACTTACCTATAAAGCTCCGAACTTCAATTACTGAATGGGCATAGGTCATTGAGAAATCACATGTACTTTCTGTAGGTCCATTTTCAATTGTCCTGCACCAACAATGAATCCCAGGTATACAAGGTGTTGGTTCCCAAATTCATACTTCTTAACGTTTAACTGTAACTGATTTGTTCGTAGAACCTCCAAAACTTGAGCAATATCATGAAGATGGTCCTCCCATATGACACTAAATATGAGAATGTCATCTAAGTATACAATGACGAAGTCATCAATGAAAGGGCAAATACCTCATTTATTAATCGCACAAAGGTAGTTGGAGGATTACATAACCCGAATGACATGAGTAACTACTCGAAGAGTCCCTGCTTTGTCTTGAAAGCAGTCTTTCAAGTGTCTTCTTCATGGATGAGGACCTAGTGATAGGAGGATTTGAGATCTAGCTTTATAAAGTAATGAGCACCATGTAATTGATCTAACAAGTCAATCCTCGATAATGGATACTGATTCTTGATGGTTATTTTGTTGAGTGCCCTATAATCAACACACATACGCCAACCTCCACCTTTCTTAGGCACAAGTAAAACTGGCAAACCACATGGTGAGCATATAGGTTTAATGACTCCTTGCTCAAGAAGTCCCAGAATTTGCTTCTTGATCTCGTTAGATTCTATCAGAGAAGTGCGATACAAACCCGAGTTTGGTAAAGGTGAATCTCCTACCAACTGGATATCATGCTCCACATCTTGAAAAAAATCCTTGAATTTCTCCTGCAATTTCCCTATATTTGAGCATTGCGTAGGAGATAAAGACAATGTAGACAATATCACAGTTCCATAACTCTAATCTTATGGTCGAATCATCAACAAAATGAATTTCCCATATGAATTGACTAACCTCTTGGCTTGGTTAGCTGTCAGCAAATTACATGTAGTTTGAGGCTTGCATGGGTTGATGTGGAACTCCTTCCCATCCTTCCCAAGTTGATACTTGTGAAGCCAACGATAGTGAATGGCATCTCGGTCCCATAAATATAGACTGCCTAATATGACTTGGCAAACGTCCAAAGGAACCACCTCACTTGTCACCTTATCGATATATCGATTGGAGATAGCAAATTTGAAAGTATATTGCTTCGTGATATGTAAGTCAACGTCCTTCTGAATCCATCCTAGTTGGTATAGCTTAGGATGTGGTGTGGTGTCTAAACCCATTTTTCTTACTAAAGCCCTTGAAATCAGGTTTTTCTGAGTTCTAGGGTCAATGATAGCTTGTACAACAGTTTGCTTCACCTAAATATTCACATGAAACAACTCTTCACGATTGTATGTGTCTTCAGTATCTGCTGGTCTTGTTAGAAGGGTAAGTGTAACATCAAGTTGCTTCAACTCTGGAAGCTCATCTGCCTGTTGTGCAGTTAAGGTGGCTTTTCTGTCATTTCTCCCTTGGTTGTTTCTCTCGAGCTTTGGCCACAACTTAGGATGGAGTATCTAGCACTTGTCTTCGGCATGTCTGCTAGTTTGACAGTGATCACAATAGACCTTCTGTGTCTGGCCTTCCTTGCTTTGATTCCTATTTTTCTGCCAGTTAGTTTCGTTGACAGGTTTTGATATATCATCCTTTTTGTCATTTCTTTTATTTTTGCCTTAGTGGCGATGGCCTTCACATTAGCTTCTTCAATAGTATCTATGGTGAACAATTTCAGTTCTTTCCGTATGTAATCGGCAAGATCTCCAGTATACTTCATGAAAAAATTCATAGTCGTCGACGTCGATGTCTAGAACCATAGCTTGGTTGTGGAACTCTGTTGTATACTATTGTACAGGCAGCCCAAATCTTTGTCTGAAGTTTTGCCACTTATACCATCTTTCATCTTCATAGCCAACCCAATAAAATTATTTTTTCAAAAGCATCTTGAAGTTCTTCCAAGTCAATTCTAAGACATTATACCGTCTCCGATAGGACTTCCACCATGTAAGGGCATGACTTGAAAGTTTCAAACTTGCAAATTTTATTCTTTGCACATTAGAATACTTATAAATTGTGAAATAACTTTCTAATGTGGCTATCCAGTTATCTAGCTTTTCAAGATCAACATCTCCTTTATATATAGGGATATCAAGCTTAAAGTCAATTTTTAAGGTATCAATAGAATTTTTGTTGTCACATGATTCAACTTCCTTTTTCGTTGGATCAGCTTTTGTGTCGTCTTCATCTTCGCTATCCTCAACAACCTTTTTCTTAAGCTTTTGATGAGGCTCATATGAAGTTAATGGACCTGAAGGTTTTCTAGTCTTCAAACTCTCCATGAGTTTAAGGATTAACGAGGACAAGTTTTCAACTTGTTGCTCAAGCTTAGTGGTGCGATCGCCATTACTTGATGTATCCTGTTTGTTTTCTCTAGTCATAATGTCTCTCTTGGACCTTGGCTTTTGGTGTATGAGCAAAGGACCTAAAAGTTCTTCTCCGCAAGCTTTGCATTGGTTGCGAGTTGAGACTATAAACCACCGTCACCCTCTTGGATCAGATGCTCTGATACCACTTGATCCAAAACTTCTTGTCGATAGAACTATGAATTCCTAGTTTATAGAAATATGGGAACGAGAGGAATTTTAAGACAATTAGAAAAACAAAAGGAAGAAGCTAAGAAACTGCTTTGAGTTCTACTTATGTATTACATTTAATAACTTACGTATTTATACAAGTTTTGGTTTCTAAAAATAACTAAAGTAAAAGAGTAAATGAAGTTAAACTATAAAAGCTACGTGGTTTAAAAGCTCCTATGTACTTAAGCCATACAAAGGTGGTGGCTGGCTTAAGACCAATTCTATTTTAAGCCACAACTTATTCATGGATTAAATAATATAATTGATTTATATAAGTTATATTATATTATATTTATTATAAGATCTTCCTGGATCAAGGCACCATTAGACATAAAAATCCTTTTTTTAACATGGTAAATTGATTTTTTTTTTTAATATGTCATTTGAACTCCTTTATGGAGACCTTAACTTAAAATAAATTCAAATTATGACAATTTCATAATCACACCTTAATGGGCACAATTTCAAGTCAACCCGACCGAACCACCGATTATAAGAGTGTTGGGTTGTTTGGGTTGGCTTAATAATATTGGGTTTTGAGTTCAAGAAATCATAAACCGCTATGCACGTGTTGGGTTACGATTTAACAACAAAACTTGGGAGTGGGCATAGTTTGAGTTAACCTGACCAAACCGTCCGACCCAATCCCAAAAGAGGTGAGTTGAGTTGGCCTAAAAATGAGTGAGTTGGGTCCAAAAAATCATAAGCCACTATATATGGGTTGGGTTACATGTTTGGACCTAAATCGACCCAATTCAACTTGGGAATGGGCATAATTTGGCCTGACCCAATCACAAAAGGGTTGGGCTGAGTTAACCTAATAATGAGTGGATTGGTTTCAAAAAATCATAAACCGCTATATAAGGGTTGGGTTACATGTTGGGACCAAAACTGACCCAACCCAACTCATGCCCACCCCTACTTGTGAAACTTTCTCTTTCCTAATTAATGTCACATGTTCAAATTAGAATATACTAGTGATTAGATGAAACAAAAATAAATAAAAAATTTCTCAATCTATACCATGACAATATATATTTGTATCCACCATATATTCAACTTGATCATACATTACAACTGCTTAAATTAATTAATTTATTGTAATTAAAATTATTCATAGCTAAATAAATTTTTGGCACCATATATTGCAACTTTTATGTATTGACAAAAAGAAGTATTAGTAAATCTAAAAGTTTGAACAATTTACTGTTGGCTATTTTATAATTTGTATGTAGATGGAATGTACAAGAACAGTGATATAGTAATCATATCAATCTTTTCTAAGTTGTCGTTATAGGTATGGGTGCAAGTTGGATTAGAAATTTTGATTGCGATTCTAATATGAAAAATTCCTACTCTGGCATTAATGACAAATTCATGATTTTTCCTCTGTGGGTTCAACATGTAAAAAGTTCTCAAATTTCATTATATCGTGATTTAAGATTGTGGTAGTGTTTTATGAATATAGTTTTATTTTGAAACACCATAATATAAGCTATATTAGGGATATTGATGGTCCTTAGGCTAAGACAATTTTAATGTCGAAAACATTTGATATGAAGACTAAAAAGAATTAAGGGGGAAATGAATTAGAATCTGTGTTATTAATAGTACGATAATTGGAGTGTGGAATACTTGAAATCGCTAACCTCTATGCCCTACCCCGCCCCACCACGACAAATGATGCCATAACCTCCTGATCGCAAACCCAAACATAATATGATCCAATGGACGAAATGCTCTCATCCTCACCCAAGATCTCCACGGCTCTTTTGACCCACCATCCTCTCTAAGAACCAGGGACCACCTATTTGCATGCTGACTAGTAGTGATCTCTCTTATAACTTCAACACTGTTGGGATTTGTGTAACATCTTGACCCAAATTTAAGTATTCATTTAATTCAATTCATTTAATAAATTATGAAATTACAATTTTTTCCTAGGGGATAGTGTTAATCCGGAAGGATTTTGGGAAAATGATTATCTGCGAATACCGCGTCGATAGAGTTCGTAGACACGTAGTGGGCTCAAATCGGAGTTGAAACGAAGAAGTTACTATCAAGGGAAGCATAATTGCATAACCGTAAATATTTCAAAAATGGTTTTTAAAAAAAAATCATATTTTCTTTCTCTCTTCTCTCTCTCTCTCTCTCTCTCTCTCTCTTTCCCCCTGATTTCTCTTCGCGCGACACAGACCCCCTTTTACTGTTCATCCGATGGCCTTTATGGCCACCGCCGTCGCCACAGCCCACCCCCAGCCACAAGGTCAGTACCAAAAGGACCGCATCCACCTCATCTCTCCATCCCGCCTTTCCCCCGTCGTTGGAGCAGTCGATATCGTCGGCAAATTGCTAAAATCTGGCTGGTTTTGACCCAAAATTTTCATCCCTCATTCCGGCGATTCCACCCACCAATCTCTCAACGTGTTCTAGTTGATGGTTGGGTTGATTAGGATCAATCTGCGTTTTAGAACTCAAATTATCGCTTAAATTTTGGCCGATTTTTGGCTCTTGTTTCCGGCAAGTTCCGGTCACTTTTTGGCCATGGTCCAAGAACAAAAGTTGCTCCACTCATTGTCCTGATAATTTAGGTATAGGTCTTGACCGGCGGTTCGGATATTTTTCGATCGCCGGAGTTTACATTGGGCACCCACGCACTGTATGCGTGTGGGCTACTTTGTGGCAGGCCATTCGGTCCTAAAATGATCTCATGTCGTCCCAAGCACGACGGTATGCTTATATTTGAATTTGGTTACCGTTTGACTGTCGATCGGATTATGCATATTAGGCGTTGTCCGGGTTCAACATGTTCAGATCGTTGGATCGACTCTATTTTCATTTATGTTCATCTAGACACCTCTAAGATCGTGTAGGAATTCACATATCGTGAATCGGAGCCCCGGATGCTTTGGTTCAATAATTCAAAGATTAGGTTAAATGATATTCGTCCGATAGTGCGATCGCGAGTTATCTGACTGTTTGATTCGAACGAAACTTGCAAGACATGTATAATAAACCCTGTTGAATCCGTAGGAACTTACGGATCGAAAATCGGAGGCCATGGGACCCACGAGCCCTGTTGACTAGGTTTGGGCCTTTTGACCCTTCGGTTGATTATGAGTCTTCCGAGGTAATTTCACCATTCGAGGAGTACTAGAACGACCTTATTAACGAGCCTTGATTGTTATTTGAGTTATGTTGTTTATTTTGGGATTATGAGATTGTTTTATAATAACGTATGGAATTCTTGGATATTAGTTTGATAATTAAAGTTATGGAATGGATGAGTTGTGAAAGTGAGCCTTGGATTGAGTGATATCGGGGTTATCTACGAAAATCTATTGTTTTAATTGTGAAATATAGTATTTATGGAAATTAAGTGTAAACGAGTTTTGATTAATATTTGAATTATTTTTGGGTCTTTATGGAATATATGCTTGAGAGTTTATTTTCTATACTATGAATAAATATTTGGGGAAAATTGAATTAAGGAAGGGAATATTATTTTTATAATATTTATATAATGGTTATAAACCTCACCATTATATGTACCTTCCCTGGTCACGATACCAACACGTGGTGTTGGATTTTTCGGCGTGTGGACTTCCTTGGTTACTGAATCTAGAACGGATGGATACTTGGAAAAATGTGGATATGGTTTGGGTATGTCGGAACCCGGGCACCCACACGAGTATTGAGGATTCTGCTGTGTGTGCTGGTGAGCCCAGTCTCCCGATTGGACGACTCGTCCATGGCCACATGGTTGTTGAGGATTTCTTTGTGTGGTTCAGCCAAACGATTCCCAAGTTGGATTGTTTTCTCCGGTACATGATGTGTACTATCATATGTACCTTCCCTTGAATACTAACAATTGGAAATAGTGGACATGGATATTTGGATACATGAAAATGGATAGCTGGTTAGTCTTTGCGTGTAGGACTTGACACAGGCACACGAGTATTGAGGATTCTGTTGTGCGTACTGGTTAGCTTGGTCCCCCTGATGGAATGCTCGTCCCCGGCCACATGTTTGTTGAGGATTCCTTCATGTGGTATAGTCAAACAATCCCCATATTGGATTGTTCTTCCCCTGGTACATGATGATGGTGTGAGGTGTGTGTATTGATATATAAACATGTGTGTGTGTGTGTGTGTGGATACATTTTCGGGTCTTGATTCTTGAACGGGTGCTTCGTGAGTACCATGCACAGGTATGAAAATCTGATTTATAGTTTGAAAAGTGTTGTTCGGCAACATACGCCTTAGACAGGGTATGGTTGCGGTTATGAACTGATGAAAGGAAAAGAACTTATAAAGTGTTCAGTGGATGCCATATCGAACTTGATATTGATATTTGAAACTAAATTTAATCATTGAATTTACTTTAAATAATCACATATTATCTGAATGTTAAGTGTTTATTTAAGAACTACGTGTGGCTTGATCCTTCACAAAAGGGTACATAGGTAGCCTGGGGTTTAACCTAGGTGCAGCCGCAAAATAAATTGTTTGAACTGTGCTTGTATTGTTCTATGTAGGAAAATGAATTTTGGAAAAAGGAAGGTCTTCTCTGATTATTGTTTCGTTAAGTGTTACGAGTGCATGGACTTACAAATGATTTCAAAAGATGGAACGTTTTAGAAAATGTTTGGTTATGAGGCCGGAGACCATTGATGTTAATTGCATATTATTATCTTGTGCATGCTGCCGGTTGAGATTTTATAAATGTTTTTTACAGGTTAATTTTTTTTTGGGAATGTTCATTTTTCAAGGGAGACTATGCCGAAATTTCGGCAGAAGGTCTCGTTTCTTTAGTAAGTGGGCCCGACATCAATATGATGTCGGAAATACCAAAGGATTCGTCTCGGGTTTTGAGGTATTCGGGGCGAATCTTGTCAATTTAGGGTGGATCTCCCACTAACCTTATAACCTCAACGAACCCTGCATATACATAAAAGAATGATATTTTATAGGATGAGTGTTCAATTATTGTACTATCATGCAATGTAAGCTAGAGCATTCTCCAACGAAAGAATATATATTACAACTAACATGGAATTTGCAATTCATGATAAGCAGTAGCTTGTATATGCACAAATAAAAAGGCTATAGTAGAAATGTTCAATACCAAATTCAAAATTTGTGGCCATGAACTTTGTATAACCAAGAGTACAACTATATATGTCATCCAAAAACTCTTGGGCCCAGTTCAACGAATGATAACCCATACATACAACATAATCAAATGTCACTTTTGGGATGTACAACCAATTGACATTTTTAATTGGGTAGCAATATTCATGGGCCTTGAAAAAGCATTTGTGATACTCATGTGGAAAATGCGTTTTCGTTGGCCGTTTTAATTTTAACACGAGACGAAATAGTCCATCAAATGAAGACAACATGAGATGAAAGCCAACTAGAGGAGGATGATCTGCTCATACTACAACTTGAATACAAACCATATATTGCGATATTGCCACTATAAGTATTCTCATATAAATTTCATTCATAACTTATACCGCCTCCTTTTTGACAAAAAAATGGTATTTCATTCAACCCAAACGAAACATTACATGGTAAAAACGAGCATGTTAACGGTGACCTCGTTAAAATCTTCCCGGATAAAATCCCGAGGTAGGAAAGAGTACCACCCATGCAATTGACTAAATAGAATAGTCAAACACCCACTACAAGTAAATCAAACAACTCGAGGCCAACCCTCCCTAACACCATCTAGAGGCCATGGAGGACCATCTAGGGGCCAGGGAGGCCCATTACCCAACCAAAAACAAAGCTTCTCCGCACGAAGACTAAAACGTGCAATATGGTGTGCCACAACATTTGTAGTACGGGAAACAAAACAAACACAGGAAGACATTGCCTAAAGAAGACGCTGGTACTCTGTCATATGCACTCTCTTAGGAGCTAAACACTTTTCTTCCTTCGAAAGAAATTGCACTGCAGGCAACAAGTTAGATTCAACTACCAAGGCCAAAAGCGATGCATCTAAGGCAAAAAAGAGACCAACTTTGAGGGCATACAACTCTGTTGCCAGCACAAAAAATAGACTAGGTGCACGCATAGCTATTACCATGTGAATCATGACCAATCAAACCCACACCCCGAATTCCATCCCCCAAGCCTAATGCACCATCTAGATTTAGCTTAAAATAACCTTATCCTTGTTCTTGAAATTTTTTCTGATTTTTAAAGTTGAATATGCATCTTCTGGTTTGAAAACTTTTCAAAGTTCATAATTTAACTGCTAAATAAATTGTTCGAAATATAGACTTTTAGATATTTGTGCAAGTTTGCTTTTAAACTATATTTTGATTAAATAATATTGGTGTTTTTTTTAATGACGTTAGATTTTGATTTAGGTAACTATATCAACTAAAATTACTTCTTTAATTTAATCTCACTAAGGTATGACTTTGAAATAAATAATAATATTGGTTAACAAAATTTGGTCACTTCATGAGATTCATGCTTTGGCACGATTTTTAGTATTAAAAAAGAGTTTGGTGTCTTCTTCATCAAAAGAGTTGGGGGTCTTCTGGCAAATGTCTTGGGCCACCAAAAATTCAAATAAAAATTAAATATTAATTTAACTCATATACGCTCAAAACAACATATTTTAATTTTAATTTTTGGGCATGGCCTAAAATCCAACTGAAGTTGGGGTCGAGCAACTCCAAGATGGGTTTTTCCTCCAAGTTGCATTTCAACACCTCCAAGACCCGTTTGAACTCCAAGTCTATTAAGTCATATCTATGCTCCTCCAAACAATTGGACCTTTGCTGATCTTCATGCTCCAACTGTCCTTAAAGCCAAGTCGTGGAATTCCTCCAGTTTGGGTTGAGTTCTTGTTTGTGGTTGGAAGTGAAGGAGTTTACAAGATAGGTGATTAACCTCTTTGGAAGCTGATTAGTTGTGGCCAATGTGGGCCCAAAAGCTATAAGACCTTGGCTCAAGCTTCTTCAAGATTGATTGTAGTTGACGCTTGAAAATGGCGGCCCAAGTTTGAAGTTTTTGGCGCTACCATTTGAATGGGGCAACCAATGACAAACGAAGGTGCTGCTGATATATATATATATATATATATATAATGTTAGATATGTATATATATTTTGATGGTCTTTGTGGTCTAATGGCCTCTGGCCAATAAACTATCTAATACATGGTGCCTCTCACCTGAAGGATCAGTAGAATGGTCTACCAAAGGCTATATCCAAAGCATTTCATCCAAGAAGAGTTTCTATGCAAGCTCAAATTTCAGGACTTCACTTTCATTTCAGGAAATGGGCTCTAGTCTACCGTAGAGCATATTGGCCGATATTGGACGGAGATTAGACATCGTGAAACATTGAAGTTAAGGCTATTCCCGAGCATTCCTACTGTTTGAACGAAAATTGAAAACTTGCCTTTGAGTAGAATGAAGAAATTATAGTTCATCAATAGAGCCAAAACATGGGCTAGTCAAAGGGACTGAGTCAAATAAACAACTTCCAAATTGGGAAGCATCTGGATATGCATAGCCTTCTCAAATTGTCAAACATTGAAGCATATCAAAAGAAAATGTTTATGACTGCATCCATCCCTGTGAGCAACCTCCAATACTCAAATGAAGTTGCTTTCTTCCTGAACTATGTTCATTTGGTTGTTTCCTACAACATATCCAAAATTGCCAGTATTTGGATATGCATTGAATCTTCAGGGCCTGAAATACTAAAATATATTTCCTAACCCAATTGAAACATTCTAGCCCAATCTACCAAACTTCCAGTCCGATAAGCAACTTACAATGCTCAAATGAATTCTCTTTCTTCATGAAAGTTGTTCATGTGGATGTTTCCAACACTATATTCAAATTAGGTAGCATTTGAATGAATTACGTCTGCTCAGGTCATCATACATCAAAGCAGGTTCGGAGAAGAAGCTAAATGGCCAGCTAACTAACTTTTGTTAAGTCAATGGAGGTGTATGAGCTAGCATGGAGGTCTGAGCTTACTCAAAAAAATAAATATTAAAGTATGCTTGCTGAAGGAGTGAAACAATAGGTCGTTGTCATGAAGAAATTTTGAATCACATAGAGTTTCACCTAGGGAACAACACCAAAGCAACTTTTTTGGTTTTGCTTATTTTTTAAGCAACTGACTCACCAAAGGCAATGACAAGTGGGTACTTCTTATCGGTTGCTAGTCCCAACACTCAACTAGCCTTATTTTCTCTATAAATAGAAGGAGAAGTCATCAGCTGAACACATACAACTCTCTTAAACAAACTCAACGTCTTCAATAACTTGAAGACCTCAAGCTTGAAACAAATTGCCTTTCCTTCAAGATAACCAGTTCACAACTCATGATTGTTATCTTTTTATTTTTATGCTTTTAAAACATTTGGTATGATACCTAGTTACCAGGCCAAATCCTTAACTTTTTCTGTATCAAGTATGAATAGAGAAATCTATAGGCTATGTTGTTGACTTTTATTCTAATGTTTATATGAATAGAGAAATCTTCATATGAACATTCATCATTTTCATTACTGACATTTACTTTTCAAATCTAACCTACAATGAACAGAGTAGAGAAATCTTAAGTTTAGGGTAGCTATCTGTCATTTACATTGAGTTTGCATTGATAATGAACTGAATCGAGAAATCTTCAGTTCCATATCATGTTTCTGATTTTTATTTTCTGCTTGTTCTTATTTTTGCACTAGAAAAATATTGAAGTCCTCTTCATTGAGGTATAGAAATAAACAGATGTTAGAGGGTGGAACAGAGTGCTGAAGCAATTTAGGAAAAATTGACCCTCGATATTATAAGGTGAAGGTGATTTTCTCACATCAGAAGAGTGGATTAGTAAGTTGGAGGACATCTTTGCCAACATTGACCGCCTTGGTGCACAGAAGGTAACTTGTGCAACGTATATGTTCAAGAAGGGATCAAGACACTAGTGGGAATCTAATCGTGACATTGCCAACAACCCTATTGTGTGGGATATGTTCAAGGAGATATTAGGATTATGAGTTTGTCCAACTCACTAAGGGATCTGTATTTGTGATAAAGTATGAGCAGAAGTATAAAGAGTTGATGAGATTTGCATCATATTTGGTGGATATTGAAGAACATAAGGTGATGAGGTTTGAGAAAGGCTTGAAGGTTGATATAATAAGGGTTATCAAAATTTAAGACCTTCCAACTTATGGTGCCTTGCTAAGGAAGGCATAAATCCTAGATAATCGCGAGAAGCTGACTGTGGTTGCTGAAACGAATAACTGGGGACAAGGCTTTTACAGAAAAAGGCCATGAAAAAAGAACCACAAGAAAATGTTTGATAATCGCAACAGAGAAGGGGAAAAGCCCAAGAATTGATGGCATTGAGAAAAAAAAACTTCCAACATGTGACTCATGTGATATCACCTTTGCATGCAAAGAAATTGCTATGAACATGATGTGTGGGTTTCTTGACTAGAGTGATTGCCAAGAAGGAAGGGGTACATGTTCCTATAGTCACAAACTTTACGCATGTGTTTCTAGATGACTTACATATGCTAACATCTTATTGTGAGAGTGAGGTCACGATTGATCTATTACCAGGTGCCACCCTCATATCCAAACCCACTTACTAATTGGCATGAGGAAAACATAAAGATTTGAAGGAGCAGTTATAAGACTTGTGTGATAAGGGATTTATAAGACTATTGTGGGGAGTGTTGGTGCTATTTGTTAAGAAGAAAGATGGGACAATGAGATTGTGTATCAACTATCGAGAACTCAACCGAAGAAGTACCCACTTCCGAGAATTGAAGAATTGTACGATTAGCTACTAGGAGCAAGTGTATTCTCAAAGATCAATCTTTGATATAGATACCATCAGTTGAAAGTTAGAAGGGAGAATGTCCATAAAACATTGTTTCAAAAGTAGTGCTGACATTACTAGTTTCTAGTGGTGTCGTTTAGGCTAATGAATGCTCCTACAGCTTTAATGGATTTCATGAATAAAGTATTCAAGAAGGTACTTAGAAAAGTTCGTTATCATGTTCATCGATGACTTTTTGGTTTACTCCAAGACTCAAGAGGAACATGAAAGACAAAAAACAAAGGTTCTAAGGGTTTTAAAGAAAAATAAGTTGTGGATCGGTTGAGTAAGTCTGTCCATTTTCTCCCAATAAGTAATACATACTCTATGGATAGATTGACAAAGTTATATGTAGATGAAATTATAAGGTTACATGGTATGCCAGTGTTAATCATGTACGATAGAGACCAGAGGTTTACTTCCACGTTTTGGAAGAGCCTAGACAAAGCAACGAGTACAATGCTTAATTTTAGTATGACTTTTCATCCTTAAACCGATTGGTAATCAAAAAGGAATATAGACTTTAGAGGACATGTTATGAGCCTGTGTTTTAGACTTTAAGGGCAGTTCGGATAAGTTTGTGTCATTGATCGAGTTCTCATACGATAACAACTACCATGCAACAATTGATATGGCTCTTTATGAAGCTTTGTATGAAAGAAAGTGTTGGTTGCCCATGCATCGAGATGATGTTGGAGAAAGGAAAATATTAGGCCTCAAGATTGTTCAACAAGCTAGTAAGGTGACTAAGTCAATAAGAGAAAAGATAAAGGTTGCCCAAAGTCGACAAAAAAGTTATTCTAACTCAAAAAAGAAGAATAGGGAATTTGTTATAGGTGACAAGGTAATTCTCAAGGTTGCTCCAATGAAGGGAGTTATGAGATTTGGAAAGAAAGAAAAGCTAAGCTCAATGTTCATTGGTTTGTTTAAGATCTTTGAGAGGTGGCTTACCTTTATAAGTATGAAAATTATGTTAGGTTCTTTGCCTAAAGGTTCCCCTTAGTTCTAGAAAGAAAACTTGCATGAAGGGTAAATCCTGGAACAGGTGCACGAACACTTATTCTAGTCGTAGGCTCAAACATGGTGTCACGAGGAGTATAGTAAGGCATGCTAGAAACCTCATATTCAATAATATAATCAGCATTTACAGACTCTTCAAATTGGGCTAGTAGTTTGTAGTGTGGGGGTTGTTTGATTCAGAGCCTTAATTTCCCATTAGTTATGACTACTTCTTTCAAGATCTTTGCATATTATTGATCCCCTAAGATTCACTTAATCTTTTTCCATACATTAATGCCCCTCACTTGCATATAAGTGTGTTTTGGTTGTCTAAAAGTTTACATCGATGTTGGGATTTCTTTCATCGACATCTATAGTGATGTTGTCGGCCAAGGTCTGTGCTTGTTGATGAATTTCTACAAACATTCTCTGGGCTTCCTCGTTTGCCACCCAATCCATTTTGACATTATCCATATCTTTGTAAATTTTGGAAATAGTGTTTACTAAAAAGCCTTACACTTAAAAAATATAAATACAAATATAAAAAAAATATAAAAAAATATAAAAAAGTTAGCACTATGTACTAATATAATCAGTATCTATTATTGTTATGGAATACTGAAAACTGCCTCAAATAACAATTGAGACAATACATCAACCATTGTGTGTTCAGTATTACAGCTTGGAGATGCTAAAGTTGAATATGGACCAATTTTTACTATTTGTTTTTCTAACTTTCAATAATAACTATAAATTACATCACCAAAATGGATACAATAAATGCTCCCCGAGAAACTCAGAGAGTAGCATGTGGTGAATAGTTCAGCAGTAAATGTTATTTTTATAATTTTATTCTCTCTCTCTCTATGTGTTTTTCCTTCGAGTTCTTTCTAGTTTTGTAGCAGAAATTGTTCAATTCTTTATTTTATTTTGTTTTCGTCATTTTGATCTCGACATCTGCGACTCTTCTTCAGTTCTATTTCTCCTATAGCAGTAATTGTTTGGCCTACATGAACCTTACCATCACTGCATGAAGAAGCGCCATCGCAGCCACACCATCCACCGCATCCGTAACATAGCTAGGAAAAATATAATTTCCAATGATCTACCTGCACATAAGAGCGAACAAATAAACAAACAAAAAAATGCCAAAGAACAATTGGGTGATTTGCAGAACGTCTGTCAAAGACGATGTATAATCAAATTTAGAGAACATGAGCAATGATAGATAGCAGGTTTTGGAAGAAGGAATTGATTGAGAACATAGCCTAAAAGGGGTGATGGGTAACTTCAATATGAGCATGGCTCAAAAGAAATCACCACAAGGGGGTTCTAATTCAAAACTCCTGAGTGGACTTTTTTTAAGAAGAGAAATTCCATTAATATTCCTGAAAAAAATACAATAGAATATGCACGTAGGAACACAACCTCATTAAAACCTTCCGAGGGAAAACTACATGGGAAACCCTAGGGTAGGAGAAAGAGTGCCACACATGCATTGGACTACAAGAGAGTCAAAACCAAAGACCAAAACGAAATTGTAGAGAGCACAACTACAAGATCAACAAAGAACATCCACAACAGCGTAATACTATCAAAGAAGAACTTCCATGCTCACATAGTTCTTTGTATAATACCGAAAACGTGTCGTGAGTGTTAGAAACAGAACCAACATAAGCATCAAACGTCATCTCCCCCAATGCCAAACAAAACAAAGCACAACTATAATCTCAGCAAAGAGCATCCCACCACAATATAAAATTGTCAAAGAAAAACCTCTTATGCAGAACATAATTCTTTGTACAACGCATAAGAATGAGTGTTATAGAAGAGCTAGCAGAAGCACCAAAAACCATCTCCTTATTTCTTAATCCAAACCCCTAACTGACAAGGCATGTGGGACCAAGATTGGATGCTTAGTATGACGAATTTCCAATAGAAGATCATCAAAGTAGGAACGTTTATGAGATGCCAACCCCACAAACATTCCAATGAACACATCAGGGAGACTGGGGAGACCCCTCTAGGCTGGTCTCCGTCCTCTTCTCAAGATAGGCTTCGAGACAAATTCTATGCTCATTATAAGAATCCATGATAACACCACCCTAATCCGCAAACCTTATTGCAGAAAAACCAAACAAAGAGATGGCACCCAATAGCCCTAACTACTAAAAGCCATGTTAGAAGTATGCCCTAGAGCCAATCATGAGATGTAACTATAAGGATATTTCACTTAATTAATTAAGGGCATAATGTTGTTTTGAGTAATAATCTTAGTTATTTATTTAACCAACGAGTCTATGGATCCAAAGACATAGAAAGTGACTTAAAGAAGTTAAGTTCATAAGAATGTTTTGTGCCATGTCCACATCTTAAAGACTTTGTAATCATAGGATAATCAACTGGGCATTTTTTATCCGCAAAGACCATCATGCACTATATCTACTCAATCAGGAGGATGACTGTGAAGGGAATATTGTGGGAATGGTCTTGTGTATAGATTTCTAAAAACTCTACAACCAAACTTTGAGAGTATAAATCACCTAGCAAGCCATATCTAATATGAATTCAAAGTAAGAGTGGAAGCATTAAATAAACTAGGGATTCATGCAAGTCTCATTTGGTCCCAATCTTTATAAGTCTATGAAAGTGTGCACCAAAGACTCTCGAAATCCTATTTGAGAGAAAGATAAGGTGTTCATACTCTTGGAGCAAATCTTGAAACCAAGAATGGTGTTCAAGTAGAGGGAGTGGTCCCTTTGTTGTTGGCTCTCCCCTTGATGTTGATTCTCCACCTTGTAGCTCTCCAAATAGGTACAAAGATATGCACCTCCCCAAAGCTCTTCACCAAGGATTGAATAGGATGAAAGAATGAGTAGACAACAAGTGAAGAGTGGTGCTAGCACCCTCACTTGATGTGATAGATTGAAGGGGCTAGGGAGAGAAAGCTTGATGTTTTCTCTTTTCCAATTTCACCAACTTGAAAATCCTATGATGACAAGATTCCATAGCTACACACTTGTAGGATCAAAAATGTCCACTACAACAAAAAGTGAAAAAGACGACCAGAAAAACACGACGGTCTAAGTGAAAACCGTCGTTGTTTTTTAAAAGACGACGGTTTTATAAAACCGCCGTGAAATAACACATTAGACAACTAAAAAATGGAGTTTCAAATGGCTGTTCATAAAACACGACGTACTTAATTTAAAAACCGACGTCTTATTGAAATAGGATTTTCAAGAGGTAAAATCGAAGCCAACAAATAACGGCGGAAGTTATGAACCGACCGACGTAGAAAGTAAAGACGACGGTTTCAAAAAAAGCCGTCGTTTTTACCCGGAAATTAACACGACCAAGTTTTCGTATAAGGCGCCGTATAATTACAAATAAATCCACGGCGGTAAAATACAAAATACCGCCGTATTAAATTAATGTACAACTACGGCAAAGGTAAATATAACGACGTCTTTCTCGTATTTCTACGACGACATCTTTAATTCTTACCAAGTTGGGGTTTTCATATAACGACGTATTATATAATTTAACGTCGTATTTGTCCACTTTATACGTCATACATTATATTTAAACCGTCGTCTGAATAAGAATTGTTTTTAACAATTTATTTCTTGGATTTTGTTATCCTACGTCGGTAGATCTACTTAACGACAAGAATTGAAATAACCACGACGGTTTATATAGAAAACCGCCGACATAATCAGATTATTCTGAGATCACAAGGGTTAGGAAATCTTACAAGATGGAACTCTGTTGCTCATCATAATCTTACCAGAAG
>NC_024127.1:24813351-24862481 GCF_000346735.1 Prunus mume
CCTGACATCTATTTCCACGTCATAATTCATAAAAAATCGAAGTGGAAAATTTATTTTACGACGGTTGTGGGAAATGTTGTGACGTAGTAGGTGTCAATAACGTCGTCTATTATGATTGTAAAGACGTCGTATTTATATTTGTCATCTGTTTCCTTTTTAACGACGTTTTTTTTGTTGGAGTTGGTCGTCTATTCTCATCCTCGACTGTTTTTTATGTCTTTTTGCAGCACAAAGACGTCGGTTTTTATTTTTTGATGACGTTGTTTGGTTTAACAACGACGGTTATTCACCGTCGTGGTTTTGTTATAGAAAAGATGTCGGTGGATTCCACGACGATTTGAAAACAGAATACACGACGGTGAATACCCGTCGTGGTTTTCCTTTATTGTAGTAGTGGTCACAAGAGTGACAAAAATGCCCCCAAACCCTAGTGGAGCCACACCTCCCTCCCTTTGTGTGTCATCTTTTGCTATCTTGGTCCAACACATTAATCTTATAATGTGTCACATATGTGCCTAAGTTCATATGGTCAAATCTCTTTTGAATTTCCAAGTCATATGAGACCTTTAATTAAAGTTTCATAACTTTAATTGAATAAATTAATCTAATCAATTTAATTACTTTAGTGACTTGACTAATTCAATCACTCACTTATCTAACGAGTGTTGGTCCCAGTCATCCTTAGTTGACTGTGTCAAGTGTCGGGTCAATCGTTTGACCTTTGACCTTTGACTTTTGACTTTGACCTTTGACTTTCACATTGACTTTAGCCAAGTCACAAAATCATTCATTCTCTTCATAATTTCCCAATCGATTCCTTTTCGGTGTGCGATCTTATAGGTTCTAATTAGTGAGGCAGTGGGTATGAATGATTCACTATGAATCAAGTGTAAATTGTATCCCTTCATACAATTCTCCTTATTGGCGAAGGCCAATTATAATTAGTTCTTACAGGGCTTCCACAAGCCATGAGTGACACCTAGCAGTATATCATGGCTACCCAAGCTAAAGAATTCATTTAGAGAACCTAGTCAGTTTGTGGTTACAATGCAATTCGATCTTTCTCTAATTCAGTACTCTATGTCATATTCTCAGGATATGGTAAACTTGTGTCAAAATTCCTAATATGACATCTCTAGATTATATGATTCAATTTGATGAAATTGCAAATGTTCTTGTTTCAATTTCCATCCAATACTTTGGCCAAAGATTCACGAATCATATCTTTAGAGTATTCTCTCTTCTTACTAAGAGCAGAGATTCCTTGTTGTACATTCACCTGTCTCTGCGTACACACTAAGAATCTTGAGGAACACCTTTAAGTCACATCATTTTGATACGACCGTATAGTGCTCTCAAAGAGAAACAACATATACACAAGACAACTGTGATGTTTCAGGTCTAAGGATTAATTTGCATAATCACAACTTAGAATTCTTTGTTTGACACTTGTGAGTAAGACTTCTAGACAAGAATTCTAGAGTTGATCGCATTTAGTGGACTCCATCTTCTATAAAGCACCTACACATCTACCTCAGTGTCTCTACACAAATGACTTGAGACTAGTCATCCTCCCAATTGAGCAAACATAATATGTACCAATCTTTGCAAGTCACCATTGTCCAATTGGTGATCTTATGACCAGGAACATTTTAGGATACAATATTTATATGTATGGAAAGGTCTCGTGCATCTAACTTCTTTAGACCACTTTCCATTTATATCTTAATCCATGGACTTGTTACTTTGTGTACGTTATGTATCTAAAACAATGTTTTTGCCCATTTGATTATTATATATTATTTCCTTAGAATTATCCATTTTATATTGGCTTCTAGGGCATATATCTAACAGATTGGTCTTGAGTCATTCATGTAGAGACACTAAGATAAGTGTATGAGTGTTCAATTAAGAATTAATTCACTGAACGCGATCAATAGAGGGAACTTGAATGGAAGTTTTACTTACATGTCAATTAGGATCTCTCAAATTGGAATAGCGTAAATTAGTCCTTGACCTGAGGCACCACAAGTTGTCTCATGGAAGTGTCGTGGGCCCTTAGACATGTTCAAGCGTTGTGTTCCTCTAGGCATAACCCAAAGATATGACTAGGGTTCGTGATTAATTCATGGAGACATATGAGTATATAACAGGGGATCTCTACCATCAATAAAGAAGAAGATTGCTGAGAATATGTGACTCAAAAGTCTTTGGCCAAAGCAATTAACTGAATCAATAATAGAGATTACGATCATGTTCTAATGAATCACTAAGGGCTTGACATGAGCATTGAATTAGAGAATGACTATACTCCACGGCAATTTCAATTGAATAGGTTCACAACCCTATTCTATATTGGCTTGGGTAACCGTGACATGTTGATAGACATCACTCACGGTTTGAGGACACCTTGAGAGCAAGATATAATCTAGTTCTCATGAAAGGAGAATTAAAATGGAGTTTTAAGTCACAATAGATCAATAAAGAGTTTTGGATCGCCCACTACCTTACCAATTAAAACCTAATGGATCACACACTGATAAATTTAAATGAAAGGAAATAAATATAATGTGCATAGACTTATTAATTTAATAGAGATTGAATTAATTAAGAGAATGTGAAAAATGGTAGTTTGGGCCTAAACCATAAAATCGGGTTCAAGGCTCATTGCCTTTGGACCCATTGGGTTAGTTAAGACATGCGTTGTGGGCATAGTAGGATAACCACTTAAGCCCAACAAGCCCAAGTAACACCCCATGGCCAGTTTTACCATGAGGAGACTTTGGTCTCCTTATGTGTCTATATAAGACAACTTTGTCTCTTGAAGATGAGCTGTGGTAGTTTCTAAGAGAGGAGTAAGAACACCATCAAGCTCCTCCCACCTAGCCAAAATCGGTCACCTTGGGAAGTGAGTACTAGCATCCTCTCCTTCATAGGTTGCATCATATCCTTTATCCTCCTCGGTGTGGAAAAATTAGAGATCATCTCAATTGGTGATTTAATGAATCAAAAAGGCCTTCCATAAGTTTATCAACTCAAAAGATGTCAACTCTTTTCCATAAGATGAAACACATAAGGTGCTTCAAGGGTAAAGTTTCTACTCTCTCTTTCTCTTAGTCTAGAATGTCTAGGAGAGGAACAATCTAAACCAAGCCTAAAGATACTTGGGGTTAGTTGTGTTAAAGCTCAAAGATTTAATTTTAAAGCTTTTTTTGCCTAATATAACTAAAATTTTAATGTTTCCTTCAAGCCATGCCCAACGTCGAGAACAGGAGGATTGAAAACAGAGATCCGATGTAGCAAGAGATCCATATGACCCCAAGAAAACCCAGGAGCCAACCACCACCACCACCAGCCAGCAAAAACCTGTCTTCCGCAACCCTCTTGTCCAAGTATCAGAACCACAGAATGCCATAGAAGACCCTATGCATGTCAGACCTGCTCTCAGATAGCCTTATAGATCAAATAAAACATGAACCAAGAAAACTAATTGACACTTTTGGCTCTCCACTCGAGCAAAACCAAAACCACCACGAGGCAAACCTTAACAAGATGAGACACGAAGGGGGATGAAGAGGCACCGACAACCATTGGTGAGATAGGAGACCAACGCTTGGAGTAGTGGCGGAGCCAGGATTTCACATTAGAGGGGGCCTTTCACAAAAAATTTAAAAATAATTCGAATAGGAGTCCTCAAGCGCTAAACGGGTTAATAAGTTAATAATATCATTTCATACTGATTAATAATTTATCCATTTATTACAATCATAATTGTCCTGAATTTCATATTTTAACATGGTTGAATATTAATTTCATCATCTACACTATTAAAGACTCAAAATTTAATAATTTATACTTCAACAGAAAGAAGAAATACAAAAAATGTTCATAAATCCCAATATTAAGATACCCTACTTAGACATGTAAAATAGGGGAAAGGGGAATTCACAAAGCTTAAATTAATCAAAAGAGGAAGAGAAGGAGAAAAAAAAAGTCTTTACTCTAAGGAGCAAACGTATAAGTAAAAATATGAGGAAATAAAAATAAAAATGAGAGAGGGCCTAGGCCCACCCTAGTCCTTAGGTGGCTCCGCCACTGGCTTGGAGTCTGATGCAGGCATGAGGGAGTCATGACGACAATGACACCACGAAGTAAGAAGAAACCCTAACCCTAAAAAATATTGCTAAGCTCTCCTCACATGCGTGCGAGAGAGCGACCCCTATACAAAAAGCGACTAGTTTGTCAGAATGAAGAATTTGTGTAGCCTTTCCATCACTAATCGCCTCAATGGACTAATTCACTAACCCAAAAGGAAAAAAAATGAGAAGAGAGGAGGGGCAATGACGCTTCTTCCTCCTCCTCCTCCCCCCAATCTCTTTCTCTACGGAGTTTTCCTTTGGGGCTCACAAAGGGAGAGAACAACTAGGATTTTTTCCACCACTCTATTTTATTATATGTCCCTCATTTCCCCCATTTATTTTTTAAGTACAAAATTTCCCCATTTAAAACAAAAAATCATTGTAGTTATTTTTAAATCCAAACTTTTATTCATGATCAAGAGCGAATTATTCATACATAAACTTTTACAGTACCGAAATAATAGTGCAAGTCACTTGTATTTTTTAAAGGTAAAGATAAAGTACTAAAACTTAATTATGTTGATATTAAGTAGAGACCATCCAAATCCCCATGCATATACTCATTACTTGAAAATAGCATCATGAGTCATTCTAGACCAATAAGTACAAGTCACAGAAATATATGAGCCATCACCAAACCTCTATTGAGTATAATAGTGCACTATCTCTCAGCATGTTACTCACATATTCACCAAAATCTCCAAAAATTCAAGTTAATCTCGTAAGCTTTAAAGTACTAAGAATTTCATGAGAACAATTCAAGAACTTCTTGTGATTTGGGATTTTCCATATTTTGTATCAATTTTGTTTTACCTATAACTTTATCATTTCTAAACTTTTTTTTTTTTTTTTTTTTGTGTGCATGCATATACTCATTACTTGAAAATAGCATCATGAGTCATTCTAGACCAATAAGTACAAGTCACAGAAATATATGAGCCATCACCAAACCTCTATTGAGTATAATAGTGCACTATCTCTCAGCATGTTACTCACATATTCACCAAAATCTCCAAAAATTCAAGTTAATCTCGTAAGCTTTAAAGTACTAAGAATTTCATGAGAACAATTCAAGAACTTCTTGTGATTTGGGATTTTCCATATTTTGTATCAATTTTTTTTTCCCTATAACTTTTTCATTTCTAAACTTTTTTTTTTTTTTTTTTTGTGTGATTCAAAAACCTAAATTGAAGCATTTTTCATGTAGATTGTGATAGTACAACTGGTTTAAGCAATATCATAGAAAATAAGTATGAAATTACTTGAGTTACATACATGACGTTGAAAAGCATTTCTGGGTTCTTCTTGTTTAATCCAATTCTTAAGGCAAAGAACTATAAAAAGGTATTCATACACTTACGACAAATGTGTTGGATGTGAATTGAAGAGTTTTGGAACCTCAGTTGGATCTCCAAAGTATGAAAGTGTAAGAAAGTGTTTGTGATTAAAAAAAAAAAGTATTTGTGCTAAGTCTCTCTCTTTAACTTATAACATATTTGTAAGCAGAAGCTTTGTGTGAATGCTTAGAAAGTCTGAGAGAAAAAGGCTGTATTTATAGGCTAGGATTTGGTTTCATTTGAACTAGGTTTGCATTTGCTAAGTACTAGTTAGGGGACAAAATTTGGGTGACTTGATGGTTAGATGTTGTGCAAATCTTGCACGTGTTAATTCTACATTCACAAATATATGAGAAACATGTTTTATGAGCATTTAGAGCATAAAACTATTATTTTTGAGAATAGATAAATAATGAAACATACATGGGCATTTTTGTCATTTTCACTTAAAATTGCAAAACTATGAATATGTAGAAAATGAATTTCTATGTTCAACAAAATAAGTGAGAAATATTTATATGAATATTTATAACACATACATATGTTAACCACTCTGGGAGAAATATCTTTCGCTCACTATCAGTGCATTGCCATAACAATTTTCTAACAGTTGAAAATAATAACAATAATACTAAACTACAATTTTTCATCAGAATGTATCACGTATTCCTTATGTGAAGGGATATTTTAGGACTAAACAAGCCCTTAGACCTAATATGTAGATGGACTAAAATATCCCTCCACGCAAGAGAGGCACGTGCAAGGATGGACCCACAGTGGGGTCATTGGGGTTAAACGACCCCATGGAAGCCATAGAAATAGGTTTGGAGGTCCATTTGAGCTGGCTGTGAGACCCCTTGGATTGCCCTCCAAGTGCTTGATGTTTTGCCTGACAGGAAGAGGAAGAAAGCCACACGCAAGAGTGTTTTTTTTTTTTTTTAACATGTTGGGCAAAACGACGTCATTTCGGCACAGGCAAATTTTTAAAATAAAAAACCCTCACGTATCCCTCCACTCTCTCCCACCCGACCCAGCCAATCTTCCCATCCCAAAAACCCTTAAACCCCACATCTCCCAATTGCTATTATTCTTTTCTCAAATCCTAACCCCAAGCTCCCCAATCCCACCTACTGTAATTGTGATATTTCTCATTTCAAGTAAGTTCTAAATCTTAAAATCAAAATAAGGATGATGTATGCTGTTTTTAATTTAATGGAAATCAAATTTGTAATTGCTTGGATGAAATTTATGATTTATATGTATTGGTTTGATTTGTTGGATGAAGTTTTTGCTTATTTGTTGATTAGGTGGTTGTGGTTTTTTTTTTGTTTTTTGGTTAATTGGCATAGGTTTGCTTTGAAATTTTATGAATTGAAATCACTCAAAAACATACATTAAAAAATGACAAATTGAAATCATTCAAAGTATATTTTTCCAAGAAATAAATAAAATTTGGAAGAGAAAAAAATAGATAAGAAAAATAACTCATTCTTAAATTTTGTTGGGAACATTTACACTAAAACTCACTGGATTCAAATCCTGAGTCCATCACTGGGCACATGATGCGTTTTAATGGAGAATTAAACAGAAGCCGACGCATGTAGTAAATTGCAATACTTCATATAATTAAGTAGTTAATAATAAAACTTAAAAATTCAGGTAGGAATCTACTATATGCCTAAAAATTCAGGTGGGAATCTATCATTTGAAATCTATTGTAAACCTTTCCACTTCCAAGTCCGTAATGAAATTGGAATAAAAAAAATATTACTTAATGACATCCTCCATAATCCTTCCAAGCCCAAAATGTTCCAAATTCGTGTGAGTAGCCCCTCAACGGTTGCTTTTGCAATTGGTCGAATCCAGTTCAACAGAATGCCCAAAACAAGATTCTCTGCCATTCAATCGAAAACAGAGATACCCACTTCCGAGCCAAACCCAGGTCAGACCAAACTGCAGTTTCCTCACATTCTCTCTCTGCTGCCCTCCATTGCTTTCATTGTCTACCTTTTAATACTAGTTTTGGGTTATTCCAATTTCATTTCTTTTTGTTTTAATGTTGGATACTTTTATTTGTGAAAATTTCAGGTTCTGAAGGTTCCAACGATGTTTCAGCTCCCGAGCTTCGTGTTTTTACGAGGAGAAAGAGATTAAAAAAGACAGAAGTTCAAAAAATACATCTTGAAGTAAAACCTCATGCCCCAAAAGTGAGAATTTTTACTTCTTAATAAATCAAGAAATGGGTTTTCTTTAATTGCTTCATATATAATAACTTTATCTGGATACATGGGTTCTTTCATTTTAGAAAGTGTTAATTGTTTGTATCCTTGATTTGTTACTTGAAAGTTGAAACTAGCATTTACATGGATTCTGATTTTAGATGGATACATATATGTGCAACGCATACAGTTCTCCCACTCCACAAGTTCATTTCCTCATTTTCTCCCCTCTCTTCTTTTGACACTTGGTTTCAATTTATTTACACCTAATAACCATTTTGTTTTGACTGTGATATTCTGCATCCAGAAAAAGAGCCTCACTTTATAGTAATGAAGTTTAAGCTATAAATTATTACATTTTGTATGAAATGGTATGTGAGTTAATGCACATGTTACTGGCTAATTGGTTTCATCTTGCGTCTAGTTGGACTAAATAAACTTACTTTTAGTCAATATAGAAAATGTGGGGCTAAACTAAAACCATAACCAACTGCTTAAGGTTGAGTAGCATTAATTGGATCAATGATGTATGGCGCTACCTTGAAGCTAATCTTGCATAGGTTTTAAGCAAGGAGTAGTCATAATTCACATCATCAGTTCCTTCCGTGCAGCTCGCTGAACCACCTGACATTGAAGAATTCGCATATACAAAAGTGAGTGCATCTACAAATTCAAGTAAGTACCTCTTTTGACGACACATGATTAGGTGTTTTCGTTTCCTGGGTGTTTTAGTTTCCTGGTGAAATGAGCTCTTGCTTATAGATGACAAGATGAAAATAGTTATGAAGTACTTTCCGTTCATACCAGTGGATTCCATTCATTAAGAAAATTGTTTGTGAATTGAACTCTGACCTAGCTGAAAAATATTGTTGTTTTTTGAGCAGTCCTTGTGCATTTATCATTTTGAATTAATACACTGAATGTGCTGCTTATTGCATGGTGTTCGCTTCTTTCTTGAGCATTTCATTTCATCATGCCTTTTATTACAAGACTAAATCCTTTGACGAATTTTTAGCACTCTATTTTTTTTTGTTAAGGAAGAATTTTATGTTTCTGTCAGAATTTCTTACTAGTGGGAATCTTTGCACCTTTCATGATGAGGTTTCATCTTAAGAAATGCATCTGCAAATTTAATCCAGGTGGGAAAGTATACATAAAATATCATGATTGCTGGCCAAGCATGTTAGGTAACAAAGAGGATTCCCCCATTAGGTTTACCGTCAAAATATATTATCTATACTTTCCAAGAATGGCAAATGATGAAGAGGATTTTTGAATTTGAATAATTGCACATAAAGCTAACCCTAATTGTAGCAGAGAAGGACAATGTCTGCCTCTAGTAGGAAGAAGATGAACTATCAATCAACTGGTTTACCGATATAAATATATTTCTTACATGTCAGTGTAAATAAGCTTAAGTTGTTCATTTCAGTTGACACAGGTAAACCACCTGCTAACTGGGAGAAAGTCCTTGAAGGGATCCGCAAAATGAGGTCTTCTGAAGGTGCACCAGTAGACAGTATGGGTTGTGAGAAAGCTGGAAGTGCTCTTCCTCCTAAGGTATAACTCTCCTCACTTCCATAAATAAAAATTCGAATGAAATCAGGTTGGGTAGGTTTAAGGAAGATTTCAACTTACCGGATTAAAATCTTTGTTTCTGTTTCATGGTGATACATATTGGCTTCAAATAATGTTAAGGAAGGTATTGATAAAGTAACCCCTTGATAGCCATGATCTTAACATCTAGCGAAGTCCAGAACTATAGCTTTACACTTGTCAATTCCTAATCTTGATTGTTTCAAACATTTACTTCATGATAAAATGCCTTCTGATGGATTTTGTATTATCATTGCTTTGTTATTCCATGAAATATTTATGTTATGCTATGAAAAACAATATAAAATCAGGAAAGAAGATTTGCTGTCTTGGTGTCTTCTCTCTTGTCAAGCCAAACGAAGGATCATGTTAATCATGGTAGGTTTGAACACTTGTGTCTTTTAATATGCAAGTTCATGCAATTTTAAGTTCATTGTCATTGACAAAAAGCCTTGATGAACAAATTTTGTATGTGGACGGGAAATATGGAAAGAAGGTGAAAGGTGTCTAATTCTTGCTACAAATAATCAAACAAAACGAATAGATATCTTATTTTACGCCGCTGTTTGTTTTCATGCTGATACTTCTCCTATCAGACTGCCTGAAAAGCTTTTCCATTTTCACTTTTACATGACACAGTTGACTAATGGCTGGTACTGAATCTATCAAACATAACTTGGGGATCTAAATATTATAGAACTTTATAATCTATTGGTCCCAACCGAAAGTGTGCATGTTACTCATCTTCTGCTCAGCAGAGTCTTCTCAGTTGTTGTTGCTCTGCATCTTACTTACAGTTATATTTCTGCCACTCTACGGTCTCTTTGGGGTGTAGGTGCAATTCAGCGTCTACTTCAAAATAATCTGCTCTCTGCTGATTCCATTGACAAAGCTGATGAAGCAACCATTAAAGGCTTGATTTACCCGGTATGTTATTTCAATTCCACTTGAGAAATGGTGTAGAAAGAAACTTCGCATTTGGCCAGAATTAGTCCAAAATTGGGGGTAAACCCCCCTAATTACTTCCTATGCAAAGTTAAATTGTAATTTTTTTAAATTTGCTCAACGTTTTAGAAAATTTTAACCATATCTTTAAAATTCTTAAATGCAGGTTGGGTTTTATACCAGAAAGGCTACTAACTTAAAGAAAATTGCAAAAATTTGTCTCACAAAGTATGATGGAGATATACCTAGCTCATTGGACGAACTACTCTCACTACCAGGAATAGGTCCTAAAATGGCTCATTTGGTAGGGCTGGTTTGTACTTATTTAAATTAGCATGCCATCTTCGGTTCTTTAAGTTTTCTGATGTGGGGTGCTTAGGTTATGAATGTGGGTTGGAACAATGTCCAAGGAATTTGTGTAGATACTCATGTGCACCGCATTAGCAATCGGCTTGGGTGGGTGTCACGGCCAGGCAGAAAACAGGTACTATGCATCACATATGTGTACTAACTAAACTTTATTCATTATCATAAATAAGATCTTCCAAAATTTTGCATATTGTTTTCTATACTGAAATATACACTGCATCAATGTATAATTTTTAATCTCTTTTCTAGAAAACTTCAAATCCTGAGGAAACGAGAGAGGCTTTGCAATTGTGGCTTCCGAAGGAAGAATGGGACCCCATAAACCCTCTTTTGGTATGCATAGCTCACTTCTCAATACCAATGACATGTTTAAAACAAATTTTACAAATTACTTCCCCTTAATACCTAGTGTGGACACACAGACACATGTTTGTACCCATGATACATACATGTTGACTGCGTGTGTGTTGATGTATGAACACATGTTTGCATTTGGTGAACTGGTGGCATCCCTTCCCATACCACAGCATACCCTCTACTAGAAATGGGTTAAGAAGGGGTCGTTTCTGAGTCTTTGATGTGAAGTTATTACTTCACCATTTTTTACTAGTACTTTTATGCTGAGCAATAAACCATTTGGTAGGATATTCTTCACCAGGTATAAATTTGATCTTAAGACTTTTCCAATGAACTGAATGCTGATTGCCTTTTGTCTATCTATAACCTTTTGTTTCTTTGTTCTTCTATTCTGTCGTCACAAATATGCACCATTGATGGGGAGTTCTATTATACAGTAATGCATTTTCTTCCTTATTTTAATATGAACAGGTGGGATTTGGACAGACAGTTTGCACTCCGCTCAGACCTCGTTGTGGCGTGTGCAGTGTAAATGAGTTTTGCCCATCTGCATTCAAAGAGGCCTCAAGCCCATCATCCAAGTCAAAGAAGTCTGGTTTGAGCAAGAAGCTTTGACAAATTGAATCTCAGAGGGGAATCAGTTTATGTCTTCTTCTGTCTGCCTTTTGTACATATATCTCAACCCTAAACAATTTCATGGATTCTTGGATTGCCGAGGTAAAATTGTGTCTTACCACCTCATGTACTTAGGCAAAAGGGGAATGCAAATTGGGAAAGGGTGTCAATTGGGAGAGTTTTTGTGGCATAGTTTTTGGGGCATTGTATAACAAATTCAGGTGGTCAAGATCTATATAATTTTCATTGAAGTATAATTGGAAGATCATGATAAGTGATTTTGGTAGCAGAAGTAAGATGCCTATATCATTTCCAGTCTTGCTAAAAAGCATTATTTAAACAGATGGAGGGTTTTCTAACAGAAAACAGACACCTGAGCTTTGCCCTACAACTCTATATTCAAGGATCAAATTGAAACCTGGTTGTCCGCAATGGCAAAAGACTTAGCTAGGAAAAAAAACACACTTGTTGACATGTGTTTGAGCATCTCTAAGGGAGATGTCAAATATAAAATTTGAAGGTTTAACTCTCCTCTTCACTTGTACTGGAAAAAAGTATTATTTTAATAATTAAAACTAAAAAAAAAAAGTATAATAAAAAATAATTAATACTAACGTCTGGTTCTTCAAACCTAAATGGGGACGACATATGAAATATTATGTTAAAAAATCATTTGAAGGCACACTTTTCTGAAGGCAAAGTCGACATCAAACCTAGAGATGTGAAATGATATGGATTTATAACTGTTTCAGTTGGAACAATTTTTCCTGTTAAATGAAAGTAATGTCCAAAGGCTTCACAGGAATTTATTTTCAACTTTTATCATTTGCCATTAGAATTTAGATCGATATTGTAAACTTCATAAGAAAGCGCTCAATTATTCCCTCTTAGAAAAATTTGACGACATTATTTGTCCCTCCTTTATCTTATTGATCCTCAATTATGCTTATGACTTCTTGCTCCAGTAACATTGGGTTGGAGTGTGGGAAAGTAGCAGGTGTTTAGGTTGGAATCTATGTAAAAAGAAAAGAAAAAAGGTTTACTTCTTTTGGCTTCCGTAGCGATTCCTGTTCCTATCATGGTTGCTATTGGAATGTATCAATATTCACAATGATACGGACACCGTATCGATTCCTACCATGGTTGCTATTGGAATGTATCAATATTCACAATGATATAGACACCTTATCGATACAAATAAGCTCCCATTGGGATAAATATGCATCATGTACATTATCACAATCATTCCACAATTTAAAATTAGATTTTTTTGGTGTCAAAAGATCATCAGATTGCAACACAAGGTTTTTCTACTATTACAACATATATATCCACGAAAACACATGAGATTGCACTCAACTTCGACTAGAATCTTTAATTAATGGATGGATGTGCTGCAAAAGTCACGTTATTCAGTCACAATTCTATTAATTAGCATCTTGGCAAAGCATGCTCTTACGCCACTTCCAATAGTTAACTCTTATTGGATCGACCGTTTCCAAGAGAGAGCAAATAGTTTTGGCCAAGTCAGATTCTGCTTGTTCCAAGTCTGAATTTCTTAGAGCATCCACGGCATCTCTGAACTCTTGGCTTGCTTGGAAACCATGGCATATGAGATCCAAAAGTGTGCTTAAAGCAAAGATACAGTCGGTTTTGGCAATTAAAATCTTCAAGCATACTGAAGAAATTTGAGTATTCTTCATCCAAGACTGATTGTCATTTTTGTAAAGCCCCCGAAGGTATCTCCATGAACTTTCATTCTCAGGGTGGGCTACAATGGCCTTCAGAGTATAAGACACTTCAGACTCTCTCATAGCTTTTAGGCCTCCCAGGAATGGAGATCTTGTAATGACAAAATTTCTCTGTTATAAACAAGCATATCCGGGTCAAAGAAGAAACATGCACTAATACACACAAAGCAAAGTGAACATACAGATAATTACTGTTCAAACCTCAAAAGCACTTGAACAAGAGCAGAAGGCCATAATGCAGTATTTATAAGACTTAGAAGGGGCATTTTGTTGGTTACATGAAGGCATTTCTTTACTGTTTACGAGTAGCAAATTCCAGTGGGAAGATGCATAGCAATGCTGTTTCTAGTTAGACTAATGACCAGACCACAAGCTCTTTCGTTTTTTTTTTATAAATTTTTTTTCTTTCAGAAAATCTAAAAAGATTAGAAGGTTCTAGATTACATCCTTCGATGCCTGCAGTATCTCCTAATAAAGAACGTAACAATGCAATAGATCAATCATCAAATATTGAAGGGGGAGACTGCTGATCACCTTTTTGTTCATTGTCCAATACCATTATAATTGTGGTATGCTTTATTTCGGGAAGCAAGGTTAAGTCGGGAGATCCCTGCAGACTGTTACTCTTTACTGAGTGAGAACACTGAAGCTTTTGGCAAAGGGAAAAAGTCTAGACTCTAGTGTGGATGTTGTAGGTTCGCTGTTTTGTAGGTAATTTGGTCAGGGAGAAACAAAAGGAATTTTGATGGTTATAGGTAGGGATGTTCCTTTACCATCCATTCTACTTGACTGGCAGCCTGCTGTTGACTGATTAGTTTGTTGGGTTTTTTAACGCTTCTTTGTTTCTTCTTTTATAAAAATATAGATCCAACGTGCAATATGTGCAGTTATCCTAACGCTCCACATTCTAGACAAGGCTATAACTTCATTTTCTGCGTTTATATGGTTAGAGGCTTAGAACCAAATGGCAGGTAAAGAATATCTATAATCTGTGCATACCTGATTCCAAGCAGAATTGTTAAAGACATCTTCTTCAAGGAGCTCATGACAATAGTCAAGTTCATCCTCCCACCCTCCGAGCTCCTGAAGAACCCACTGCATAACAAACAAACAAAAATGAAAATAAAATCCTGTTTGTAAAACCCAAATACCAAGTATACACTAAGAGCAATGGTGCTCAAAGTGCTCATCCGTTAATAAGAATCAGGTCTAAAAACAAATACAAGGAAGATCCTGATGTCTTGCATTCAGCACAATGGGGTCAAAGGAAGAAACATACCTGCCTATGAGACCAAGCATGATAATGTTTAGCATCATGGGAAAGTATCTTCTTGGTGAACTCAAGTTCCTGCCTTGTAGCATTAGTTCCCAATATCTCAGCAACCCACCGTCTATGATGCCTACAAGTATCTTTCATAAATTATGGAGTGCTAGTAAACTCATAGATGTTTTAAGGAAATATTTGATGACAACGTAACTTAATAGAAGCAGTAAAGAAAGAAAATAAAAATACTGACATCAGAGACTACTAACTACTGAGGTATGAATCATGACAATAATCGTTGTCCATATTCCTTGAAGATTTCATAATCAGCAGCTATAAGCAACTGCAATAGTAAGTTCAAATTGCTTACAAGTTACAACCTAAACTGTCCAACATCAATGTAACCAAGGCTCTTTGCCAGAAATCTCTGGCCTGTTGGAGAGCCCATGCATATGCCAAATAGACTATATTAAAGATCAATATCATACCCATCTAAACTTGAAACAGAAGCATAGTTGAAAACTCGAACACCATATGCACACAGACACACATATTGGAGATAGAACAATTATCCAGCTGAAATTCAATGGCAACAAAGTACAGAAAGACTTGTAGCTCACCATAACTGATAATTTTTTGAGTTAGCCTTTGCAATATCTTCAGTGAAATCAAGTTCATTCTGTAAATCAGCACTAAGCGCCTTCAGTATTAAACGCCTGAAATGCCAAACCTGCACAGAAGAAAAAGACAATTTGAACACTGCACTACGAATTTTGTCCGTATTTCACGACTACCCAACATCCCATTGATGCCAAACTACTTAGTAGAGTTATCTTTTTCAGTTTCCAGATTTTCTCATCAACCAAAGAAACAAAAATGAAAAAACACTAAAACTATGGGATTTTGAATTATGATCAACTCCTAATGAATGACAAGATACTAAACCTCGATAAGTACCTTCCTTTCACACTTTCCTAGTATTTATCAGCAACCAAACAAAGCATAAAAGGAAAAAGAAAAAGAAAACCTCCAACGATTTAAAATAGAAAAGAAAAATCCTCAGTAAAAGTTTTTGGGTACTTCAAGATAGACTTTCAAGTAGAGAAACTAACACTATTAATGTCAGAATACACAAAATCTCACTTTCCCAGAATTTCTGAGCAACCAAACAGAGTAACCCTTCCCTGCCCCACCCAAACAAATCTCAAAAAACTGGAAAGCGGAAAAAGATGCAGAGATTGGGATTCAAAGACGAAGCTCACAGTGTAGTTTCCTGAGTTCAATTTGATGGCTTCCGTGGTGAGCTGAAGGGCACGAAGGGATCGCTCATCTGCTCTGTAGAGGGCTCGGAAGTAGTTCATGGTCTCTGTGAACTCTTCCTTGTAGGCTATGGGGACGACCGGGTTCGGGCCGTCGTCTTGCTCAACCGGAACGACGTCCGACCACTCCGGTCTATTCTTCAATGGTACCCACTCTTGTTCTTCGTCCGACTCCATCTCTCTCGCAGCTTCTTCCTTTCCTTTGAGCCGATGAAAGAGAGAGAGAGAGAGAGAGAGAGAGAGAGAGATGTATAGGCGAGTCTTCCTTTCTGGACTGTAGTAAAAGAGTTAAAACCCGGATCAGAGTTGGCAAACGGGTGGGGCACGGGGAGATATTAAACACAAAGCAGCGAGAAATTTTGTAAAAGAAGTCAAACTGAACAAAATTACCCTTATTTACCTTGGATTTCCTAAAGAATCATTTATATTTACATGTCTTTGATTTGAAACTTAAGAGGTTTTTCTGTCTTTTTTGAAAAAGTTTTGACTTTTTCTAAAAGTGAAATTTTTTTTTGGCTAAAATCTAAATTTACTTAAAACTATAGGTTAATAGTTAACTTAGAACCAATTTGTATTTGAGTACCTCAATTTCCAAAATAATTCTCCTGGTCCTTCAATTTCAATTTCGTTAGGACAAACGTTCCTGCCGTTAATTTTGTTAACTTTTCTGTTAAATGCAGGGGCAAAATGATATTTTGTTAAAAATTGATTAAAATATAAATAATTAAATTAAAAAACTAAAAAATTAAAATTGAACTCTCTCTCTCACCCTCTATCCCGATTTCTACTCCCCTCAAACTTCTTTTTTTTTTGTTGGTTTTTATTTGATTTTCTTTTATTGTTATTTTAAAGATATGATTTTTTTAAATTCAGTTTTTGGTTTTAATATAAAATACCATTTTTGCCCCTGCATTTAACAGAAAAAGTTAACAAAATTGACGGTAGGACCATTTGTCCTAACGAAAGTGAAGTTAAAGGACCACGGGAACCATTTCGGAAATTGAGGTACTTAAATGCAAATCGGGTCTAAGTTCGGGGACCAATAAAATGATTAACCCTAAAACTATACATAATTTGATATAGGTCCAAAATGTGTATCCCCAAATTGGTTGTAGTCATTTCCAACAAAACAATAAAATTGGTTGTAGTCATTATTGTTCGTTGATGTAAGTCCTTTGACTATTGGGAGATTTACTATTATACCCAATATAGGGGTTCAAATTACAAAAATACCCTACATGAAATGAGCTTTATAAACACACCCAAAGCCCATTTACAACATAACAAAATATGCTTTTAACTTCTTATAAATTAGAAAACTGTCATTGATTTATTAAAATAAGCCCAACCCCAAAACCTCCTAAAAAACCCAAAACACTCAATAGGGCATCAAAGTAATTTAATACTTAAGATTAAATTAAATAGATCTGTTATTTTTTGGGTTTTTTTTGTGTTTGTTTATAGAAATTAAATGGTGTAGGGTTTATTTATATTTTTTGTGCTAAGAATGGGTATATGACTAATGGGGGTGGATTCAATTAGGATTCTAGAAAATTTAAAAAGACTTTTAAATTTTGGGTGTATTCAATTTGGATTTATACGAACTTTAAAAGAGTTTCTACAAGTCTGGATGTATTCAATTCAGACTTGTATTAACTTTTAAAAAGTCCGTACAAATATGGGTGTATTCAATTAAGATTATAAAAAAGTTTAATAAAATCTAGGTGTATTCAAAAATTCATATATTTGGAAGGATTTCATTAAGTGATAAATTTTGATAGATTTTAAGGTGAAAGGTATAAATAACAAATACCTCGTTGGGTTTTCTTTTTGCATGATTTTTCTTCATTTTATATTTTTCTTGTTATTAGGGTATAGTTTGGGGTTACAGATTTTACTTGTTATTATGGTTTAGCTTGGGGTTAAGGTTTATGTTTGTTTTTCTTCTCAAATATATGTATACAACTTTATAAGAATTGTTCGCTAAATCACTGGACAGGAAACTGCATAATGGCATCAACATACTTCTTTCCTACAAGTGAATATTTCAAGAGTGCCACTATTGCCTGGTCTCTATCAAGAGAATCATGGTCCAGCCCAAGCATCCAAATAAACAAGGCATCATAATCATCACCCAAAGAACTAGACTTTATCTCTTCGGTATCCATAAAATAAAAAGTGGCAAGAATCAGATTAACAATTTTCCTCCTCATGAAATATATTAATCACCAGAAATAGAATTATTGATAATAATAAAAGTATGGGGATGAGAACTTACAGTAGGAGTATATGTTGTGCGGAAGCGTCAACCAACTGTGAGTGAAAATAAATTACAACAACTGACAAGAGATAAGAAGAATAAAAACAACCCCAACAAGAACACCAAGATTTATACTGGTTCGGCCATGCCTACACCCAGTTTGGAGACGGCGGAGTATTCCACTATAATAATTGAGAACATACAATAGTGTTTATCACTCAATTTTCCAAAGACCCAAATAACCCAAGCTCACACACTCACAATAGGAAGAGAAAAAACTGAAAATACAAAGCAAAGACAACTTGAGAGAATTTTCTTCTCTCTGGCCGAATGGCTTCTTGCTGTTTCTCTCCCTCTACTCCTCTACTCCTCTACTCCAGCTGCTGCCATGCTTCTCCATTTATTGAGAAGCCAACAAGTGAAGGCCAACTAATAAAGTTAAGAGGCCAGCTCTGAAGTCAGAAAGCCAACCATATTTGTATGGCTTTTGTCTCTCATGTGCTCCCATCTCTGCCAAAGCCCAATATTCCTCTGCTAAAGCTATTATTCTTCTGCAGCTATCCCACTTGGAATATGCTTTTGGTGCAAGTGGACAAGTTGAGCCATAAATCATAAATCAACAGTATACTGTTGTGGGGTGGCATCAGCCGCACCACCACCACCACTACCACTAAGCTTTGTGAGGACTGTACGAAAAGAGCATGATTTGGGGTTAAGGCTTTGGAAATGGGTCGAAGAAAAGAAGGGTCTTGGCCTTCTGTTTCTGGGTTTTGTGGTTTCAACTGAAATGACTTCCATGTGTGTGTTTGAGATTGAGGGTAAGGGTTGGAGGAGATGAGGTAGTTTGACTGCCAGGGATGCATGGGTTGTTGATGCTAACATTTTGGCCAAATGAAATAGAAATTGGAAGTTGCAGTCAATTTTGGGGTTTTAGAAGAGGTTTTCCAATCGATGGAAAGCAAACATCTCTTCTTGGCTTTTTGATTGTCTGGGTAAGGATGTCAATTGTCACGGGATGACTTTTTCGGAGTCTTCCTTCCGTGTAGCCTTAGACTTGATCACCTCTCGAACAAGCTAAGTCAACCTCCTTCCTACAACACAAGATCGAACAAAGCAAGAACAATCGCAAGAGCAAGAACAATAAGAAAGCTTAAGAGAGTTTGGGAGAATATATGCTAGTATTGCTACTCAAATGCTTTATATGTTGTGAGGTGAGGATACACAATGTGACATCCTCCTTATATATTATTCCTATCCCACCTACCACCACAGTAGGTGGCTAAGATACAATGTCACTTACCGGCATCTACCTACTACTGTCACCAACCGTAGTCTACCTACTATTGTACATCGAATCTAGACATGTGGGCTAAGAGGTCTAGCATGATCAATCAAACGGGCTGGGCCTTGAACATGCGGGCCGTGACACAATGTTAACATTCATTTAAACATATATGTTTAAAAAATTATGTAAGTACGAAATAAAACTCATACAAATCTTATAATAAAATTACATAGAACTCTTCTTGAGTCTATGTGAAATCTAAAGTTCCATAGAGTTCCACGAAATTTGGCACTTAAAAAATTATTTTAAAATACTCTAGAATCCTAATTGAATACACCCCCCTAAATATCTCTCGACTATTTTGATAAGCTTTATTTTCTAATGTAATAAGAGCATTCACAATTATATTCCCTATTTCTTAGCTAAAATTTAGCTAGAAATACAAAAAAGCTATCTTAAGAGCTCTCTAACAAATTTCAACTCCAACCATACTCCCTAATTTAGAGAGCCATAAATATTTTACTTCTTTTTAAATTTAATTCTTGATTTGCAATAAAATGTTCATATTCAAATACTGAATATTCCCAAATAATAAACTACAGAAACAATTTAAATTTAGGGACCTGTCATTTTAAGACACTATATAGTTTACTAATTTGGAAGATAGGAATACAATTTCACCTAATTAGCATAAGGCCAAAGACCAAAAAGTAGTACCTAATTTTACAATAATGTAATTAAAAAAACATCAAAATTACGCAGAATGTCACTCCTTCTAAGTCAAACACACTACACCACATGTTCACTTCTGGCATTCCCCTTTTGGGCCAGCCGCCATTGCCCGCCACCCACTCCTTCTAAATCAAGCACACTATGCCACTCCTTCTAAGTCAAGCACACTATGCCACATGTCTACCTTCGGCAATCCCCCTTCTCGCCAGCCGCCATTGCCCTCCACCCACTCCTTCAGCTACCGGCCAACCATCTATGTTGCCTTCATACCTAAAAGAATGGGAAATTTAGTGTGTTTGAAGAGAGTCGAACCTTGGCCCTCAAAGGAGAGTAGCCTCATTCACAAACCACTACACCAACCTTATTTTTATGAAATTTTGTCAGTTACGCAATATTTATATTAACAATCAATGATTTTTTTTTTTTTATAAAATTATTTCAACATCGATACGTGCAAAATTTGTACCAAATCCCTTATGCTTAGCTCTACAGTTATACAAAATAAAATAGTGTAGATATCAATAATGTAAACAAAAACTATAAATGAAAACAGAAATTGCAAACAAAAACAAAAGCTAAAAACCAAAAAATTCATGCCAACAGCTAGTAAGAAACAACCAAAACCAATAAAATCATGTAATCAAAATAGAAACTACAATGCAATACCTAGTAAGCCACATCCCAAAATAACTAAAAACCAAAAACTACCTGACTACAACTAGTAAAAAGAAACCTAAACTAATCAAATCAGCAATTGAAAACTAAAAGATTCATGACAACAACTAGTAAGAAACAACCAAAACCAATAAAATCATATAACCAAATTAGAAACTGCAATGCAGAGTCTGGGCAAAAATACACCTACTAATGAGTGAGGAACTAAAAGGCAAAATCATGATGAAAGTACTAGAAAAATCAACTTTGTTAGTGGGCGAATTTGTACCTAACGGACTAAGACATAATCACACACATAACACAAGTGTTTGAGTGGTTCACCTATAATGGGGCTACATCCACTGTAGTTTATTGCTTTGTATTTGTATTTGAATATGAATATTACATTGTACATGAGATAAATATGGGGAGAGAGGCTTGATAGCTCAAGTAGAAGAGAAATAGAAAGCTTGGGAGAATTTTGAATAGCTCTTGGAGAAGTGAAGAAGTTGCAGCCGATCCTCTTGCTTGGAGGTGGTGAGCTCCCTTTATATAGTCCAAGTTGGAGTAGACAGATTGATGGCTGGGACATTTGCATGGCTCCTCTTAATTTAGGGTCTTGGGCCTTGAGAAGGCATAGGAGGGGGGCTAGCTACTCCTTGTTTGGTGGGATGTGATGTATGACAAGCAAGGGTTATTCCTTAATTGGTAGGATTTGCTTAAGGGGGAAGGTGAGGTCAACATAGTGTCGACAGAAGCCCCCAAGTTCACAGTCGAGAATAGCTTCTTGGCTAGGGACTTTCAAGTAAGACCAGTGTCTGGCCGAGTCAAGCACATATATAAAGATAATATTCCTTCTCCTTGACCATGGTAGGGCAAGATGGAGAGGGTGTAGAGCCGAGCACACATATGGAGATAATAAGGCCGAGCCAAACACATATATAGAGATAATAAGGTTGAGCCGAGCACATATATGGAGATCATTTTCCCTCTCTAAGCATGGCGAGACATATTGGAGATGGTGTGACAAAATGGAGAGGGTGCCGAGCCGAGCACACAAATGGAGATAATAAGGTCGAGCCGAATACATATGCGAAGATATGATAAGGCCGAGCCGAGCACCTGTATGGAGATTATAAGGCCGAGCCGAGAACATATATGAAGATATAATTTTCCATCTCTTTAAGCATGGCGAGATATATTGGAGATAGTGTGGCTAAGCCAAGCACATATATGGAGATAATATTTTCCTTATCTAGCTTTGACCATGGTGGTACTAGGTGGAGAGGGTGCCGCTCGAGCCATCTCGGTCTCAATGTAGTTTGAGCCATCTCGGTCTTGATGTTGTTCCGGCCGTCTCGATCTCAATGTCGTTCAAGCCTCTTGGTCTCGATGTCGTTTTGAACCTGTGATAGTGATAATGGAGAACCCATTTTATGGGCGAATATCTTTTGTTGGTAAGGTACCCCTTTGTGGACTTAGTTGTTCGGTGATGTAGTAGCACTTTGGAGAATGTTTGTGCTTAGCCGAGTATTGGGGCAGTGCATATGGCATAATGTCATAAAAAAATGGGTGAGTATCATTGAGTTCGTGAAAGATAATCACATAGGCACGTATTACCATTAAACAGTGGCAAGTATAATTATATGAAGTACATTCCATTGCAACTTAGGTGTCGAGCAGTACATGTATTGGTGGCATAGGAATAATTATAGCATGCATGCGAGAACTCTCTCCCAGAGTTGAGCACAAGAATCCATGCTATGTATCTCACAATATGCTAGCAAGTAGTATAATAGGTAGGCTACCCGAAATGGTCTCAGCCTTATGTGATCCCATGTGAGTATTACTCCTTGGGATTATAATTAATAATAATTATGCCATTTCAGATTTTATCACATGGTGCATAACAATATTTATAATATGATATTAAATGTATAATATTTCGAACCTATAGACATGAGGTAAAGTTGTTCTTATTGCTTTGGGTGGCCTCAAACAAAGCACATGAAATTGTGCATGTTTAGACAATGGGGATGCCGTTGTTGACTGGGTGTTTGTATTTGTAGATATGAGCCCTCGAGTTCAGCAAGGTTGCAAATTAAGTGGTCGTTGTAGACTATAGTGGTCCGCTCCTCTAGGAACGATGGGGTGATGCTCTGCCATATTGTGTTGGGCGACGTGGTGTCCCTCAACATGGTGTTCATTGACATGGTGCTGGTCGACGCAGTGGTGGGACCTGGCCCAAATGGAATGGAGGAGCCACTGGTGAATCTGGGTGGTCGGTGGAGCCAAGCCCACTTGATCGCTACATTGGGTGGCCAGGGGCTAAGCCGAGCCGTTTCCACCTTTTTCTTATTTCACTTGCTGCTCTTGCTTTCTATCTGAGTATGGGGAGAGATTCTTGGTGTCTTTGAGATAAAAGAGGGCATGGGTGCCTTGAGCAAATATTTCGCTAAGAGATGCCCCAACATGGCTACCACGTTTTGCTGAGGTTAAGTGGGTAAGGTCAGCAGCAGTAGTAAGGTCTGGTCGGTAACGATGAGATCAGGTCAACGACATTGACAAGGTTTGGTCGGCATCCATGGGATCTGTTCGGCGGCTTTGCCATGTCGAAAACTTTTTACTTTATGTTGCTTGTTTATCTTTTTGGCCAATCTATATCGTGAAATAGGGGAGAGAGGCTTTATCCTCTTGTCACCATTTTTGCTTCACTGACCCGCGAGAGATTGGGCTATGAGAGAAGGTACATGTCTATGCAAGGTGGTATAGATGGCCATGCAAGGTGGTAAGGTGGTGTCTTTCTATCCACACATGAGTAATACTGAGCCGAGCACATTGTAGTTGTGGTATTAAGCTGGTTTGAGCATACTGGAGGTGTAGTGCCGAGTTATCTCTTTCGTAGAGCACATGAGAATTGATAAACACCATTTATTTTGCCTGCTGCACTATCTTTTGCCTCAAGTCGGCCATGCAAGGTGGCGGGTTACCATGCAAAGTGGATGGTGCTCATCCACGTTGGTCGAGTCTGCCATGCAAAGTGGCGGGCAACCATGCAAGGTGGTCGGCGCTCATCCACGATGGTCAGGTCTGCCATACAAAGTGGCAGGCGACCATGTAGAATGGTCATAATTTGGTTCATGTATTAACACATAATAACAATATAATATCATAAGATATTATGTTATGACAGCCCATCACAGATATTAAGTTGAGATATTTATATCCAGATATTTATGTTGCATATTATTTTATTGTAAAATCACCAAATGAGAGAATATATTTCTTATCTTCTTCGAATGGTCTCAAACCCAGCACAAAAGAGAATGGAATTGAGGTGAAAGGCACATGGTACTAATCATGCCTAGACAAATAGATGAGGTTGCCGATTGGGTGTTTGTATTTAGAGAGAAGCCCCCAAGTCTAGCAGTAGTGGGACCTAGTCTGGTATAAACCAATAAGTGACATGGACGAAGTTGGGTGGCAGTGGAAACTTGCAAGCGAGCACCTAGCTTGGCTGCCCGTGCTATGAGGTTGTGAAATAAAAGATAGAAGGTAGATGAAGACACAATGGGTGTTTTGAAATTTTTTGGCAGAGGAGACACATGGGTCTCTTCATAATTGTTTGGCTGGAGCAACAGGTTGGGTGTGTCATGATAGAGAAGGGCATTCTTCATGTGTCACAGGCCTTGTTCAGACCAAGAGATGATGGGCTGCCTCCAATCGGAACAGATTTTCAAATGGACCTCTTGGTTGCTCAAGGAATTTCACGGTTAGTAACAAAATGGTGAGAACAACATGGATCTTTGCCGCATTTCCCACAAACGGCACCAAATGTTAATGGGAAAATTTGTACCTAAAGAATTAAGACATAATCACACACATAACACAAGTGTTTGAGTGGTTCACCCATAATGGGGCTACATTCATTGTAGTTTATAGCTTTATATTTGTATTTAAATATGAAGATTACATTATACCTTAGAGAAATATAGGGAGAGAGGCTTGAGAACTCTAGTAGAAGAGAAATAGAAAGCTTGGGAGAACTTTGGACAACTCTTGGAGAAGTGAAGAAGTTGCAGCCGATCCTCTTGCTTGGAGGTGGTGAGCTCCCTTATATAGTCCAAGTTGGAGTAGACAAAGTTGATTGATGGCTCCTCTTAATTGGTGGGATTTGCTTAAGAAGGCATAGGAGGAGGCATGGCTAGCTACTCCTTGTTTGGTGGGATGTGATGTATGACAAGCAAGGGTTATTCCTTAATTGGTGGGATTTGCTTAAGGGGGAAGGTGAGGTCAACATGGTGTCGACAAACTTATAAAAACAAAAACAAAAAACTAGAAAATTCAAATAACAATTTGATCAAGAATATACATACCTCCACAACAGAAAAACTGAGCTTCACATCCAAACATGAATACTATAATAGAAAAAGAAGATCGAAAAATGCATTGCAGTTTCTAGAAAAACCAAAATTTCTCATATTTAAGTGGGATTTTAAAACAAAAATAATGTAGATATCAATGATGAACAATGCAATTTCTATTTTCTGCAATGCAGTTCTTATTGTCCGCATTGCAATTTCCGTTTTTTGCATTTCAGTTTCCGTTTATGCATTGCAATTTCCGTCGTTTTTTGCATTTCAGTTTCCGTTTTTGCATTGCAATTTTCGTTTTCTGCAATGCAGTTCCTATTGTCTACAATGCAATTTCCGAAAAAAGAAGATGAAGATTTTGTGTCATTGAAGATCGCCCTTCGTCTTCCAGAACTCGATTGAGTATAAGAATGCTGCTTCAGGTTAAAATTGCATGTTCTTGTTCACCTAAACTAAAGATCATATAAGTAGCTTCATTTGCATCTTCTCGAAGTGAAAGCGACACTCTTATAATTATGAATCCTTGTTTATTTTCAGAGTGATGTGCTTCCAAGAATCATAAATAACAAAGGATGATTTGAAGAACTAACAATCTAAGTAGTTCTACTTACATTGATGCAACAAAAAAAATGCAGTTTGAAAAATACAAAACCCATAAACTAAAACAAACTGAACGCTTTACAAATATAAAGCATATTTCTAAAATCAAATATCCACAAAAGATGAAGAATTCACGAGTGAACATCGTCCAAGTGAACGAACTGCCCCTGCTTTATAATCGAATAATGAGATGCATTTCTTGTAATAATTAAGCAATATTTGGTTAATCTATGGAGAATAATTCATGAAGTAATTAAAAAATTGTAATTTTTTTTTTGGGTACCAGTGAGTGGGGAAAGTCTGGTGATGAGGCGTGGTGGCATGAAAGGCATGAAAAATGGACCAATCACAAGAGTTGGGATAATGGTAATGAAATTAATGTTGTTTTCTTTGACTTCCATGCAGCTTGCTTGGCTAGAGTCTATGAGACAAAGTACAACTTAGGAGAAGACACCATTACATCAAATCCACAATAAGAGTGTAATAATTCACAATTTGATTAACATGTTTTTGAAGTTAAACAGAGTATATGGATGTAATTATATTCATGTGTTTATCTTGGTCAAGTGTAATCTGTTGAAGTTGCGCGGTTCAATAACAAAATGCAAAAATGAAAAGACATGGGAAAAAAATAGATAAAAATGAAACCAATACTGGAGAGATCAACTAAAAATACCTCACCACCAATACAAATGTCAAAGAACTCGATTCCGAATGTGATTGAGAAAGAGAGACAATAAATAGAAAAATAGAGCCGTTTATCACGAGTAAATATGGAAGATAGAAACATGGGTCCTACAAAGCTTTTCTTTCGCTGTCACACGATTAACACTTGAGATGAAAGATAAATCTCTTGCATTATATGTGAAGCCATCTACAAACAGAGAGCAAAAGATGTCATTCAATTCCAAGCAAAACCAAAGCAAATAAGAACAAAAATTGTATTAAGACAACAGATCTATCCAAATTCACAGTATTTTAAGGCTAACATATCTGCATTTTCAAATGCGAATCCCTCCTCTATGAAGTCATCCTCCTTCCAATTACGACAAAACCTAGCAGTTTTGCCTAAGTAGCATCACAACCTCAACTCCTCAACATCCAATCCCTAGTTGTCCATCAACACACACACACACACCCACTCTCTCTTCACAAACAAGCAAACACTGTTCAAAAAAGTGCAAATGCTATAGTGCGAGCTCACACAATGCAAACTCCCTTCCTAGTCCAAATCAAACCCCAACACTTTGCACATCAACCACCAATCAAAATTGAACCAAAAAGTCAGATCTTTACGCCTATACATCACTATTAGCAATGATTACCAATTTAATGAAGTAAAATTCGGTACAAACAATGTGACTATTCTCAAATTTACACAAACACAAGCAAATAAAAAGAATTAACAACAACTATGCAGATCATATCACAACAGCATCGCAGAATCTAGAGCAAGTAAAAAGTCATTTTCCAACTGTCATCAAACTACAAAATTATTCAAAATCAATAAATACCATTTTCCAACTGTCCATAATTACGAAGAAGAAATTGCATAAACATAAATACCTCAAAATCAATACAATTCAGTGCCTCCCCAAGAACAATCTTAATGAGAGAGAGCTATGACAAAGAAGGAAGAACCCGATAGAGAGAATTGCCCTCCTCTAATCTTCGGAATCAACCCTCTTTCGCCGGAACTAGCCACCACCAATGACGCACTGTATGGATTCACAGTACTTTGTCGTCACAGAAAAACGAGTCTACCTCCGAAGCCAAGCCTGGATGAGTCCTATCAGGGCTTCTTTCTACTGCTAAGCTCAGGCTTTTAGCGAAGAACCGGGTGGCACTTTGATTGGCGAGTTTGTTTTGGTCCCTGGTTTAGTCTGGTTTTCGATGATGGGGGCTTTACTTTGGAGCAGACTCGTCGTGAGGAAGAAGAGAAAGAGCTCTTTGGACGACGCTAAGATTAACTATGTTGCTTTCAGAGCGAGGAAGAAAAGACAGAGAGCTTTCAGCTCGACATCATAGACAGAGAGAGAGAGAGAGAGAGAAAGAGAAAAAGAGAGAGAGATCTAATTTTGGGCTTTTAAACAAAAAAGGGTAACATTGTATTTTAATTCTTTATAATTTAGATAGGCCCAATGAATCTGGGCCTCCTTTGTGGCCAAATCTAAAACAAAAGTTGATTCCTATATATCAAAACCCAAACAGAAATACTATATGTTTCAAATCCTAATTTGTAAAGATTTTTATGTCTAATACCTAATTTTTCTTTAAATTTAACTCCCCATTCGTTTTGCAAGGATTTCCATTTCACATCCCTTATAATAATTTTCTAGCATTTGAGACATCCCAGTTGTATCTTGTAATATTATCCTTTCTTCCTCTTGCTCATCTCTTTTTCGAATTTTAGCTTGCTCAATGATAATCTTTTCTTGCTCTTGAATAATAATCCGTTCTTGAAATTCCGTTCTCTTGCTCTCCATTTCTTTTTTCTCTTTTATGTATTTTTCTAAGAGCAATAAAGTAGGCGTAGTCATATTGTCATAAATTTGGTATTTTCCCTTTTTCCTTTTCAATCGTTCCTTTTCTGCCTTTTTTACCTAAAGGCCTCTCCAAATCGAAAAAGGTTGAAGTCAAATTGTCTTCTTCTACTAATATTGGAGTGGAGGGAGAAGTTGTTGTAGCACTTTCTAACTTTCTCTTGGAATAATCTACCAACCATTTAGGATGGTGCTTCAATTCATGTCAACAATGCAGAAATGTGAATGATTGATCAACTATTTTCTCATACATTTTCTTAGCTTGTAAGATCTGCAAAATTATATATATAAAAAAGTAACTGAATTATAAAATGAAACAATATATATATGTATATATAATTCACATATAATGTTACCTTATCTTGTTCATCGAGACCACTCTGTTGTCTTTGTTCAATTCGAGCATGCCATCCACAAAACTTATTCACAACAAGTTGAATTGTTGACCAACGGTGCATTAAAGAATTGGTAGTCCAGTCACCCACAAAGCTTTTGTATTCATGGAAGTATTCCCAAATTATCTTCCAATATGTTCCACTTTTTTGCTAATTTCCTTGTACCGCATCCAAGCTGACGTTGAGCCAAGCTGATATAAGAAGATTGTCTTCTTTCGTTGTGAAGTTGCGAGATTGTTGTTTTTCTGTTTTGTTGGCTGACTGAGTTTGCAAATCTTTGTTTATAGATTGATTGGCCATGTCATCCGTTGAATATTGATTACCATTAAATAAAATCCAGGAACAAAAATGATAAAATTAAAGACATCATTAAATAAATGTTTAAAATAATAATAAAATATAGTAGCATTTAATTATAGGGAGTCACTAGGAGCTTTTCATCTCTCATCGGATTTAGGAGCTCCTAGAGATCTCTCTATTTTATGAGCTAGATAGGGAGCATGATTGGAGGTGGGTTTTTATGTTGACAAAAAAAGTCAATCAATGCTCAAAAATCAAATTGGACTGCTTTGGATATGTTCTTGTCTTGACTCTTGTCTTGGAAAAATTGATGTAAACCAAACCAAACCGGTTATGTTAAGTTTACTTATTTATTTATATCCAAAATGATTAGTAAGCCTAATTAATATTAAAAAACACTATTAACTCCAAGTAATATATAGATATTTTAACCCAACCCAAATGGCTTAGTTCCAATTTATACCCATCTAAATAACTACAACCCAATTTCTTTTTCTTTTAAGTGAACAATATCCGTTCTTATTGCACTTTCGTCTTTTTCTCTTTTCCACCTATTTCTTTTTATTTCACTTCATATTTATCTCTTCACCTCTTTCTCTCTTATTTTATCAATTGTACATGTTTTTCTCTTCTTTCTATTTTTCTATACATCATATTTTATTCTTTTTCACATCTTAATATTTTTCTTTCCAAACCGAAAAATCGGCCAAACTGAACTGGAATCGCACAGGTCCAGTTTAGTATGATTCTTTTAGACACTTTCTATAAAAATTGAACCGAATTAGACTGTACGTAAGTTACAGTTTCTGTTCCAATTCGAGAGGAAACCGAATTGAATTGGATGGTGCCTGCCTTGATGGGGTGTAGTCGGCAAATAAAGGGTCGGTATAGAATTTTCATGTAGAATAGGGAGTAGTCAGCAAATGAGGGTTGATGTATAGAAAAATAGAAAGAAGAGAACTCTCTCTCCTGTTGTCAACACAACTCTGTTCTGACGTCAGACTCACGCACTCAACGCTTTCCTTCTTCAACTCCGTCTCGCTCTCCTTCTTCTTCTGTAGTTTTGCTTTAAAAATATTTTTATATAAATATCCAAAGCAGGGCAGGCAGACAGATAGATACAGAGAGAGAAGAGGGTGGAGAAAAAAATATCTTTTTTATTTGATCAATTAGTAACTTAAAACCGGCAAATTACCCTGTGATTCTCCGATTTCCTGTTCAGTTTTGCACCGACTCTCCTCGCTTTCTCGCCAGCCAAATACTCCTCCCGCCCTTAGGGTTTGTTTGGGACGATGGACTCCGAGGACGATATGCACGACGCCAACGACGTCGAGTCCATGGATGACGACGAGGGCTTTTACAGCGACGAGATGGGCATGGACTACTACGGCAGCGACGACGACGTCGATGTCGATTTCGGCGAGGATAATGAGGGAATCAAGAGGATCGAGGCTAGTCGAGCTGAGGTTTGTCCGACAATGTCGTTTTCTGTCTGAATGTTCTTGCAAAATTTGTGAATTTATTGAAATTTGTTTGCTTTTTGCTCTGTTTGCGAGCTGAAAAAGCTTTGGAATGGTTAGGTAAGAAAATTAGATGCTTTGATTGTTTGGGTTTTGTGATTATAGGAAACTAATGGGAAACTAATGCAAAACTAATGGGAATTGGGTTCTGAATTTTCTTTCTTTTTGTTTAAAGTTGGAGTCCGCAGCTTAGTTAAGCTAACAATATAAACTAAAGATTAAGTCTTGCCTGTTTAACCCTTGACTAAACTGTGATAACTTTTGCCCAGTTGAGCTGAAGTAACCTGTGTTTGTACTTCTGAGCTTGAGTAAGGTTACTTTTGTCTGTCGGTTGGCTTTGTAGAGTAGTAGAGGAAAGCTGAAAAAAATTACCTATATGATTCTCTTGGTCGCTATCCTTCAGGTTGTCATACGACTGAGTAATATTGATAGCAACTTCTGAATGCCTTTTTCCTTTCCGCAAATGGTGTATACTTTTCATTGTTTGGGCTTAGGTAGTTGATACAGATTTAATTCTGACTTTGGACCTAGCATGAGACTGAGCAGTTGGCTTTGATGGAATAGGGATGAGGGGGATTTAGCATAGGTCTTATTTGAATGTTTAGGTTGCAGGGTTTTATTTTTTGGGCTTCACTTACTGGTAAATTTAAATATATTTCTTTTCTTTTGGTCCTTCATTCTGTTTTGGGAGCTGCTTTTGTCCCCTTTCTGTGTAATTTCAAATATTGTTTTTCAATGAAAGTATTGTTTCTCATCAAGGGAAAAAGAAAGATCGGGGAGCTGCATTTGTGCTTCATCGCTTGCGTAGATATAATAATAATTTTGGTATTTTTGTCCTCCAAGATTTCACATAATTGTTTATGTCAGTTCTAATGATTTATTATTGTAACTTGTCTAGTTTCTGCGATGAATCTATACATAGGTTTGTGTTACCAACGAAGTAGAGAAACCTTTGCTTGACAAGTAGCTAGTGTATGTAGTTTTATCTGGTTGCTTATCTTTAAGTTGGTTGCAGCTTTTTGATAACATGGTAAGACACAATATGCTTTAGTGTTGCCAATGATTTAGTTGAGCAATTTGAGGTTGTAGCGCTATTGCTGTTTCTCCTTTAAGAATTGGTTCTCTTGCCCCTTTAAATAACCGGCAAGTAGAAAGGAAGCCGATAACTTAAATATTAGGAAAAAGGAGAAATTAATAATCAATCCTACCCCTCCATGATTTTAGAAAGAGACGAATAATAAGTTGATAAGCTGTCCAAAATATACTGCACTATTGTAAGCTTCCCACCACTCAAGGCTCTCCACCCAGTGATAGACATATAATTTAAAGGCCAGACCCCTACTCTACACCCGAACTATTTGCTGACTATTCCAATTTATTATATTGTGAATAATCCACGCAATTGAACTCTTAGCCAATTAACCTCCAATCCTGATAAAACACAAAATGATTTTCACTACTAATAGTCAATAGAATATCAGCTCATCCTCCCCAATTGATACCATTTAACCCTGCAACGCCAGTAAAGAGAACAAAAAGTGGTTGCCTTGTCTTAAGATAATTACTGGGAGATTTACAAATTTTAAGCATTCTTGAATCCACTTTGTCCGCCTCATGCTGAAGTCTTTTGTCTCTGGAACAAGAGGCATTCTTGATGAACTGAATTCTTACTTCATTGTTTCCACGGGACCACTTTTTCAGGTGTGTATGTATGCAATATGAAATTGAATATAAAATCTTGTAGTTGGAAGAGATTTGTCCATTCAATTTGAGGAGCTTTTATGTGCATATCATGTAAACTTGAAATCAAGTTGTGGTGGAGCTGTGGTTCTGTTGCTTATTTATAGTGCTCTTATTGATTTCATCTAAGTGAAATGTTTGTCCTTTTTTTTCTTCTACAGAATAATTTTATCATCTTGAAGGAATCAGATATAAAGCAGCGTCAGGAAGAAGATATTACAAGTGTATCTACTGTGCTTTCCATATCAAGAGCTGCTTCAAGCATTTTACTTCGTTACTATAATTGGTATTACATTTGTTTGCTCATTTATCTCTTTTTATATGCTTAGTTTCTCATGATATGTAGAGTTGTGATTTTTAATTGAACAGTTCTTTAGAACTTTATGTTGTGTTCGGAGTGAATACGCTAACATGTGAACTATTACAGGTGATCCTAGCCAATTGGTACCCTCTCTCCAAAAGAGGGAGGGTAAAACTTCGTCCCATTCTATATAGCACATCATCACTCTTTGGTTGAAAAGAAAATAAGAGTTTCTGAAATTGATAGTACCATTGATGTCACCTTCTCCCCCTCTTTTGTAAGTTATTTATCTGAAAAAGGTTTGGTATGGCAGGAGTGTTAGTGAAGTGCATGAAGCATGGTTTGCTGATGAAGATAAAGTGCGAAAAACTTTTGGCTTGTTAAAAAAGCCAGTGATTCAGCTCCCCAGCTCAAGAGAAGTAAGCTGTAATATAAGCATTTGGAAATTAGAGTTTTTTTTTTTCTTTCTAGTAACTGTTTTGTTTTTGATCTGTTCGTGTCTTTGTACACCATCATAATAACTAAAATTCTTGTTGTGCAGCTTACCTGTGGGATCTGTTTTGAAGCCTTTCACCGCGGTAGCATCAGATCAGCTGCTTGTGGTCATCCTTTCTGTTGTGCATGCTGGGAAGGTTTGTTACATATGCTATTATTTTAAAAACCTAGTTTCTGACTGAGATACAAGAAACTTGCATCTTAAGCTCTGAATATGTAGAATGTGACCTTGGAATTGCAAGTCTCCTTCACGTTTTAAGCTGTCTTTAGTTGTTTAGTTTTAGAAAATTTCCCTTAACCCCCCTCCCCCTCCACAAAAAGTAACACCGATTATTTTGTATAAAAAAATTATTTCTTACAACTACTTTTTTGCCATTCTTTCCACCATTTTCTGAACAACCATAGTATTTTTAATCCCATGCTAATGTGTTTCTTGTTATGATTATTTTTCTTTCTTTCCATTGCCATGCTTTATGGTTTTCAGGATATGATTGTTTTGTTCTTCTTGTCATAGGCTACATTAGAACATCCATTAGCGATGGTCCTGGATGTTTAATACTGAGATGTCCTGATCCATCTTGTGGTGCTGCTGTCGGTCAAGACATGATCACTATGTTGGTCTCTGATGAAGATAACCGGAAGTACTCTCAGTACCTTCTTCGGTCTTATATAGAAGACAACAAGAAGGTATATGTTGCAATTGATTATGATATATGGAGCATTAATCAGCCTTTAATTCTGTGGACTTCATATTACTAGTATTAGACGACCAAAAGTTGGAGTACTTTTGTATATTCTTTGAAATTTCATAAGTCTAGAGGAGTGATGTGGAGTTTTTGTATTGTCTTGCCTGTGTTTCTTTCACTTCTTTAGCTGTAGTTTTAAGTTTATAAAAGTTTCAAAAGCAGTTTTATTTTTTTTTATTTTTTTTTATTTTTTATAAAGGTTGTGTGTATATAGAGATGAACAGATAAATGAAAACCTAAAGTTGTACAATAAATCTGAAACTGTCTTCTTCTATGCAAGATTTGAAATAATTTTGATTGTTGACAATATAAACATTCATAAACGTCCTTGCAAGGTTATATTTTTCATAATAGTATCATCAAGAACATCTTAATAGATCAACTTTTTGAAGTGTTCATCTCTAATTATTACTGTCTTTTGGCTTGGAATACTATGTTATCATGATAAAAGAGTCATATTAAAAATGTTGATACCTCTGTGTGGTTCTCAGTATGTGTGAAGATTGATGATTTCAATTCTTATACTCAATTGGAGAAATGAGTTAATGTTTTCTTTCCTTTCAATTACTCCTTGTGTGTGTTTGGCTGTGTGGCATGTTCTGTCTATTACACTTGCATTTTTATGGTACGATGGTGTGTCCAGTCCATTATTCATGTGTGGTGGAGTGAAGGACTATATGAATATCATGTTTTCCTTTGATATTTACCATTGTTCTCACCTTTTCTTTTAATTCTTCTTCTTGTTGCTAGACCAAGTGGTGTCCTGCTCCGGGTTGTGAATATGCTGTTAATTTTGTTGGTGATGATGAAAATTATGATGTTTCTTGCCTCTGCTCCTACGGCTTTTGCTGGAATGTAAGTTATTTATTGTAATTTTTAGTATTTGATTGATGCCTTAGCGAAAACTTGTATATTCCAGATGAGTCACGGTTTGTTTTGGGTCTGCAGTGTACGGAGGAAGCTCATCGTCCTGTGGACTGTAGCACTGTGTCAAAATGGATTATGAAGAACAGTGCTGAGTCTGAAAACATGAACTGGTTTGTATTTTCTTTTGGCATCTGAAATTCTACCTTGTGGGTTCACATCGTGGATTTCTCTTTTTTTTTTTTTTTGAGAAGAAACGAACTTTATTGGCTTTCTGATTGTTTGCATCGTATGTTTTATGCTGCATTCTTTTTAAGCAATTTATAGTTGGTAACTGACTAGCGTACTGCTTTATTGTGTGCCTATCAATTGGGGTGTACTGTTGTTTTTCTCCATGAAGTCTCTCTAACCTTTGTCTTCATCAACTACATCCTTATATTTTTATTTATTTTGGTGTACTGTGTTGATCACTGCAACTGCTTTTGACCTGCAATGAGATTTGATGTGATTATCTTCTATATACCTTTTTCAAGTGAACTCTTTCATTATTCCTGGGGTAAAGTTAAGGAAGTAAACCATGTGCGGCCTGAAATTTTTGGGAATGCAGTATGGTGGAAAACCCTACCTTTTGTTGCATTTGGAAAAGTTTCTGTCTCATGAGGAAAAGGATGTTTGCATGAACCTTATTAGCTACTGTAGTGGTTTCTTTATTTCACTTCTTCAGACTAATTTTTCTTTGATAAAAAATAGGCTTTATCACATGGTGTGGGGTACATGTGTTTACATAGGTTAATGTGTCTAGCATCTGAAGACCTATCAAAGTTTTTCTCTTGTAGTTTGTTCCTACGGGTTTTGTCATATCTATCATTAAGTCTTCCTGCATGGTCTTTGACTAGTGGCACAGGAAACAACTTTGTAAAACCAATCCATGCAGTGTTTGCATGTTGAGAATTGGGGCCCATTTGAACATAATTTATTTTTGTCGAGTCTTTGAACACTGTTACAGTCAGTGGACTGATTCCGTCATTTTTTAAGGTGGACATTGAAATTTTGTTTTGAAGATTTGGATTCTTTTTTGAAATATTGGATATGCATGTAAAGGCCACTGAGAAGTATTTGACTATTTGATTATGGCAGGTTGCGGCAGATTAAAGTAAACTAGCTTGTTAATAGGATTTGAAATTAGAGTACTCATTCTTTAGCTATTATTCATATTAATATTATTATTATTTTTTTTCAAGGTAACAGATTTATTTTTATTGTTATTTTTATTTATTAGTATTAGTAATCTTTTTCTTGGTGGATTTTTATTTTTGTTTTTTTTGAATTGCATTAATAGGGTATATGAAAAAGTACGAATGTATATTCATTAATAATGTTGAATTAAGTGGTGCAAAGTGCAAGCATGATCAGTGTCCAGTAATCTTTTTCTTGGTGGCTTTTAAAAAAAAAAAAAATTGCATTCATAGGGTATATGAAAAAGTATGAATGTATATTCATGAATAATGTTGAATCAAGTTGTGCAAAGTGCAAGCATGATTGGTGTCCAGTAATTTGTGATACACTCTTAAGGACAACCGTTTCTTAACATATTTATGAGAATTGAGTGGATTCTTGTTACTTCATAAATCTGTTGTTCTGTCGTAACTTTTGTTGATGGCACTCAGGATACTAGCGAATTCCAAGCCATGTCCAAAGTGTAAGCGACCTATTGAAAAAAACCAAGGGTGCATGCACATGACGTGCACACCACCTTGCAAATTTGAATTTTGCTGGTATGCTTCCTGCTTCCATTTTTTTTATTTCCTTTCATGGAAAGTGATGGTTGTTTGAAAACATATCTGATTAATGAAGAATAGCATTGTATCATTCAGATTGAGAATAGAAATATTGTTGGAGGGAACTTTTCTTTTGCTTATGTTCTTATACTGTTAAGTTTTGTTATCTGGTTCTAAATGAATTATATGTATCATGTAGGCTGTGCCTTGGTGCATGGTCAGATCATGGTGAGAGGACAGGTGGTTTCTATGCTTGTAACCGCTATGAAGCAGCTAAGCAAGAGGGAGTTGTAAGGATTTTACAGTTTCTTTTTGCTGGTTCTGAGAATTTGTTCTTCTTATTTGCCTTTTGGAAGACTAGTTTTCTTTTTCTTCTGTTCATAAGAGTTTGTATTGTTGTTTGTAGTATGATGAAACTGAGAGAAGAAGAGAAATGGCAAAGAATTCTCTGGAGAGATACACTCATTATTATGAACGTTGGGCTAGCAATCAATTGGTATTCAGAATTCTCTTTTCAAATTTTCTGCTGTGTTTGTTCTGCTATGCTTTGAATTCATGCGTTTCTTTTCATACTGTTATAGTTCCCTGGCATGTATCTGGCTGGGTAATGGCCAATGAAGAGCCTAATGTTCTGAAAGCTTAGTTCTTGACAATTTCTTTCAATACTCGCTGTGTTTTATTACGATTTTCATAGAATATGTTAGGCAGGTGGACAACACCTGTGCATGACTTTTTGCATGGTTTGCATCGAAATAAAGGCTGGAAACCTCCTGGATTTGTAGTCAAGATTTTTCTGTGCATTGGTCTTCTGTTTCTTGGATTTAATTGTCTAAGCCTTAATGTTGCTTTTGGTAGAGCTATATTATTCTTCTTTAATTATTCACTAAAATCTTTTTGTACTTCCTTGGCAGTCGAGGCAAAAAGCTCTTGCAGATTTGCATCAAATGCGTACTGTGCATGTAAGTATCTGTCCTTGCAGAAATTCGTACATGCTTACGTACATACATATTCTTTATACATAGAGACAGGGGTTCATGTGTTTGCTATGTTCATTCTTCAATGGAATTGCTGATAACAATTGTGTTCAAAACATATATGATCTTAGTACTCATCTTTCTACCGTATTGTAGAACTAAAACCATATTTAGAACTTTTGCAGATTTTGAATTTTATACATAGATGCAATGCTACAAATTAACTTTAGTTTAGCGTTAACAACATGAACATGAAGTTTTTTGTGTTATCACTTTAGACCTTTAGATTTCAGAATATAGAGGTGTAGTAGTGGTTGTACAGTAACCCCTTCATGTGAACTGATAGCTTTGACGGAGTCAATTAAAAAATTGGCCTCACAAAAAAATTTTGTATACCAACAAGCATACTGTTACTAGTCATTATAAGAAGTTAGCAAAGGCATCATTTTATAAATCCCTATGCTAATCCACACGCCCTAGTTCTCTTATCACTCGTTTGGCTCTCTACTCGTGCGTTTCTTTTTGTTTATTTATTTTTTAAGAGCTCCCAATTAGCCTATCAATAGAGAATAGGCAGTGGCTTACAAGCCTCATCTGACTAGGATTCCTAAACCCTTTTTGTTGTTCTTTATCTTGATTTGGGGAAGTTTTGGGTGGATTATTTTATGGACTGAATGTATATTCATGAATAATGTTGAATCAAGTTGTGCAAAGTGCAAGCATGATTGGTGTCCAGTAATTTGTGATACACTCTTAAGGACAACCGTTTCTTAACATATTTATGAGAATTGAGTGGATTCTTGTTACTTCATAAATCTGTTGTTCTGTCGTAACTTTTGTTGATGGCACTCAGGATACTAGCGAATTCCAAGCCATGTCCAAAGTGTAAGCGACCTATTGAAAAAAACCAAGGGTGCATGCACATGACGTGCACACCACCTTGCAAATTTGAATTTTGCTGGTATGCTTCCTGCTTCCATTTTTTTTATTTCCTTTCATGGAAAGTGATGGTTGTTTGAAAACATATCTGATTAATGAAGAATAGCATTGTATCATTCAGATTGAGAATAGAAATATTGTTGGAGGGAACTTTTCTTTTGCTTATGTTCTTATACTGTTAAGTTTTGTTATCTGGTTCTAAATGAATTATATGTATCATGTAGGCTGTGCCTTGGTGCATGGTCAGATCATGGTGAGAGGACAGGTGGTTTCTATGCTTGTAACCGCTATGAAGCAGCTAAGCAAGAGGGAGTTGTAAGGATTTTACAGTTTCTTTTTGCTGGTTCTGAGAATTTGTTCTTCTTATTTGCCTTTTGGAAGACTAGTTTTCTTTTTCTTCTGTTCATAAGAGTTTGTATTGTTGTTTGTAGTATGATGAAACTGAGAGAAGAAGAGAAATGGCAAAGAATTCTCTGGAGAGATACACTCATTATTATGAACGTTGGGCTAGCAATCAATTGGTATTCAGAATTCTCTTTTCAAATTTTCTGCTGTGTTTGTTCTGCTATGCTTTGAATTCATGCGTTTCTTTTCATACTGTTATAGTTCCCTGGCATGTATCTGGCTGGGTAATGGCCAATGAAGAGCCTAATGTTCTGAAAGCTTAGTTCTTGACAATTTCTTTCAATACTCGCTGTGTTTTATTACGATTTTCATAGAATATGTTAGGCAGGTGGACAACACCTGTGCATGACTTTTTGCATGGTTTGCATCGAAATAAAGGCTGGAAACCTCCTGGATTTGTAGTCAAGATTTTTCTGTGCATTGGTCTTCTGTTTCTTGGATTTAATTGTCTAAGCCTTAATGTTGCTTTTGGTAGAGCTATATTATTCTTCTTTAATTATTCACTAAAATCTTTTTGTACTTCCTTGGCAGTCGAGGCAAAAAGCTCTTGCAGATTTGCATCAAATGCGTACTGTGCATGTAAGTATCTGTCCTTGCAGAAATTCGTACATGCTTACGTACATACATATTCTTTATACATAGAGACAGGGGTTCATGTGTTTGCTATGTTCATTCTTCAATGGAATTGCTGATAACAATTGTGTTCAAAACATATATGATCTTAGTACTCATCTTTCTACCGTATTGTAGAACTAAAACCATATTTAGAACTTTTGCAGATTTTGAATTTTATACATAGATGCAATGCTACAAATTAACTTTAGTTTAGCGTTAACAACATGAACATGAAGTTTTTTGTGTTATCACTTTAGACCTTTAGATTTCAGAATATAGAGGTGTAGTAGTGGTTGTACAGTAACCCCTTCATGTGAACTGATAGCTTTGACGGAGTCAATTAAAAAATTGGCCTCACAAAAAAATTTTGTATACCAACAAGCATACTGTTACTAGTCATTATAAGAAGTTAGCAAAGGCATCATTTTATAAATCCCTATGCTAATCCACACGCCCTAGTTCTCTTATCACTCGTTTGGCTCTCTACTCGTGCGTTTCTTTTTGTTTATTTATTTTTTAAGAGCTCCCAATTAGCCTATCAATAGAGAATAGGCAGTGGCTTACAAGCCTCATCTGACTAGGATTCCTAAACCCTTTTTGTTGTTCTTTATCTTGATTTGGGGAAGTTTTGGGTGGATTATTTTATGGACTTCTTGTCCAAGAAACTTTTACTTCTTGTGTTTCTTCAGTTACAAAAAAAGAAAAGAAAATATTTTGTGTTATTGAAATAAAAATAGTGTGATTGCTACAAGATGTTTGGTAGGATTGTCTGTTTTCATCGTACCTGTCTTACTTTCCTAGCTATCATGGAATTGTATGAAGTGCTCTGTATTTACTTTATTGATATACTGGCTATTTTTTTCTCAGATGGAGAAGCTTAGTGACATACAGCGCGAACCTGAGTCTCAGCTCAAGTTCATAACTGATGCCTGGCAGCAGGTGAACTACTATCATATTTATGAGATATATAAAGATTTATTTTCTTTGAAAGATATGGAAGGACTTATTCTAGTGAACGTGAAATTATTGTTTTGCTATGACATGCTGACAAATTATGTTTTGCCTGTCTTCCGTGTTCGTAGATTGTTGAGTGTAGGAGAGTGCTGAAATGGACTTATGCTTATGGGTATTACCTGCCTGAGCAGGAGCATGCAAAGAGGCAATTTTTTGAGTACTTGCAAGGTATAAACTGTGTGTGTATATTAGTGGCAACTAGTTAGGAATTGTCTTTTGTGTTTTATGAAATATGCAATTCTGCTTTTTTATTCAGGTGAGGCAGAATCTGGTTTGGAAAGGCTTCATCAGTGTGCAGAGAAGGAGCTACAGCAATTCCTTAGTGCAGATGGCCCATCGAAAGAATTTATTGATTTCCACACAAAGCTAGCTGGACTGACCGGGTAGACACTTTATAAATATAGAGCAACTCTCTGATACAGTTAACCACACGTGTGGTTAACCATTATATACACACACACACACACACACACACACACACATACATGTACATATATATGTACAAACATATGCTATGAACTTTTGCAGTGTGGCTCTGTGTCTGTATTGCACTGCTTGTTGACTCTCACAGACACTGCCAGACCCCAGGCAGTACAAAGGCCTCATAGTCCACACTTGATATTTCCTGTGATGTTTGTGTATATGTGTGTGTGTGTTTCCTTGATCACTTCCAAGTTTGCTTTTACCACTGAATGCAAAATGATAAGTAAAGAAAATGCAGTGAAGGAAAATAGAGTGAATGGTTCGTTAGTATAGGAACTGCGAATAAAACAAGTCTCCAATTGGGGGATGAGAAAAGGACAGGAGTAAGCATGGAAGAACGTATTTTACTGACTGATGACAAAATAGTAAATCAGGTTATTTATCAAGTATTAATTTGTGGGATTTTTAGTTTTCTAGAATAGATCTGTAATTGTGTTGCATCATTGACATTCTAGCAATGTGTGATTAAGTTATACTAGGAATGTTTCACAGGCACACTCATCCATATACCCTTTTCTTGTGATGTGCAATTACCAGTCTGGGCCTTCGAGTCAGTTGAGTTCAATGCATTGCCTTATTGAATCTTCTCATCCATTTGCTCTACTGTGACAGGGTGACTAAAAATTACTTTGAGAACCTGGTAAGTGCATTAGAGAATGGCCTATCAGATGTGGACTCTCAAGCAGCTTGCAGTGGGTCAAGCTCAAAAAATGGAGGAAGCAGCAAAGCGAAAGGTGGAAAGGGAAAGGGTCGAGCCGGTGGCTCCAGCAAAAATATAGACAGCGCAGGTATGTGGACCTGTGAGTACTGTACGTATGCAAATTCGAAGCAGTCTACCACATGTCACATGTGCCACCACCAGCGACGGTGAATATTCTTTGCTTCCTGATCTCTGCCCTTGTAGTTAAAATTAACTCCAGGCAAGTTGAGAACAAGAGTATAATGGAAGTGGCTCTCTTGGTATGAAAATGATAAGGTGTAAAATCAAAGGAAAAAAAATGAAGACAGATTTGTTAGGGGAAAAAGTAGGTTTGCCTCTTGGTATTCTTGTGTTTTGGTGGAAACATGTGATTATTATTCACTGTATATAATATCGATGTCCTTACGAATTCGGGGTTCTATGACCTGCTTTTGTTACCTATTGTTTGATTATCATATATTATAGTTGTCTGTTGTGAATGCAAATATGCTCGTTTGTCATACTGTAGTATCGAATTTAATAATGTTTTTGTTTGGATCTATTCTTGAACCAACCTTGCGGCGCGCTATGTGAAGGCAGTCTATTTGAAGGTAGGGTTGGACAATTTGAACTGCAAAACCAGAAAACCGAGCTGAACCTTATTGTCCAGTCCGGTTGGGTGCAGTTTTCTCAGTTTTATTTTTTAGTTTTGGCAAGAAAACCAAACGAAAGTAATTTTTGAAATGGTCCTCTAAAACGACCTACCCAGCTCTCTGCATTCCCTTTGAAACCTTAATTCTCCTCTCTATCCCAATTCAGCAAAATTGTCGAAAACCAAAAGATTTAATTGCTTGACCTTTAGATGGTAACATGATACAACTGAATCATGAAAAAAGTAATCCGAGTCAAGAAAGGAAGGTTGACTAATTGATTCATAATTCGCCAGTGTTGTGTCATCATCATCGCCCTATCTGGCTTCAACGTTTTACATTATTTTCATGCTCAAACTCATCATCATAACTGCCCTCAAAATTGTTCTCATTTAACAGCTGCATATCGCCATGACTGCCACAAGAGAAACATAAATGAAATCCAGCCTTCGTGCTACAACAATCGAACTCTAACTACTCAAAATTGTGGCCTAGTCACTATGAAACTTCCCCAATGTTCAAACCCTTCTTATCAGCATGACTGCCCTCGCCTTTTCCTGATTCAAAAGTCACTTTGATATTTCCCCGTCCCGACTGGGGATTTATAAAATTTGGGTATTCTCGTACCCACCTTTGATTTTCCCCAAAAATCTCCCCCTATTAGGGTGGGGACACACTCGACGGTGATCTATGCCATCTTGTAAATGGAACTACCAGTAGGGAGAGAGGGTCAAATGAACCTCTCTCCCACCTTCAGCTCATGGTGGGGGAGAGGGTCAAATGACTCCATAACTTGCAAAAACACGACCCAAAGAAGGGAATATAGTAGTAGTCTTACTAGGATGTTGACAAAGATCTGTTCGGGGATGTAAATGGAATTCTTCCAGCTTGTGGATCCTGAGGAAGATCGTAGAAGAACTAAGTTCGAAAACAGAGTGGAGAAAATCTAGACCCAGTGCTGCGATCACCTGGAGCTTATGTTACTGAAATTCTTCTCCTGGTAATTCATACATCGAATAAGGCTTTTAGTTTCAGTTAATAACAAAGAACTTGTATAGCTCAATATTGAACTATAGATGGTCTTTTGTTGAATTCCTCCTCCAACATTGTTGCATCAAAATAATTTTATTTTCGCCCAAAAAAAAGAAAGAGAATCGAATGACTCAATTTTAGTTGTCGTAATGGGAAGGGCGCAGGAAGAGGAATGAACTTTATGGCAAGAAGAAATTCATGTTCTTCAAATGTTAAAATGAAGAACAACTAATAAACAAAGCTTGCAATTTAAAATTCCAGTTTCAAAATCTCATACAAAACACGCGCGACTACCCAAAGTCGAATAGAAAAATTAGGTATTAGACATAACTATCTTTACTAATTAGTAGTTGAGATAAACAATATTTCTGTTTGGGTTTTAATACCTAGGAATGAAATTTTGTTTTGGATTTGGCCAAAGAGGAGGCACAGATTCGTTGGCCCACCTTATATTAATCATTGAAAATACAATTATACCCTTTTTGTTTACAAGATTCGTTGGTTTCTTTTTTTATCAGATTAGATCTCTCTCTCACACTCTCTCTCTGCAGCAACGACAACCACAGCCTTCACCTGCGATGGAATTCTCAAGCTGCTCATCCCTTCGACCTTCGCCGGCAACTCCAAGGTCTTCTGGCTCAAGATGAAGAGCATTACGATCGCTATCTTGCTGAGTTCAAGATCGGCGCCAAGCACAATGACCACTCAACCCTATTTGATCTCATTCTGGTACGTCAAAACCCTATCTGAACTCTAATAACGATTTGCTTCTTGGGCACGATTGTAGTGTTTTAAAGATTATGTTGTTTTTTTGCAATTGTAATGTTGGGTGAACCCTCAGTGTGTATTGTTGAACTTTCATTTGTAGAATTGTTAAGTTTCCTATCCCACAAACGATTAAGGTGAAATTAATTGGGAAAATGATTCGTATCAAAGAAAAAGGGAAGATGTTTTATTTTATTGACTAAATTCTATTAAACTGTTATGCAGCCTTCAGGTACTCATGTTTCCTTTGCTCTATTTCTATTCAATTATCGTTAGATCTTTTCAAGTAAGAAAATCCAGTTATTGAGTGCACCCCTGAAGGCTGATTAGCCTATTGTCACGGGATGACTTTTTCGGAGTCTTCCTTCCGTGCGGCCTTAGACTTGATCGCCTCTCGAACAAGCTAAGTCAGCCTCCTTCCTACAACACAAGATCGAACCAAGCAAAGAACAATTGCAAGAGCAAGAACAGTAAGAATGCTTAACAGAGTTTGGGAGAATATATGCTTGTATTGCTACTCAAATGCTTTACAAGTTGTGAGGTGAGGATACACAATGTGTCATCCCCCTTATATACTATCCTTATCCCACCTACCACCACAATAGGTGGCTAAGATACAATGTCACCTACCAACATCTACCAACTACTGTCACCAACTGTAGTTTACCAACTACTATAAAACGAATCTGGACATGTGGGCTAAGAGGTCTAGCATGATCAATCCAACGGGTTGGGCCTTGAACATGCGGGCCGTGACATTCTCCCCCACCTAATCCAGTGACGTCCTCGTCGCCGTGGTAGATCCTTCTCGTTCGAATGCTTCGATGATGTCTTTGTACTTCCACAAAGATTCTTCTTTCTCCCAGTTGCCTTCGGACTCTGGCAGGCCCTTCCATTTGACAAAGTACTCAAAGTACCTCGGTACACCCTTGCGTCGCACCTCTCGCTTGGCCATGATGCACTCAACCTCCTTGTCAAATGAAGTCACCATCAAAGGTGGAGCTCGTTGAGATTCTCCATGACTTGGCTCCTCAGGGTCGGCGTGGTAGGGCTTGAGATTGCTCACATGGAACACCGGATGAATCTTTAATCGGGGTGGTAGTTCCACACGGTAAGCAGATCTTCCCACTGATCGGATGATAGGAAATGGGCCCTCATATCTCCTCAACAACGCCTTGTGTAACTTTCTAGTGGACTTGTGTTGAGAAGGGTTGAGCTTCACAAAGACCATATCACCTGGTTGGAACACAACATCTCGCCTATGCTTGTCCGCTCATTTCTTCATCTTCCGAGTTGCCTTCTCCAATTGAGCTCGAGCCAGCTCATTAGTCTCCTGCCACTCATTGGCTGTCTTGTATGCAGCTGGGCTACTCCCCGTGTAGCCTGACACCACTGTGTTCGGTGTCATAGGTTGTTGTCCTGTTGCCAACTCGAAAGGACTTGACCCTGTTGACTCCGACCGCTGCAAGTTGTATGAGAATTGAGCAACATCCAACAACTTTGCCCAATCTCGCTGGTTGGCACTCACATAGTGCCTCAAGTATAGCTCCAACAATGCGTTCACCCGTTCCGTCTGACCATCTGTCTGTGGGTGAAAGCTGGTAGAGAAGTTCAACTGTGAGCCAAGTAGCCTGAAGAGCTCCGTCCAAAGTTTACCAGTAAAGCGAGTGTCGCGGTCACTGATAATACTCTTGGGAATTCCCCAATACTTCACCACATGCTTTAGAAACAAGCATGCCGCTTCCTCCGCATTGCAGTCCGCTGGTGCAGGGATGAAGGTAGCATACTTGGTGAACCTGTCGACCACCACCAAAATTGAGCCACACCCTTCTGACTTGGGTAGACTCACAATGAAGTCCATGGACAAACTCTCCCATGGTCTGGCTGGAACAGGAAGTGGCTCTAGCAACCCACCTGGCTGCTTCTGCAATGTCTTGTCTTGTTGGCATACAAGGCAAGTCCGCACGAACGAGTCTACATCCTCCCGCATCTGTGGCCAATAGTAAGCTTCACTCATCAAGGCTAACGTCCGATGAGTGCCTAGATGTCCCGCCCACTTCGAGTCATGACACTCCTTCAGTAGCTCTCGCCTCAGATTGTCCCACCTTGGAACATAGATCCTCTTCCGTGTTGCATAAAGAACGCCATCGTCGAGCCAAAATCTCATTGTCTTCCCATCTTTGACAAGCTCCAACAGACTTTTGGCTTGGGGATCATGCAACAAGCCTTCTCGTATCCTCTGCATGAGAGAACTCTGTGGTTGTACAACAGCTGCAAGTGCGGCCTTCCTGCTTAGGGCATCGGCAACGACATTCGTCTTCCCTTGCTTGTACTCCAGTTTGTAGTCGAACTCCGCCAAGAAGTCTTGCCACCTAGCCTGCTTGGGTGACAACTTCGATTGAGACTGAAAGTAGCTTGTGGCAACGTTATCAGTCTTGACCACGAACTGAGAACCCAACAAGTAGTGCCTCCAAGTCCGCAAGCAATGCACTACGGCTGTCATCTCCTTCTCTTGAACGGTATACCTCCGCTCCCTGTCATTGAGCTCCCGACTCTCGAAAGCCAATGGGTGTCCATCCTGCATAAGTACACCACCAATAGCAAAATCTGATGCATCAGTGTGTACCTCAAACGGTTTGCTAAGATCAGGAAGTCTCAGCACGGGTTCCTCCATAAGTGCCCTCTTCAACTCATCGAAGGCATGCTGGCATCTGGTTGTCCACTCCCACGCCTTGTTCTTCTTAAGCAAATCCGTCAAGGGGGCGGCAATGGCTGAATATCCCTTGATGAACCTGCAATAGTAGTTGACCAACCCAAGGAAAGACCGTAACTCAGGTACCTTGGTTGGTGGTTCCCACTCTTGAATGGCTCGCACCTTGCCCTCCTCCATGAGCAATTGTCCTCCCCGTTTTTGTGACCAAGGAACTCTACCTCTTCTTGGACAAATGAGCACTTCTCCCTCTTCACATATAACTCGTTCTCCCTCAGAACTTGGAAGACTTTCTGCAAGTGCTCAAAATACTCCTATAGGGACTTGCTGTACACCACAATATCATTGATGTAAGCCACAACAAACTTGTCCAAGAAAGGATGGAATACCTTGTTCATAAGAGTGCAAAAGGTTGCAGGGGCGTTAGTCAAGCCGAACGACATGACAAGGAACTCGTAAGACCCATATCTCGTCACACATGCGGTCTTTGGTTCATCTCCCGGTGCGATCCTCACTTGATAGTATCCTGAGCGCAAGAGCGCAAGTCCAACTTGGTGAAGTACCTAGCTCCTCCCAACTGATCAAACAAATCTGCAATCAAAGGGATTGGATACTTGTTTTTGATGGTCACCTTATTTAGCGCCCTGTAGTCAATGCACAACCTCAGGGTCCCTTTTCTCTTCTTCTGAAAAAGAACTGGGGCACCATAAGGGGCCTTGGACGGTTGGATGTACCCAACGTCCAACAACTGCTTCAACTGCTTCCTCAATTCCTCCAACTCAGGAGGTGCCATCCGGTACGGCGCTTTGGCAGGGGGTTTAGCACCTGGTTCCAACTCAATGGCATGATCCACCTCTCTCCTAGGTAGTAAGGTTTTGGGCAACTCCTTGGGCATGACATCTGCAAACTACTTAAGGATTGCCTTCACAGCTTTCGGGACGGGTTGGACTTCCTTCTGAACTATATCCATCTTCATAGTTGCAAGGAACGTCGGTTCACCCTTCTTCCAAGACTTTGAAAATTGCATGGCTAACAAAAGCTTCGTCTCGCCTTGTTGCCTCACCACTGGCACCATGCATGGCATTGTTCCACCCTGTACAATGCACATAGTATTGTAAAATGGAATCGGGAACGCCTTTACCTTGTCCATGAACTCCATTCCTAGCACGACATCGTAGTCATCCATTGAGATCACGGAGAAGTCAGCTACTCCCTTCCAAGTGGCAATGTGTAGCTCCACACCACGAGCTACTCCATCAATTGGTTTGGCAGTTGAATTCACCGTCTTCATACTGCCTGCTTCCTTCGAGACTCGACACCCAAGTCTCTTTGCTTCCTGCACGGACATAAAGTTGTGCGAGGCACCTGTATCCACCAGGCAACGAGTTGTCTTGCCATTCACCATGGCATCGAGGAACATCACACCTTTGGCTTGAACCTGTGGTTGAGCGACTTTGGCCTGCACAGCATTGAAACGGTGAATGGCCCCCATTCTTGCTTCCCTGTCGGCCTCCTCTTCCTTCTCTTGGTTCATAGCATTCAAGGCTTTCTTTTGCGGACAATCCGTACAATCCAGCATCATGTGCGCTCCATCGCACAAGTAGCAAGCTAGTTTCGACTTGTCTTTCCCCTTGTCACCTTTGTCATTCTTCCTCCCGGATGACTTGTGACCGTCAGACTTGTCTCCCGGCTTGCTACCCTCTTTCGGCTCGTTGTCTCCCCCACCGGATTCACTGCCATTTTTCTTTCCTTTGAACTTGGAGTCGCTTTGATCATTCCTCTTGAACTCAACAAGAGACTCAGCTGCGGCAATCGCCTCTGACAAGGTTTGGACGTGTCTCCTTTGTAACTCCAGCTTGGCCCAATTCTGTAGGCCACAATCTCCATAGATTGACGATGCCACCACATGAGAGCATTGTCGGTGAGAAACAACGTTGCCGTGTTGATCTTGGGCTCATCATCCTCGAGCTTTAGATACTTGAAATACCTCTCGATATTCCATAAAAATGTGTCTATCTCCTTCGCCTCCCTCTTCCCATTATAAGATTTGGGCTTGAAAGAATCTAACACCTTGGGTTCCTTCGGAGTCCGGGTCTTGTTCAAGACAGCTTCCTTGCACAAAGCCCAATCTCCCTTCACATCCTTCACCTCCTCACGAAGCGAAGTAAGCTCCGCTAAGAAGTGATCCATCTTGGTTTGGACATCTAGCCGCATGCTGTCCAATGCGGAGTTGAGGGCTCCTTGGAATTGGCCTTGAAGCTCATCCACCACAGCTTCGAAACCACTCTTCGTAAGGACGTCCTCCTCGAGTCGCTGATCAAACTCGACCACGGCCATCTCCATCTTAGAAAGCCGCTTCTCCATCAT
>NC_024127.1:24866690-24879127 GCF_000346735.1 Prunus mume
GCATTGCTCATAAAAGACAATTGGGTGAGGACTGTGAACCAAGAAAATACAGTGCTAGGTTCGACAATATTCAAAATGCTAGTTTCGACAACAAAGTGTAAGAACGTTATTGAGTTTGCACCCATTTAAGGCACCAAATCTGTCGAGAATAAAAGAGAAAAGTTTTTCACTCGATTAGCCAGTTGCTTCTAAGTGAGGAAAATGAGTTTTTATCACAAATAGCCAAAATTTATCCTATACTTTCATAAATGTTAGTTTTTATAAAATAAAGGGATTTTTGTAGAAATGTCACCTGAACTTATACCTCAATTTCAATGTCATCTTAAAGAAAAATTTAAGAGCAATGTCATCTTAATTTTTCAAAATCCATGATTTGTCATTTGATTATAACACCATCCAATTTCCATATATTTTAAAGGGTATTTTAGTCTTTCAATTTTCAAGGAAAGACAAAGAGAGAGAAAAAAGACCTCTCTCTTTCTCGCTCACCCCCACCCCACTTGCCACCAAAACACATCGCACAGGACCCCTCCCCCCCCCCCTCATCTCTCTCTCTCTCTCTCTCTCTCTCTCTCTCTCAACTGTATATTTGTGTTGTTATGTACAGAGAATTACTCTTCGTGCGGCAAGGCCAGAAATAAGCATATGGGATTCATTAAGCATGTCTAGAATTTTCAGATACCTGATTTAAATTATTTAAACTTCCTTCTCAAAATCCAACCACTTTCTTGTTTAAAATATATATACTTTTTTTATAATAATTTTTTCATTTTTAAAATACCCTTGAAATTTCATACAAATCGTGTTCTGAATAAATCCTAAAAGCTTTTCTTTTCTTTTACAAAATCAAAATAAACCCTGAAAGTCAAGGTCCTTGCACTTGCACTTCTCTAAAGTCCGAGCATTACATCCCAAATTCCCAGTAAATAGTCCATTTAGAACATGAACCACTCTCGAAGAATATGACCAAAATATTCAAACTAGCCTACCAGTGACAATTCAATATTTAATTGTCTCTTTGGAATAACATGCCATATGTTTGAACCACAAATATTCAAGTGGTTGACATATAGGGATACAATTATTCTAAAGTGATTCTAGGAGAAAAGAAGCTTAATGAGGAAAATAAAGTGTGGCAAGAGGTAAGGCTTTTCTTCTCATTCCTCTCTTTCTAGAAGGGATCTCAATTTGTCGTCCATTTTTGCAAAAACTTTTGCTCTGTTTATAGGGGAAACCAAATGAACTAATTTACAAGCCGGGCACTTGGGCTCAGAGTTGAGCTGTTTGTGTCACATCATATCTATCAAATGATGGGTGGTTGGGGTTCGTCCACGTCCTCTGCCCATGATGACCCTTTCATACTTCTACTAAGGGGCCGACATGGACAGAGTAGCCTGTTGCGCACTGCGGCAGTCCCGTCTGATGAGGTGGTGATATGAGCAGTTCACACTTGGCTTTTGAAGGGACGTGGGCACTCTTTATGAGGTATGGCGGGTCGGCGGTCAGAGGGGTTCTTGTCATCGACGTGGCTGATTTGCATCCTCTTGAATTTCCTAAGGCAGCTCGGAGTCCGAGGCTGTGGGCAATTTGCTCGTTTCTTCAGGTGTAGTGCACGAGGCCTACGTGTCGTGCTTTTATTGGGCAGATGAGCTCGGTGTGTGCCGAGCGTCAACACCATATAATTCTTTCTCATAAAAATTTCAATGGAACGTTAAATTTTAACAAGCATGAGTTTGTCGAAGAGCCCAGAATTTGGGATAGCTTAACAAATTAAACATGACTTTCTCAAAACTTTATTAAAGAACTACAATCAAACTATGCTTCTTTTGTTAAACATACAATACTAAAATGCTCCAGAATCCCTGTAACAATACCAACAATGATTAAAACCATATTCCTGTTTGAACCATAACCCAGAAATTTAAAAGGCTTTTGAGTTTTAGGTGGTTTTTAGGGTTTTGGGCATTTGAGTCTATCAAAGTGAGATTTCTGTTATATTTGAAAGTTTTTATAGAAAGAAACATTTATGAAAGTATAAGGTAAATTTTGGTTATTTATGATAAAAACTTGAAGAAAAGATCAAATCAAAGACTATCCTATTTTGTGGATTCATGGAAGTGATAAAGATATGCTTTAGGATTTTTCTTTATGGGTAAGAAACCTCAAGGCTCTCACCTACAAAATATAAAGCTTAGGAGTGCATCTTAGAGTATCTCCAACAGACTCTCTATTCTCTCATCCCTAGCTACTTTGGCTAAAAGGAAGGAAAATCCTCCTCCAGCAGACTCCCTACTTGGCTCTCTATTTTGGAGAACCAACTTTTGGCTCTCTACATCTAGCAAGGAGAAGAGAGAATTTGGCCAGGAGGAGAGAGAAAAAGGAAGAGAGATAGAGACATTTGGGAGGTTGGTTGGGTGGTTTCTACTTTTTTTTTTTTAATATATTGGATTTGCAAGAGAAAGAGGGAGAAAGAGAAAGAGAAAAAAAAAAAAAAATTTCAGATTAGCCAAAATAGAGAACATTGCTAGAGGAAACATCCTTTAAGTGGTTTGCCTTAATAGCTTTTTAGCTATTTTAGCTAGAATTTAGCTAAAATTTGAAGACTCTCCTGAAGATGCTCCCTGTAGAGAGAGAGAGAGAGAGAGAGAGAGAGAGAGAGAGAGAGGTATCTTTGCTTTTGGTGTTTGCTTGTTGTGCAGTTTCAATAGCTTTACAAGGTTAGTACTTTTTGTATGCATGTTAAAGAACTTTTTGGTGTTTGCTTGTTGTGCAGTTTCATCTCCACAAACTTTTATTTCGCAGCTGCAAGCATACCGCATGCTTACTTTGCAGTATAATATTTATCCTACCGTACTATTCAATAATTTCTTTCTCCTGTTGTTCTCTCTGTGTGTGTTAGAGGCTGTCAAACTAATTCCTTTCAGTTCAAAAACTAATTCCTTATTTTCTTACTTTGCAGTACAAATGGTTGACAGCCCAAGTAGATAAGAATTTTCTATCCTTATTTATTTGTACATTTGGGAATCAATTTTGAGATGTAGATGAAAATTTCTGGTAATGCTCTGTTTTATGTTTGCTTCATGAGAAAATTAGTAATGTTCATGTTTTTCGGTAATCAAACATTGTGCTATTGATTTCGTCCAAGTGAAATGTGGCTATGTGCGTGTCGCTGGCACTATCGAGGTTGAGTCCGGAAGTTTGGGTATCCAGGCCCCCCACCTCTCTTGTGCATACCTTAAATCGTGACGGTCTTCCTTGCCCTCCTCGAGCCTCCACATAGCTTGCGCTGTTTCAAGATGGCCATGACTCTCTGATTTTGGATTGTCGTACCATTCCCATTTCGTGGGGCTCTTTCTTGTAGCAGCTTGTATGAGTTTCTTTGAGTTTATGGCTTTACATGCACTTCTATTCTGTTGCATGGTTTGGTTTTTCCTTGTTCTTTGAGCTGTAATTTGTGTGGTTTGCTCTCCTGCTAATGAAAGTTTCTTTTTGACCAAAAAAAAAAGTCATAGAAGCTCATATTGAAACAAAAATTTAATGCGTCCAGTCCATTACTCTTGTGTGGTAAAGTGAAGGACCATATGAATCTCATGTTTGCCTTTCATTTTTACCATTCTTTTCACCATTTCTTTTAATTCTTCTTCATTGCTGCTAGCCCAAGTGGTCCTGCTCTGGGTTGTGAATATGTGTTAATTTCATTGGCGATCATGATAATTATAATGTTTCTTGCTTTTGGGTCAAAAGTCAATAGGGGGTGGCAATTTTTGATACTACCCGTTATACGACTCGAAACCCGTATGGAAAATTACCGGGTCAACCCACACGATTAAATTTTCGGGTCAACCGGCCAACCTACTAAAATACTTATGTAACCTCTTTATTAAAAAGGTCGTGTCAACCTTTGTAATACCTGCCAACCCCCTAACCCGTATCTTCATTTCTTCTTAATTTTCTTAATTTTTCTAATTTTATTTATTTATCTTTCTCAATCTCATACATACATAGAGGCAAAAAATCACTATTTTTATATTAAATTATCAAAATTTAGTTTTTTTTTTTGATGACCTTGTGAATTTGAGATGTGGATCTTTGTTTTTTTTATTATTATTTGTCTTTAGTAATTTACTCGTATCTTTCTTCATCATAACCAATTCTCACATTATTGTGATAATGAAAAATTCTTTGAATAGTCATCTCTTTCTCTACTTCTATTTTTGTCTACATTTTTACCTCCCTAGTTACTATTTGCTATTGTTTTGCGGGTCAACTTGACACAACACTTTTATTAAATAGGTCAAGTTTAGGTGAGCAATCTTAATAGGTTTACTAACTTAACATGACACGACCCATCTCATTGCCAGCCCTAGAATTTGCTCACATGCCCCTTAAAAGCTCTCAAGGCTTTTGTTGTCCCCACATCTATGTCATGGCCATCGGGCCGCCAAAGGACTCAACTCCCCCTCTTTCCCGAACCCTGACCCATATGGTCTTGGGCTCGCCTCTTAGCCCTCTCTCGACGATATGGAAGGTCGGCCACTGCACTTTGATCCCTTTGAGTGAACGCTTGACAGTCAAACCCACCACTGGGACCTAGAGGCTTGTCATATGCCACTTAATCGGTCCAATCCACCATTTCAAATCTGCTCGGTTAGGAGGGGATGGGTTTCATACATGCCATCCTTTTCAGCATGGGCCGAGCCTCATCCCCTGCACGCAATTTGGTTAGATATGGAAAAAAAAAAAAAAAAAAAAAAAAAACAAGCGAAAACACCATTACGATACATATCTCTTAGTTGAAGACATAGTCAACAATCTGACTTTCTTGAGCCTCTTGGGTGTTAGCAACCTCTCGGCGAACCTCAGCTCAGCGGGCAGGAAAAGTACTAGGTCCATTGCCTTATTCTCGTCCTCGCTCAGCTCTATATTTCTCTCCTACTCAACAGCAAAGAGTGACCGTCAGTAGATCTCGATCTCTCTCTCTCTCTCTCTCTCTCTCTCTCTCTCTCTCTCTCTCTCTATAAGTATAAATATATGTAGATCTCTCTTCTCTTACTCCCACTCTGTCTCTGTTCTTTAAAATAAACCCCTTTCTCTCATGAAACTTTTGTCGAACACATAGAAGATGATTGTGGAAAAGCAGAGCCAGCTACAACATATTGTGGAACGCGAAGGAATTGAGCTTAGTCTCTTATCTACGAGCGTAAGCTTCTTCACGATATACGACCTGCGCTTCTTCACGATCTACGAGCATAAGTTCTTCAAATTCAATTTTTCCACAGAAACTCCAGAGATTCAATTTTCTTTTTTGGGTAATTTCCTCCATATTGAAATTAACCAGGAAATCGAATTTCTAATCTTCGTGCTGGAGTTTATAAATACCGTGTTATGCTGGCTGAAAAGCTTCTCAACAAATCTGACTATGGCATCGATACAGAGATACGCATTCTAGAAAAACCTCAAGGCAAGGGGTTTTTTTTTATATATTTAAGCTTGCGGTTTCTTTGTTCAGTTGGGTGTAATGGTTGTTCATGTAGTCTTCAAACTGTCTAACTTAATGTTCATAGTTTGTAATCATTCTTCAGATACATTTTGGAGAGAGCAGCATGCAGAAATGTGAAATTATGCTGAATGATCTTATTGATTCTAAGAGGACTAACGGCAATATTAAAGCAACCATAACTCAGACATCTCAAGCAGGTACCTTCCAAACTTTACGTCTTCCCTACAGATGATTGGTTTTTGGGCTATTCGCTCCAGCATTACCAGAAGACTAATTATTTTATTTTATTCCACTAACGTGGGGTGGATGTCTTAGGTTCTGAGCTGGGCGATAACGGGGTTTCCATGGATGTTTTAGATGCAACAATCATCTCTTCAAATTTCTGGCCCCAAATCCAGGTAATGAATTGTTGCCAGTGGTAATGTCATTTATTTCGAAATTTCTGTTAAAGGGAAAAGACGGATCGAGGATTTACATTCTCATAATTTGAAATATCTCCTTGGCACACTTCTCTGCAATCAGTGATACCATGCATATGAACATGATTATGTTTAAATGTAATCGCTTGCACTTTAGTTGTTTCTTCTGCATTTAGGAGCGGCTTTAATAGCTTAATGCTCCTTGAGGCCCCCATTAGTTATGATTTCTTGCAAGCATTTTAATTTAATCTAGTTCTTTTAAAATTTCCCGCCTATCCTATTGATTCACTTCTCTGCATGAGTATCTAGGCAACTTATATTTGACTCATTCTAAACCTTGTGCATAAACTGATGTCTTTTGTCCGTTATACTATATACATCTCATTAGCATTTGTTATTGTCGTTAGAACTACATTTTCTATTTGTAACAAAATTTCAGTAAACGTTGATTAACCTTTAAACCAAATTTCAGGACGAGTCCCCTAATATACCTGGACCTGTTGACCAACTACTATCTGATTATGCAAAGAGGTTTAATGAAATCAATACCCCTCGTAAACTACTATGGAAGAAAAGTCTTGGTACGGTCAAGGTAAGATATTCTTCTCCAATCTGAGTTTTGCTCACGTCCCGAATGAATTCAAGGACATATTCAAAGAAATTCTGACCGTCAGTAGGAATGGTTTGTGGATTACGAACAGCTATAATGGCTGAACCTAATAAAATAGCAATTACGACCCAAGAAGTAATAAGTACTTGTGATGCTTACACTATGTCATTTCACGCCTTTCTATTAGGAGAGTTTTGACTTGCTTCGATTTTCCATATTTCCTGAATCACTGAATTGACATTAACAATACTTATGATGGTTGGTGCTGTTTTAGTTGGAGTTGCAATTTGAAGATAGAGCAGTGCAATTCGTGGTTGCTCCTGTGCATGCAGCAATTATAATGCAATTTCAAAATCAGACAAGGTAGCAGCAGAAATATCTTAATGCATTTTATGTTGTTTACTATTTTCTTGCCATACTGATATCTTATACTTTCAGCTGACCTCTAACAATCTTGCAGCTGCAATTGGGATTCCAACAGACATACTTAATCGCAGGATAAATTTCTGGATAAGCAAGGTATGCTTGATAGACTAATACTTTCGTGTGTCAGATTTACTTGTTGTCTTTGAACACAAACCCTAGCCCCCGGTTTTGAGTCATCTGCCTTGGTGACAGAGTAAAGAGTATTAGAAACTCTGGATTTCTCAGCAGCAGTGGTTACTTTTACTGATTGCAGATTTTTTTTTCTTAGTTACCTTTAATCATTTTGAATTTCGAGTTGAATGATATGATGCGTCATTTATTGTAAAGTCAAACGTTCCCCACGAGCTAAATGTTTTTCAAATGGGTTCTTGTTATTTATTGAAGTTTTAAGCTTTGGAAGTCAAGAGGAAAACTCATATGTTTGCCTTGTTTTTCCTATTGAAGGGAATTCTTGCAGAATCATTTGGGGCAGACTCTGAAGACCTCGTGTTTACACTAATGGAAGGTATGGTTGACAGTGGTAAAAATGGTGGTACGAATGGAAGCATTGAGGATCTTATAGTTGCTGATGAAGAGGGGGAGAGCTCTGTAGCCTCTGTGGAGGATCAACTGCACAAGGAAATGACTGTGTATGAGGTATGTGATGTGTGCAAGATTGACCACATCTTGGTATACGTTTAAATCCATCCCAATGGGTTGAGTTGTTTGGGAAGGATCTACCAATTCATTTTCATACTGGATCTTCTTTTGCTTTCAGTATATTTCCATCTCTAGGTACTATGGCCTTAAGTTCTAGTTTTCCATCTCTGGATCTTCATTTTCATACTGGATATTCTTTATAAAGACCAAAAGGGGGGAACAAAATTGCTGCTCCACATTTTACCAACTTGTCAATAGCTGAAATAATCAAGTGAAGTAGAAATTTAACTCCCTTCTTTTCCCACTAAGGGGAGGGGAAAGGAAACACAGAATTGATAGCTTGCCAATTATAATAACCATTTAACTTTGTCCAGTCTTGAGTATCAATCTCAAATATGTCAACAGATAAAAATGCATGGTGCCATTGTGTTCTCAGCTTTTCAAATGGTATTTGGTTTTTTGCAGAAATTTATCTTGGGGATGCTCACAAACTTTGGAAGCATGGCATTAGATTGAATTCATAATACTCTCAAGGTAAGGATGATTTTAACACTCCCCGTGATATTTGGTTTCTGCCAAGTAACATGATATCTGGTAAGAAAGTTACTGTTTTAAATAGATTTCTTTACACATTCATTCCTGCAGATGTTCTGCATAGCCGATCCTCCTTACGACAAAAATCTCCAACAGCTGCAAAGTTTCTTGACGGGTCTAGTTTCCGAAGAGAAGTTGGAACTAAGAGATGGAATGTATTTTTTGAAAAAGTAGTCAACTAACAGAATTAGGACTCTACTAATTTTAGTAAAAATTATAAAGCTTGGCAAAATGTATTATCCTGGTGTAACTCTTCTTCTTTTCTTTCTGATTCGTTTGAGGGGAAAGGTGAGAGTTGAAGTACAACTCTTTATGCCTCTCTTCGTGTTGTACGAGAGTTCATGGAAACAAAGCCCATAGGTTTGATCCTGCAGAACTGAAAATTAAGAGAACAAATGTGAAGCCTGTGTCAGAGCATATTGGTGGCTGCTACCCAAATGACAAGCTTGATGTGAATAGGATTCTAAGCATCTTGTTCAGATTATCATGTGAGAAATTTCATGTGAATAGGGTCTAACTGAGTGGAAAAAGGCCTTGACTTGATGACTAGTGTTCTCAGGTTCAAACCAAATGACAACTTAGTAGTGTGTGTGTGAGAAATTCTCATTACCCTCGTAATTTAGACTATCGCTTGTATTAAAAAGAAAAAAAAAAAAAAAAGACCTATGTGTCACAAGCCATCCTTTAGTTTTCTTTCAATCATGAAATTTCTCACCTCTAGTATCAGTGATACCCAACCAATCCAAATAATGAATTAGCATTGTATATCCTTTGGCCACCCCAAAAATGTCTTTAGCGTCAACCGGCCCCACAGTCATTTATAGCAAATATGTTGCTTGTAGTTTCTTCCAACCTCACTTATTTATGGTCTGAACTTTGGCAATCCGTATCTAGTTGGATAAGCTTTAGCTCTACCATCCTGCAGACACAAACGAAAATGGTAGCCACCGGCACAAACGAGGTTCCAAGCATAGCAAATTATGACAGAAAAAGTGAAGTAAAAACTTTTGATGACACAAAGGAAGGTGTTAAAGGCCTTGTTGATGCTGGGATAACCAAGGTTCCAAGAATTTTTCATCTACCAGTAGATCAGTATCCCATCAACAACACTTGTGATTCAGAACCCACCAAAACCCAGCTCAGAATTCCAGTCATAGACCTGGAAGGCCTTGAATATGATAACAGTCCAACCAAGCGCAAGGAGACTGTTGCCAAAGTTGGAGAGGCATCAGAGACTTGGGGCTTTTTCCAAATTGCCAATCATGGCATACCTGTTGATGTTTTGGAAGAGATAAAGAATGGGGTACGTGGTTTTTTTGAGCAAGACACTGAGGTGAAGAAGAAGTATTACACTCGTGATCGCTTCAGACCTGTGATCTACAACAGCAACTTTGATCTTTATAGTGCACCGGCAACTAATTGGCGGGACACTTTTTTGTGTAATATGGCTCCTAATCCTCCTAAGCCAGAAGACTTGCCACAAGTATGCAGGTATGTGACAAGGAAGCTTATAATTTTCTGGTTTAATATGACATTAGGCTCCATTTCCATGGAGGGATTTCAAATCTATGATTTTAAATGACATTATATGGTAAAATTGTTTGTATAGACTACTACAATCCATATATGCCAAGATTTGAACAGGAAAGAAAGGAAGAAAATAAGTGAATTTCATATGATTCCTTCCATATAGTCATTTCAAATGTCTAGTTATTTAGAATACATTCAATCTAATGTGGTTCTTGTTTTTTTAAGCAAATTTAGCTTTGTTAAATCTAAATCCCTTCTTTCAAATCCCTCCTTCCAAAAGGAGCCTTAGTTTTTCTGGGTTTCAATTTTGTAGAGACATACTTGTTGAGTACTCCAAGCAAGTAATGAAGTTGGGGAAGTTGTTGTTCGAGTTGCTGTCTGAGGCGCTTGGGCTGAAGCCAAGTCACTTGAATGACATGGATTGTAGTTTAGGGCTTCGGATTCTAGGCCATTACTATCCCCCCTGTCCACAGCCAGAGTTAACTTTGGGATCAAGCAAGCACGCTGACAATGACTTTATCACAGTCCTTCTGCAAGATCATATTGGTGGTCTTCAAGTTCTTCATCAGAACAAGTGGATTGATGTACTTCCTGTGCCTGGGGCTCTAGTGGTTAACATTGGAGATCTTCTACAGGCAAGTATAACTATAATTCTTATTCCTCTTTTATACTTTGTAGGAGATACAGTTGGGTTCTTTTTTAATTAAAAAGGTACTATTACATTATGATTGCAGACATGTATTAGGTTGTCCAGAATGTGAGGAAAACTTTCATAGTAGCATGGCCTCATTTTAGTTTTCGCATAGGGCTTCTGACTGTCCCGCTGTTGTAGTATAATCATTAGAATATGGCTCAAATTCTTCAATTTCATTTCCTAGTTTGGGTTTTCTGATATTGAATTCTTTTGGACTTTCAGCTTATATCAAATGACAGATTCAGGAGTGTAGAACACAGGGTATTGGCAAATCGTGCCTGTCCAAGAGTATCTGTTGCGAGTTTCTTTAGCACAGGTTTTTTAGCATTGCCACGAATCTATGGACCCATTAAGGAGTTGCTATCAGAAGACAATCTTCCAAAGTACAGGGAGACAACTGAGAAGGACTTTAATTCTCACTTCCATAACAAAGGCCTTGATGGGACCTCTGCCTTGACTCATTTCAAGCTCTGAACTTGGAGGCATAGGAGCAACTGCAATGAACAAATGGTGTCTACTTAATAACTTGGCATGAAAATATTGCTTCATACACAATACTAAGTTGATTTTTTGTTCATGCCTGATGCAGGACATATAGTCAAAGTTATGGTTATAGTACATTGGTTGTTTATAATCTGTTGTGAAATATTATGGCTTTCAATAGAAGTTGCAAAGGTTTTTAGCTCTTTTTACAAACTTCCATATAATCTCTCTATTGTGGTTGGATAAAAATCTTCATGTACTGGTAAAATCATGCTTGCCAACAAAAGCAGAATTCTGAGCATTATTTGTCTATACCTGTTTATAATATACGAATATGAGTGCTTTACTACTATGGAAACTTGAAGTATTGAAGTTATTAGGATCAAACAGAGACCTGTTATTACAATTTTATAAACAACATCATATTTCCGTATACGAAAGTTGAATTGTATGATATTATCTGTCTGTACTCTGAATTGTTAACCCAAAATGAATATATTAATGTTTAAAACACAACTCTGCTAATATATTATAAAGTACTTTTGCATTATCCTTGGCCTATGGTCTTTGCAAAAATATTGTTTTCTTCCCATTTTACTCATTGCAAAGTGATCTTCTTTGCTAAAAGATACACTTCTGATCTGATATCCACTAGAACATTAAGATTTAGCAGTAACCAAGATGGTAGGTACCAATTCAAATGAGGTTCCAACCAATTATGACAGAAAAAGTGAACTAAAAGCTTTTGATGACACCAAGGAAGGTGTTAAAGGCCTTGTTGATGCTGGGATCACTGTGGTTCCTAGAATTTATCTTCAACCACCAGATCAGTACTCCATCAACAACAACTTTGATTCAGAAGCCACCCAGTTTAGCGTTCCAGTCATAGACCTTGAAGGCCTTGAGTTCGATAGACCAACGAAACGCAAGGAGATTGTTACAAAAGTTGGAGAGGCATCAGAGACTTGGGGATTTTTTCAAATTGTGAATCACGGAATACCTATTGATGTTTTGGAGGAGATAAAGGATGGGGTACGTGGGTTTTATGAGCAAGATACTCAAGTGAAGAAACAGTTGTACAACTCGTGATCACTTCAAACCTGTGGTCTACAATAGCAACTTTGATATACACAGAGCACCAGCGTCTAATTGGAGGGGTACTTTTATGCGCTACATGGCTCCTAATCCTACTAAGCCAGAAGACATGCCAGAAGTATTCAGGTATGTGACAAGGAAACTTTTAATTCTCTGCTATCATTAGAAAGTTTATGATGGTATTAATTAATTTGATTCAGATTCCAACCTTCTTGATGAGTTAATTAGATGATATGATTTGTCCACCTTAATGATAAGTTTGATGTACATTGATCTCACTTCGGATACGAATCACCCATCTGGGTTTTATATATATGGGTAGACAGCATCACCAAACAAATGGTATTTTTGTGCTGAGTGGCAAGCACCTAGCTAGCCCATGACAAGTGGTATTAGACCAGGCCAAGTTCCTTCTGTTATGGCCTGTGACGAAGCTGTATCGTGTCC
>NC_024127.1:24879480-24896309 GCF_000346735.1 Prunus mume
TGACTTTATCACAGTCCTTCTGCAAGATCATATTGGCGGTCTCCAAGTTCTTCATCAGAACAAGTGGATTGATGGACCTCCTGTTCCTGGGGCTGTAGTAGTTAACATTGGAGATCTTCTACAGGCAAGTACAACTATTCTTCTTCTTCTTCATTTTTTTTTTCCTTTAATTGAAAGGGAGATGTTATTTATACTTCTTAAAAGGGAGTAGGCTGTAGTAGTATATACTATTATTTTACTAGAATATGTCTGAAATTCTTCCATCTGGTTTCCTCATTTGGGTTTTTTTTATATTTATTTTTAATTTTTTTTCAACGGTTGAGTTCTTTTGGGGTTGTTGCAGCTTATATGAAATGAAAGATTCAAGAGCGTAGAGCACAGGGTACTGGCGAACCGTGTAGGTCCAAGAGTATCGGTTGCAAGTTTCTTTACCACAGGTATGCAACCATTGGGGAGACTCTATGGACCTATCAAAGAACTATTGTCAGAAGACAACCTTCCAAAGTACAGGGAGACAACTATAAGGGAATATAATGCCCACTTCAATGACAAAGGCCTTGATGGGACCTCTGCCTTGACTCATTTTGAGCTTTGAACTTGGAGATAGAGGAGCAGTACAGGCCCGAACAAATATTTATCAGCCTCTTCTTTAAATTTTCATAAAATCTCTTTGTTGTGGTTAGGCAATAATGTTCATGCAATTGTTAAATCATGTTTGCCAACAAAAGTGGATTGTTTGTACATGCCTGATGCAGGACATATGTCAAAGTAATTAACATTGATATATGTCTTGGCCTGCTCATTGCAAAAGTGTATTGGGAATATTTGGACTTCTTTTTTATGTCTTGTGCTTATTGCAAAGTTATATTCTTTGCAAAAATATACACTTCTGATATGAGTCATATGTATTTAGTCTGATATCCACTATAAATTTAAGCTTTACCAGCAACAAAAATGGTAGCTACCAATCCAAATGAGATTCCAGCCAACTATGACAGATGTTGATGCTAAAAAATGGTTCAGCACTTTTGGGCCCAACTTAGTGATGTTTTGACCTTCGTCACCTTCTCGGCTCCGGTAGAGCGATCAATCTGCAAGATAAAAAACGCTCGATAAGCCCTTGGGCACCGGTGTGGTACCGGCCGAAGGCTCTCCGATACTTAAGTAAGAATAAGTACGGAGTGTGTAGTAATCTGGACAAAGTAATGGCTGAATTGCCAAAAGTCTCTATTACCTCCTTTTTGGCACTTATGCCCTAATTTATAAGTCTTGGGAGGTGTGGATTTTGAGTGAAACTTCGATGTAGGACTGTTGATATTGCCCGTGGTGGCTCCACTTGTCCCAGCAAGAAAGGATGGGTAAGAGGTCTTGTGTTGCGTTCGGCAGTAAAGGGTGTCGAACACTCCCTTACCGATTGTGTCTTATTTTCCATGTGTGATCTTCTCATTGATCATATAGGGTATAAACAATCAAAACAATTGCGTCTTATTTTCCTACAGCTTTAGCTCAAGCGACAGAGCCCAATCAAAATGACTGCAACTCTTTTGACCGTCCATTTCCTTCACTACTTTTGCATCTTTAAGTGAGCCCATGTTGAAGCTTCTTAATGTATATGGTTCTGATTTCCTTAGAAATATTCTCTTCACTTCACAAAAAGTCTTATGGTGAAGGTTGGATAGAGGTGTTGATAGAGTAAGCGCGAAGGCAAGAAGAACAATAGGGGAAGGTCAAAATCTGAGGCAAAAGATGGTTGCTTTGAGTGCTAATCAAAAGATCATTGGAAGAAGAATTGTCCTATATTGAGAGAGAAGAGAAATGAAAGGGAGAAGCCAGATGAAGCCAGGATCGTGGAAAACAATGATGGTGAGCTTTTATTTATTGATATCATTATTACTACTGATGCACTTGCTATATCTTCTAGGGTTTCATCTTCATATTGGATTTTGGATTCCTGGTGATCATATCATATGTGTTCAAACAAATCTTGGTTTGACACATATGAGGTGAAAAAAGTTGTAATGGGGAATGGCTTGGTTTGTAGAGTCAAAGGAACAAGTATAATCAAGGTGAAGATGTATGACGGCGTGGTTAGGACATTGGGTATGGTTAGGTACATACCAAAATTGAAGAAGAATCTCATCTCCCTCAATACTTTTGACAAAAATGGTTATTCCTACAAAGCCATGGGAGGTAAGCTTCTAAAAGGAGTACACAATTGCAATATCAAGTTCTTCAAGTATTGTACCATGGGGAAGCAGTCGCAAGTGACATTCAAGCAACAAGACAAAGAGAATAAGACCACGAGATTGCTTGATTATATTCACTTGGATGTATGGGGCCCCGCATTGGTTAAGTCATTGGGTGGAGCTCGCTACTACATCATATTCTTGGATGATTTTTCTAGGAAGGTTTGGGTCTATTTCATGGAGGAGAAATATGAGGTCTTCACCAAATTCAAGGAGTGGAAGGCGGAAGTAGAGAACCTTACGGGAAGAAAGATCAAGATCTTAAGAAGTGATAATGGAGGAGAATATAAAGATAGCGATTTTTTGGAGTTTTGCAAGAGCGAGGGTGTCAAGAGGCATTTTACAGTGAGGAAGATGCCCCAACAAAATGGAGCCGCAGAGAGGAGGACTAGAACTCTCATGGAGCGTGAGAGGTGCATGAGGATTCATGCTGGCTTGCTCGAGGTGTTTTAGATGGGGGCGGTTTACCACGCTTCCTCTTTGGTTAACGGGTCGCCATCGAAGTATCTTGATTTCAAGTGTGCGGAAGAGGTATGGTCAAATAAATCTATTGAGTATACTAATTTTAAAGTATTTGGATGCAACGTTTATTCTCTCATACCCAGTGATGAGAAAACTAAGTTGAAACTAAACTCTCTTGAGTGCATTTTCCTAGGCTTTGAGAGCGGTGTGAAAGTTTTCAAGTTATGGGTTCTAGTTAATTCGAAGAAAATGCTCAGTAGGATGTAGTGTTTGATGAGAAGACCATGCTTATGATTAAAATCAAGAAACCGGAGGCGAATGATGATGTTGTTAGCATGAAGATAGCTGTTAATATTTCACCACGGAGTGTTCTGGGATACTCTAAGAATGCAGCCAATTGAAGATGTTCATGAGGTGGTGGAGTCCGACACTTAAGATGAAGAAGAAAAAGAGGCTCAAGATGAGGTGGAGCCGTCATCTATAGCTAGATCCAGGCCCAAGAGAACAATCAAACTTCTTCAAAGGTTTGGATGGGACACAAACGTAGTTCACTATGCTTTAAGCATGAGTGAAGAAGATCCAACCACGTTCTAAGAAGCAATTGAGAGTTCAGAGCGAAAAGTTGGATAGGTGCTATGATGGATGAGATAGAATCTCTACACCAGAACTCTGTATGGAAGTTGGTTCCTAAACCCAAAGATCAGAAGGTGTCGGCTGCAAGTGGATATTTAGAAAGAAGGAAGGGATACATGAGAAAGAGCCAACTATATTCAAAGCTCGTCCAGTGGCCAAGGGGTACCTACAAAAGGAAGGAGTTGATTATGATGAAATATTTCCCCCGGTTGTAAAGCATACTTCTATATGGTTGTTGCTCTCCATGGTGGCACAATGGGATGTGGAGGTGGAACAAATGGATGTGAATACAACCTTCCTTCATGGAGGCTTAGAGGAAGACATCTATATGAGTCAACCTCAAGGTTTCATTGAAGCAAGTAAAGGAAATCTGGTTTGTAGGTTGAAGAAGTCATTATATGGGCTTAAGCAATCTCCAAGACAGTGGTACAAACGCTTTGACACCTATATGTTGCGGATTAGGTATAGAAGATGTGAATCGGATTGTTTCCTGTGCTCTCGTGTGTTCAAGGATAGGAAGATCATCATGTTGATACTTTATGTAGATGATGTGGTCTGCTCGCTGGGGAGCTTTGACTAGCATATTGTCCACGTAGACCTTCATAGTCTTGCCCATTTGCTTCTTGAAAATTTTGTTTACTAGCGTTAAAAACTTGACATTAGACGAGGTAGGATGACCAAGACGTGAATGCCATTTTTGAGCCGAGACTCGAATGCCTACACACACGAAAATAGGGTAATTAAACTGTCCACCGCCACCTGAAAATGGATATAAGCCATTCTCACATCTCCCGTGGAAAAGCGTCTTCCGGGTCTTGAGGTCCTTTACAAGGAAAAAATGAGGGAAAATAAGTATATAGCACTGATTGTCTAAGGTAAATCTATGGGCAGAAATAATATGTGTGGAGGCAGTGGGACATCTTAAGATATCTTTTAATTCAAATGAGCAAGATTTAGTACGTAATGTATTTGAACCAAGATGAGAAATAGAAATCCCAGAGTCATTACCTACTCCACCAACATTCTCATTACCGTTATAATCATTTGGATTAACCAAATTCTGAAGATCTGGAGTGACATGTGCATTGGCACCAGTATCAAGTAACCACTGCCCATTGGTTTGTCGATTAAGAGTAATAGGAGAGGTGGCCATGGCAGTGAGTTTCTTGGCTGGGACCCTTCCTTCATACGCAGTATTCATTTGCTGGTAGCAATCTAGGGCAGGATGCCCTGGTTTCCCACAAATCTGGCATGTAATCCTGTCACCTGCACCATTAAACCTTTCACCATTGTTTGCATAATTAGGTCTCACATTGTTATTATAAGGATTGGGGCGAGGATTGACACCACCACGTCCAGCAGCACCACCACGTCCAGCTGGAACTATTCCTCGTCCGTTGCCAAGAAATCGTCCACCACGACCTCTGGTAGTGACAAAAGCATTAATAGAAGTAGCCTCCACAAGGGGAGCAGCGTGCTCAGTCATCCTCTTTTCTGTAGTCAGTAAGAGCGCCTCAAGCGTAGGGTACGTGATGGGAGTATCACGTGCCTGAGCAGCGTTCACTGTCATCTCATAAGCAGGTCCAAGATTGTTCAAGATAATCTGGACAAGTTCATCATCACCCACAGGTTTGCCAGCTAGGGCAAGGTTATCAGAAATAGCATTCATTTTATCAAGATAATCAGCAATCGACAAATCACCTTTTTTGGTTTGTATAAGTTCATTCCGCAGAAACAAGATGCGATTCTGGGACGTAGAAGCATAACGTTGCTCGAGAGCCTCCCAGGTAGCATGAGAAGTCCTCTTGCTGGCCACGACCGAGAGCACAGACGGCGTGAGAGAGCCATTAATCTAGCTGAGTATCAGTTGATCGTACTGCACCCAGGTTGTGTAAGCAGGATTGATAGTTGTACTTCCAGAATTCTGCTGGGAAGGACAAACAAGGGTTCCATCAACATAACCCATCAAGTCCCGACTCCTGAGAATAGGTAAGATCTGAGCCAACCACAAAGGGTAATTGGTACGATCCAGCTTAATGTTTACAACTGAGGTCAAGGAAGAGAAGGGGTGCATGGTGGAATTTGGGAGAGTGGTGTTGAGAGTGTGGGTGGAGTCACTGTTGCTAGAGTCGGCCATGGAAGCAGAGAGAAAAAAAAATTGGATCTGTGTCGTTAGACTACTAGGGCTTTGATACCATGTAAAACTTAGAAAAAGATGTGTGATCTGAATTGCATTACCCAATCAGTAAGGGCTGCATGTATTTATACTTCATTCAAGATTACATCAGGGAACTGAAATCCCTATTTACAAGGCTACTTGAAATTCAAACAATACAACAGAAACAGCACACTAAGATTTACACGGAATGAAATATTTAAAAGAGTCTTAACCAAAACTAACTCTTGGTGGATAACAAGTGGACTTGATCACAAACTCTTGAAACCGTAGGCAGAGTAGGACTTGGTCTAACAATTCCAACCAAGTATGACAGAGAAAGTGAACTAAAAGCTTTTGATGACACCAAGGAAGGTGTTAAAAGGTCTTGTTGATGCTAGGATAACTGAGGTTCCTTGAATTTTTCATCAACCATTGGATGAGTACTCCATCAACAACAACTGTGACTCAGAAGCTACCCAGTTAAGTATTCCAGTCATAGACCTTGAAGGCCTTGAGTTTGACAGTCCAACGAAACGCAAGGAGATTGTTGCAAAACTTGGAGAGGCATCAGGACTTCGGACTTTTTTCAAATTGCTAATCATGGAGTACCTGTTGATCTTTTGGAGGAGTTAAGGGGTGGGGTACGTGGGTTTTTTGAGCAAGACACTGACGTGAAGAAACAGTTTTACACTCGTGAGTACTTCCAACCTTTGGTGTACAGTAGCAATCCTGATCTATACAGCTCACCGGCCACTAATTGGAGGGACACTTTTATGTGCTACATCATGTCTTCTGGCTTAGTAGGATTAGGAAACTTGAGTTTGTTCTAATAGGCTAGTCTTTTGGGTTAAGTGGTAAGTGCTCAGCCTCCAGTGCTCAGGCAAGTACACAGTTGGTTTTTTTCATTAACCAAAAGGGAGATGTTATCTTATACTTTCTAAAAGTTGACACACACTCTTTTTACATCAATTCAATGAAAAATTGGGTTAACATTGGAGCTCTTTTGGGGTTGCTTTGCAGTTAGTATCAAACGGCAGATTCAAGAGTGTAGAGCACAGGGTAGTGGCAAACCGTGTCGGTCCAAGATAATATCGGTGACAAGCTTCTTTACGACAGGTATGCTACCATCGCCGAGACTCTATGGACCTATCAAAGAGTTATGATCAGAAGACAACCCTCCAAAGTACAGGGAGACAACTATAAGGGGCTTTAATGCCCACTTCATTCTGTGATGCGTTAGGATGTCTGTCATCAGTTCTTCATACTTCAAGGTTCCCTTGCCGAACATAAGCATCGTGCGGAAGTGCTTATAAGACGGAGGCAGAGATGTTAATAACATCATGGCCTTGTCTTCTGTTGAGAGTGTTTGTCCCACATTGAAATGTTAAGGGACCTAGCCTGGGTTTATAAGGAGTTGGGCTACTCCCCTCATTGCCAATTGGTTTTGGGGTGGAACCTCAACTTCCTTCATGGTATCAGAGCAAGGCTTCACGTGTTGGGCCCAACGGCCACACGTACTCCCACGTCACCCAATATGTGTTGTCCACGTGTTAGGCTTGAAAGTTCGCCACACGTGCGGGGGCGTGTTGAGAGTGTTTGTCCCACATTGAAATGTTAAGGGACCTAGCCTGGGTTTATAAGGAGTTGGGCTACTCCCCTCATTGCCAATTGGTTTTGGGGTGGAACCTCAACTTCCTTCATGGTATATGATTTCCAACTCAAATAGTTGGTTCTGTCCATGGGAATTGGGAACAGAGATGAGATGTTGAAAGAGGTGGGCAAGGATGGGAATGAGAATGGGGGTGAGGCAAGCTTTGACATTTCAGAAATCAGTTTTGTCATATCAATATGACTTGATTCTCCAGACTTGGGTGTGTTTGCCATTTGATTGGGTGGGATCGAAAAACGTGAGCTTTGGCTCTGAAGAGCTCTGATACCATATAAGAAACAGAGTTCAGGGGAAGAGGGGAGATGAGAGATAGAGGAGGAGAGTAATTGAATCAACTTATAAACTTCATCCATTCTTTGCAAGTCCACAATACACCTATTAAAGGCGCTCACGTGCTCCATCATAGTTTGTAATCATACTTCAGATACATTTTAAAGAGAGCAGCATGCAGAAATGTGAAATTATGCTGAATGATCTTATTGATTCTAAGAGGACTAACGGCAATATTAAAGCAACCATAACTCAGACATCTCAAGCAGGTACCTTCCAAACTTTACGTCTTCCCTGCAGATGATTGGTTTTTGGGCTATTCTCTCCCCCATTAGTTATGATTTCTTGCATGCATTTTAATTTAATTCATTTCCCGCTTATTCTATTGATTCACTTAACTTCAGCATTTTCCTCGCCCACTGTTTCTTTCACCGAAGTTATAAGTCAATTGGTGATATATTCTCTGCATGAGTAAACTTATGTTTGACTCATTCTAAATTGACTAGCAAGAAAAGTCTTGGTACAGTCAAGGTAAGATGCTTACACTATGTCATTTCATGCCTTTCTATTAGGAGAGTTTTGACTTGCTTCGATTTTCCATATTTCCTGAACCACTGAATTGACATTAACAATACTTATGATGGTTGGTGCTGTTTTAGTTGGAGTTGCAATTTGAAGATAGAGCAGTGCAATTTGTGGTATCTCCAGTGCATGCAGCAATTATAATGCAATTTCAAAATCAGACAAGGTAGCATCAGAAATATTTTAATGCATTTTATGTTGTTTCCTATTTTCTTGCCATACTGATATCTTATACTTTCAGCCGGACCTCTAAGAATCTTGCAGCTGCAATTGGGGTTCCAACAGACATATTTAATCGCAGGATAAATTTCTGGATAAGCAAGGTATGCTTGATAGACCAATACTTTCGTGTGTGAGATTTACATGTTGTCTTTGGACACAAACCCTAGGCCCCGGTTTTGAGCCATCTGTCTTGGTGACAGAGTAAAGAGTATTAGAAACTCTGGATTTCTCAGCAGCAGTGGTTACTTTTACTGATTAAAGATTTTTTTTTTTTCTTAGTAAATAACTTGGCATGAAAATGGTGTCTACTAAATAACTTGGCATGAAAATATCGCTTCATACACAATACTAAGTTGATTGTTTGTTCATGCCTGATGCAGGACATATAGTCAAATGTATGGTTATAGTACATTGGTTGTTTATAATCTGTTGTGAAATATTATGGCTTTCCAATAAACGCTGCAAAATCATGCTTGCCAACAAAAGCTTAATTTTTTTTGTATAACAAAAGCAGAATTCTGAGCATTATTTGTCTGTACCTGTTATATTATAGATATTTAGTCATATACCCATTCTTAACACTAAAACTATAATAAACCTTACACAATTTAATTTATATAAATAAACCCAAAAAAAAAAAAGATAGTTGGCCCTATTGAATTTAATTTTGATTATTAAATTACTTTGATGCCTTATTTAGTGTTTTGAGTTTTTTTATGAGGTTTTGGAGTTGGGTTTGTTTTAATCAGAGTAAAGAGTATTAGAAAAATGCCTTGATTTGCTGACTAATGTTCTCACGTTCAAGACTTTAAACAAGTAACAAAAAGTTTTATGGTATTCAAACACTTGTTAATTTCAAAGGATTTTTTCAAATGCGAAATTGTGTGAAACTTTTTAGTGAGATGTATCCTTATCTCAAATCCCACCCTAACCCATGGGACCTTTTTTTTTCACGTGAGATTGTTTTTTGTGCTCATCCACTTTGCCTTCTCTCAAAGCCAACTTCAACACCCAAAGCTTCACTGCCACTAGCCATCTCTGCAACTCTACCTGCAAACCCACTTCACCTTCTCTGCATATAGCCATAATTCATGTTGTTTACTCATAGGAGGTTTGGGATAATTTCAAGGGAAATAACTTTTTGTCTTTTCTTTCCTTATTCCCTTTTTTCCTGAGGAATAGTATACAGTTCAGCCAAAGCATATTGTTACTCTATACATGTCAACTTTCTTTGGAGCTTTGAGATTCAATGACACTATCCATTAGACGAACAAGACTAGAAATTCACACACAAGATGACCAAACGAGAATTTTTTTATTTTTTTTTTGTTCTTGTTGCCTTGGTCAACATGGATAGAAGAGAAAAAGAAGGTGGTAGGGGATAGAAGAGAAAATACTACCACAAAAAAAAAAAACATAGGGCAGAAACTCCACTTGCATAGAACCTCATGATATCTGATAACAGTAACAGTTCATAAAGTAACACAAGCAAGTTCCTTTTATACTATTTGACTGGAGTTACTAGCTGAGCAGCATGCCAGCGTTAAGATGGTAAAACCAGCAGCCTCCCCTGTTATGGGTTCACTATATTTGTCGGGCTAGGTAATTTAAAAAGTTTCAAATTTTGGTTTGGGCTATGACCCTATTTAGTCATACCCAATTATAAATCCTATGACATAAATCCATGTGGTCCTTTCAAATCTTATAAAATCTTATGATATAATCTTTAAAATCCAAAAGTAAAAATCTTGTTACAAAATTATCAATAAAATCTTATAAGTAATTACATTATGATTAAATCCACTGGATTTTTTTATTTTTAAATAGTCTTTTAAAATCTCAATTGAATGCACATATTATCGATTGTATTTAAAAAAAAAATAGCTATATGTGTTAGGAGACGTCCTTTAGTTTTCTTTCGATCATGAAATTTCTCACCTCTAGTTTCAGTGATAGCCACCAATCCAAATAATGAATTGGCATTGTATATCCTTTGGCCACCACAAAAATGTATTTAGCGTCAACCCGCCCCACAGTCTTGACTCTTGGCAAATATGTTGCTTGAAGTTTCTTCCAACCTCACTCATTTATGGTCTGAACTTTGGCAATCCATATCTATAGTTTGATAAGCTTTAGCTCTACCATCCTGCAGACACAAACGAAAATGGTAGCCACCGGCACAAACGAGGTTCCAAGCATAGCAAATTATGACAGAAAAAGTGAAGTAAAAACTTTTGATGACACAAAGGAAGGTGTTAAAGGCCTTGTTGATGCTGGGATAACCAAGGTTCCAAGAATTTTTCATCACCCAGTAGATCAGTATCCCATCAACAACACTTGTGATTCAGAACCCACCAAAACCCGGCCCAGAATTCCAGTCATAGACCTGGAAGGCCTTGAATATGATAACAATCCAACCAAACGCAAGGAGATTGTTGCCAAAGTTGGAGAGGCATCAGAGACTTGGGGCTTTTTCCAAATTGCCAATCATGGCATACCTGTTGATGTTTTGGAAGAGATAAAGAATGGGGTACGTGGTTTTTTTGAGCAAGACACTGAGGTGAAGAAGGAGCTTTACACTCGTGATTACTCCAGACCTGTGATCTACAACAGCAACTTTGATCTTTATAGTGCACTGGCGACTAATTGGAGGGACACTTTTTTGTGTAATATGGCTCCTAATCCTCCTAAGCCAGAAGACTTGCCACAAGTATGCAGGTATGTGAAAAGGAAGCTTATAAGTTTCTGGTTTAATATGATATTAGGCGCCATTTCCATGGAGGGATTTCGAATCTATAAATTTTGATGACACTATAAGGTAAAATTGTTTGTATAGACTATTACAATCCATATATGCCAAGATTTGAACAAGAAAGAAAGGAAGAAAATAAGTGGATTTCAAATGATTCCTTCCATATAGTCATTTCAAATGTCTAGTTATTTAGAATACATTCAATCTAATGTGGTTCTTGTTTTTTTAAGCAAATTTAGCTTTGTTAAATCTAAATCCCTTCTTTCAAATCCCTCCTTCCAAAAGGAGCCTTAGTTTTTCTGGGTTTCAATTTTGTAGAGACATACTTGTTGAGTACTCCAAGCAAGTAATGAAGTTGGGGAAGTTGTTGTTCGAGTTGCTGTCTGAGGCGCTTGGGCTGAAGCCAAGTCACTTGAATGACATGGATTGTAGTTTAGGGCTTCAGATTCTAGGCCATTACTATCCCCCCTGTCCACAGCCAGAGTTAACTTTGGGCGCAAGCAAGCACACTGACGATGACTTTATCACAGTCGTTCTGCAAGATCATATTGGTGGTCTTCAAGTTCTTCATCAGAACAAGTGGATTGATGTACTTCCTGTGCCTGGGGCTCTAGTGGTTAACATTGGAGATCTTCTACAGGCAAGTATAACTATAATTCTTATTCCTCTTTTATACTTTGTAGGAGATACAGTTGGGTTCTTTTTTAATTAAAAAGGTACTATTACATTATAATATGGCTCAAATTCTTCAATTTCGTTTCCTAGTTTGGGTTTTCTGATATTGACTTCTTTTGGACTTTCAGCTTATATCAAATGACAGATTCAGGAGTGTAGAACACAGGGTATTGGCAAATCGTGCCGGTCCAAGAGTATCTGTTGCTTGTTTCTTTAACACAGGTTTTTTAGCATTGCCACGAATCTGTGGACCCATTAAGGAGTTGCTATCAGAAGACAACCTTCCAAAGTACAGGGAGACAACTGTGAAGGACTATAATGCTCACTTCTATAATAAAGGCCTTGATGGGACCTCTGCCTTGACTCATTTCAAGCTCTGAACTTGGAGGCATAGGAGCAACTGCAATGAACAAATGGTGTCTACTAAATAACTTGGCATGAAAATATCGCTTCATACACAATACTAAGTTGATTGTTTGTTCATGCCTGATGCAGGACATATAGTCAAATGTATGGTTATAGTACATTGGTTGTTTATAATCTGTTGTGAAATATTATGGCTTTCCAATAAACGCTGCAAAATCATGCTTGCCAACAAAAGCATAATTTTTTTACTTTAACACAAGCAGAATTCTGAGCATTATTTGTCTATACCTGTTATATTATAGATATTTCATATACTCATTCTTAACACTAAAACTATAAATAAACCTTACACCATTTAATTTATATAAATAAACCCAAAAAAAACCCAAAAAATGAAAGTTGGCCCTATTGAATTTAATTTTGATTATTAAATTACTTTGATGCCCTATTCAATGTTTTGAATTTTTTTATGAGGTTTTTGAGTTGGGTTTGTTTTAAGAAATCAGGCACCTATATCCCTGGATTTAACAGTTTTTTTGACATAGGCACTATTTAAGAGCACTTATATTAACGTTAGGGACCATGGGTGATACAAAAAAACTTTAAGAATGCAATCTGATAGTTTCGCAAACGTCAGTGACGTTTTGTGATAAAAATCCGAAGTTAAAAGCTTTTTTGTTATGTTGTAAATGGGCTTTGAATGTGTTTCTAAAGTCCATTTTATATAATTTTTATTTATTTATTTATTTATAGTTTGGGCTCTTATATTAGGTATAACAGTGAATCTCCCTTTATAATATACGAATACAAGTGCTTTACTACTATGGAAACTTCGGAGCTCGTTTGTTACACCTTCTTGGCTTGGATTGGACTAGACCAATTTTTATCGCATGTTTGTTTACACTTGGTTCTAGTTTTAAGTGGGACTGTTAATACTGGCCCCACCAAAAACACCTTCTTAGGTGTTCTTAATGAGACCCCCGTTGAATGGGAGGACACATAGTCCCGACCCAAGCGCCTGCAACCACTGACTATCCAAGCGCCATCCACAACCACCGATCACCCAAGCACCTGCAACCGATCCAAACCCCCCACCATCACAGCAACCTCAATCCACCATCGCAGCAACCTCATAAAATAAAATAAAATTGTTCCTCCCTCATCCCAAACAAACCCAAATACCCCTCCCCTTCGTAGCTTTCGAGAAGTATGAGAAAGCTGGGTCTGGAGCTGCTTTGCCTTTCTCTCATCTTCTCTATTTGACAGCCACTGACCCCGCCCACTACATCCCTTCCCTCTCTCCAACAGCCACTAACCCAAACCCATTAATTGAATCAATCCTTAGCCAAACAACTTTCCTTCTCTTTCAATTAGACCATGCCAAGCCAATCTAAGACAATATCAAAATTTAGTCCAGTCCATGACAATCCCCCGTACCAAACGAGCCCGAAGTATTGAAGTTATTAGGATCAAACATGGACCTGTTATTAAAATTTTGTAATAAACATCATATTTCCGTTTACCAAAGTTGAATTTTATAATATTATCTATCTGTACTCTGAATTGTTAATCCAAAATGAATATATTAATGTGAAAACCACAACTCTGCCAATATGTTTTTTTCGGTCAACTCTGCTAATATATTATAAAGTACTTTGGCATCATCCTTGGCCTATGGTCTTTGCAAAAATATTGTTTTCTTCCCACTTCACTCATTGCAAAGTGATCTTCTTTGCTAAAAGATACACTTCTGATCTGATATCCACTAAACATTAAGATTTAGCAGTAACCAAGATGGTAGGTACCAATTCAAATGAGGTTCCAACCAATTATGACAGAAAAAGTGAACTGAAAGCTTTTGATGACACCAAGGAAGGTGTTAAAGGCCTTGTTGATGCTGGGATAACTGTGGTTCCTACAATTTTTCATCAGCCACCAGATCAGTACTCCATCAACAACAACTTTGATTCAGAAGCCACCCAGTTTAGCGTTCCAGTCATAGACCTTGAAGGCCTTGAGTTCGATAGACCAACGAAACGCAAGGAGATTGTTACAAAAGTTGGAGAGGCATCAGAGACTTGGGGATTTTTTCAAATTGCGAATCACGGAATACCTATTGATGTTTTGGAGGAGATAAAGGATGGAGTACGTGGGTTTCATGAGCAAGACACTCAAGTGAAGAAACAGTTTTACACTCGTGATCACTTCAAACCTGTGGTCTACAATAGCAACTTTGATCTACACAGAGCACCAGCGTCTAATTGGAGGGATACTTTTATGTGCTACATGGCTCCTAATCCTACTAAGCCAGAAGACATGCCAGAAGTATTCAGGTATGTGACAAGGAAACTTTTAATTCTCTGCTATCATTAGAAAGTTTATGATGGTATTAATTAATTTGATTCAGATTCCAACCTTCTTGATGAGTTAATTAGATGATATGATTTGTCCACCTTAATGATAAGTTTGATGTACATTGATCTCACTTCGGATACGAATCACCCATCTGGGTTTTATATATATGGGTAGACAGCATCACCAAACAATTGTGCTGAGTGGCAAGCACCTAGCTAGCCCATGACAAGTGGTATTAGAGCAGGCCAAGTTCCTTAATTATCTGTTATGGCCTGTGACGAAGCTGTATCGTGTCCTTGAGCGGTAGAATGTCCCAAACAAGAATCCCATATTTTAAATAAGAATGAGCTTAATCCAAGGTTTATACATGAGTAAGTAGGTGACATCTGACATTAGGCCATTTGCCTTTTCTGAACATAAATCAAAAGCCGTTCAGCTCACCATTTTGGTTAAATGCCCGGCTCTACCATTTTTAATTGAATCATATATATATGACAACTTCATGTACTTTTCTGTGTTTCAACATTTGTAGAGACATACTTATTGAGTACTCCAAGCAAGTAATGAAACTGGGGAAGCTGTTGTTCGAGTTGCTGTCGGAGGCTCTTGGGCTAAAGCCAAGTCACATGAATGACATAGATTGTAGTTTAGGGCTTGTGCTTGTAGGCCATTACTATCCCTCATGTCCACAGCCAGAGTTAACTCTGGGGACAAGCAAGCACGCTGACAGTGACTTTATCACAGTCCTTCTGCAAGATCATATTGGCGGTCTCCAAGTTCTTCATCAGAACAAGTGGATTGATGTACCTCCTGTTCCTGGGGCTCTAGTAGTTAACATTGGAGATCTTCTACAGGCAAGTACAGCTACTCTTCTTCTTCTTCATTTTTTTTTTCTTTAATTGAAAGGGAGATGTTATTTGGCTGTAGTAGTATATACTATTATTGTACTAGAATATGTCTCAAATTCTTCCATCTGGTTTCCTCATTTGGGTTTTTTTATACTTATTTTTAATTTTTTTTCAATGGTTGAGTTCTTTTGGGGTTGCAGCTTATATCAAATGAAAGATTCAAGAGTGTACAGCACAGGGTACTGGCGAACCATGTAGGTCCAAGAGTATCGGTTGCAAGTTTCTTTACCACAGGTATGCAACCATTGGGGAGACTCTATGGACCTATCAAAGAACTATTGTCAGAAGACAACCCTCCAAAGTACAGGGAGACAACTATAAGGGAATATAATGCCCACTTCAATGACAAAGGCCTTGATGGGACCTCTGCCTTGACTCATTTTGAGCTTTGAACTTGGAGATAGAGGAGCAGTACAGCCCTGGACAAATATTTATCAGCCTCTTCTTTAAATTTTCATAAAATCTCTCTTTTGTGCTTAGGTAATAATGTTCATGCAGTTGTTAAATCATGTTTGCCAACAAAAGTGGATTGTTTGTACATGCCTGATGCAGGACATATGTCAAAGTAATTATCGTAGATATTTGTCTTGGCTGCTCATTGCAAAAGTGTATTGGGAATATTTGGACTTCTCTTTTATGTCTTGTGCTCATTGCAAAGTTATATTCTTTGCAAAAATATACACTTATGATCTGAATCATATGTATTAGTCTGATATCCACTATAAAATTTAAGTTTTACTAGCAACAAAAATGGTAGCTACCAATCCAAATGAGATTCCAACCAAGTATGACAGATGTTAATGCTCAAAAATTGTTCAGTACTTTTGAGCCCAACTTAGTGATATTTTGATCTTCGGCACCTTCTCGGCTTCGGTAGAGCGATTGATTTGCAAGATAGAAAATGCTCGGTACGCCCTTGAGCACCGGTGTGGTACCGGCCGAAGGATCTCCGATGCTAAAGTAAGAATAAGTACGGAGTGTGTAGTAATCTGGACAGACTAATGACTGATTTGCCGAAAGTCTCAGTTACCTCCTTTTTGGGACTTGTGCCCACTTTTATAAATCTTGGGAGGTGTGCATGAGTGAAACTTCGATGTGGGACTGTTGATATTGCATCTGGTGGCTCCACGTGTCCTAGCAAGAAAGGATGGGTAAGAGGTCTTGTGTTGCGTTCGGTAGTAAGGGGTGCCGAACACTACCCTACCGATTGCATCTTATTTTCCACGTGTGATCTTCTCATTGGTCGCTCCCAAGAGAGTTTAGGTCCAAGAGTATCGGTTGCAAGTTTCTTTACCACAGGTATGCAACCATTGGGAAACTCTATGGACCTATCAAAGAACTATTTTCAGAAGACAACCCTCCAAAGTACAAGGAGACAACTATAAGGGAATATAATGCCCACTTCAATGACAAAGGCCTTGATGGGACCTCTGCCTTGACTCATTTTGAGCTTTGAACTTGGAGATAGAGGAGCAGTACAGCCCTGAACAAATATTTATCAGCCTCTTCTTTAAATTTTCATAAAATCTCT
>NC_024127.1:24931193-24945362 GCF_000346735.1 Prunus mume
TACATACATAGGTGTTCAATTGCCTAACAAAGCTGGATAGGGTATTGTGCTTCAAATACTTGGGCATGAGGTCCCTAGCGGACTCTGGTAGGTTCTAAACAAACCAAACACAAGCCTACATGGGCCAACTACCAGTCAATAGACACCAAATCACTAAATAGAAGCATTCAAGAAACCGATACAGTATATGGAAATGAAAAGAAAATTCGAAATAATTAAAAAGAATTAAGAGAAAATGAAGGGAAAACAACAAATATTGCAAATTAAAAAAATAAGAAGAAAAAGTACTCTGTAGAGGAGAGTATCGAAGGAGTACTTGGAGATTTGCTCCTAGAGATGGTTCCATCCCAAATAGTTTAACCCTACAGCATATTAGGAACATTGAAATCGATTTGTCAAAACCCCTAGACCATCATCCTAAATTGAAATACCATCAAGCTTGATTTGAATAATCTAAATCATACATAGTTAAAAAGAGTGATGAAGAGAAGCAAAGCTTTTACTTGTCACAAAGAGGCTGAGAGTGTTGGATAATCTACTCATGAATGGAGGAAGAGGCTGGGAGAGAGAGAGCCAACGACAAACAAAAAACCAGATTGTGAGAGAGATTTAGAGAGCCGGAGCGAGATGGAGAGAGAAGAAATGAGAGTTTAGAAGATAAAGAGAAAGACCTAAGAAAGGAAGGAGATGATAAAGCGTTTGAGAGGGAGACTGAAATATTTAGCGGAAGAGTGCGGGAGTTTTTCCCACAAAAAAATTCGGCTAGTTTTTTCAGGAATTTTTTTACTGTAGTAAACTGATATAGTTTTGACAACATGCTTTGCATGTTGTTGAACTCCCTACACAACAACACGCACAGGTGCGTTGTTAGAACTTCCCCAAAATTCCATTTCCACAATGCGAACTAAATCCACGTTGTTCAAAGCTGTATAACACAACACGCACCTTCTGCACGTTGTGGAAAGTCTAATTCTACAACGCTAACTTACGCACATTGTTAATAACGTGTTGTCATAGTATATTTTTCTTGTAGTCAGGGGCGGCCCTGGGGTGGTGCAAGTGGCGCCACCGCACAGGGCCCCCGATTCTTAAGGGCCCTCGAAAAAAAAATTCTTTATATTATATATATATTAATATTGTAGGAATTGTATATATACTATAGTGTGCTAGACATTTGTCAAAAGGCATCTTTGATGGAGTTGGCTTCAGCGCTTCTCCATTTAATGAAGCGCCAGAGTTCAAATCTTGTTGAAGGCGGTCTATTCCCTGTTTTTATATTATTTTTGCATTATAACTAAAAATGTTACATAATTATTAAATAAATAAATAAACAATTATAAAAAAACAGAAAGCCTTGAAATAAATGGAAACATCAAAGCTAACCACAGGAGGCCTGAAAAAAAAAACAAAAAAAGGTTTTCTCCTCTAAGAAAAGTACTTTCTTCATTTAAAAAAAAAAAAAAAAAAAAAAAAACTTCATGGCTTCTTCTTATTGGAAGCAGCAAGGGACCTTGTGGGGGCACAATGAGCTTATTTTTGTACCAAACATTTAATTTTATCAAATAGAAACATTTAAATTTTTATGAATTTGATTTCTAATTGTCATTGCATATTTATTCAATGTGACTTTTAGTTATAAAAGAATTGCTTATGACATTAAGTTATGGCAAATTTTTATTTATTTTATTTTCATATTAGATGTGAGGCCCCAATTTAAGTTTTGCACAGGGCCCTCAAAATCTCTGGGACGGCCCTGCTTGTAGTGTCCATTGGTCAGACAAGTCGATGGTGCCAAGTATATCACCTTCGACCATGTTTTCCCTATCTTCAAGTTCATTTATTTCATATTCTATTGGATCTATGGACATCTCCCTCCTAATGAGATTAGGTAGAAGGCAACAAGCGGTGATTATTCGACATTGGGTCTTTATTGGATAGAAAGATGGACTCCTAAGTATGCACCATCTAGCTTTTATCAAGCCAAAACAATGCTCTATAACGTTCCTCGCCGATGCATTCTTCATGTTAAAATATTTCTCATGATGGGAAAGTATATGTCCATCTCTCCATTCAAATAGGTGATACCTTGTTCCTCGACAGGGTGCAAGGAATCCTTCACCGTTTGTGTAACAACCATCTACAAGGTAATAATATCTTAATAACCAAAAGGAAAATTTCTATTAGTATGTGCATGTATACATACAAAATCAAATATGCCTTGTAAATTTAAAACTAACTAATGCCTTACCATTGGGAACCTTTAACCCATTGCGTCTATATATGGCATCACAAAGCATCCTAGAGTCCGATGCGGAGCCCTCCTAACCCGGTGACACAAATATGAATCGCATATCTCTTGAACACACACCCAACACATTTGTTGTAATTTCACCTTTTCTTGTTCGGTATCTTGGCTTGTCAATTTCGGCTACACGCACTTTAATATAAGTCCCATCTAATGCTCCCAAGCAATTCTAAACAATAGAACTTGTTACTTTCATTAAGTTGCACAAAAGCAAGAGAATCACTAGTTAGACATTAGGATCACACCTTAAACCTTCTCCACCTAGAATCCTCACAATTATCACGCATAGGATCCGGGACTTTTTAGTAGGATGTCTTGTAATCGCAAAACTCCTGGAGAGACGGAATTAAAATACCTACTAATGATCTCTCCTGACCGAAAAAATATACTACCAATAGTGCGGTTCTTAACATGATGTGCAAGTACATGTAAGAACACACATACTTGTTCCTCCAAAGACACCAAACCATCATTTTTTACCCTTCCATCTTGGCGAAATAAATCGCATAATAGACCAAAAGCCCTTCTATCCATTCCAAGTTCGTTGACACATTTTATATCACTATTTCCTATTATACTATCAAGATAACGCAAATGAGTCTCACGTCTAACCAATGAACGATTATTCAAAGAGCACCTTTCAATATGTCTCCTTCTCGATTTAAGCATCATCAATACAAGAATAGTGCAAGCACATACTGTCTCTAAATGCCACAACTCCAACAATAAGATCAACAAAATCTTTCTTCGATCCATATCTAATCATTGTTATACAAACAAAACAATCTTGGTTTACCTAGTTGTGATATTAAAATAAAATGTATATATAAAACATAAAAATAAAATCCAATACGTAACTCATAACATTCATATAATCCAATTAATATGCTCAGATAAATTTCATTAAAAAAAAAAAACCTACACTAAACAAAAACCCATAGCAAAGAACCTATAGAAAAATTGAAATAATTGCAGAAAAAATGCATAGAAAAACTTTAAAAAGACAAACCACCCATTGCTAACAATAAAGGCTGTAAAGCCTAGAGACATGAGGCAAAAAAGAAATATGACAAACCTTGTTTTGGTTTTGAGTTATTAGCTATTTGGGTCCAAAAAGACACACCAAAGCTTTGACATATTTCTTTTCTTCATGCATTCCTAATACCTCTTCCCCAATGCTCTCCCTTTCACTACAAAAGCAAAATAATGACCCAATTTCTACAACACATTAAAAACCCCCAAAAAAACAAAATTTCTAAAAACCTTGCATACGTTTGTTATTCCAAGTCTTCTTCTTCTTCTTCTTCTTCTTCTTCTTCTTCTTGTTTTATATATATATATAAAAATAAAAATAAAAAATCTTCTATGTAAGAAGCATTCTTACTCTATTCTCTAACCTATTTATTATAAAAATTTCACCAAATGGAAAAAATTTCAATTCTTCACGTAACCCAATCCTTGAACTAGCAGATTTAGCCATTATAATACGAATTACACAGCCACTTTTAATTATTTCACTCAAAAGAACAAAGAAAAGATCTTAAGAAGGAGCCAAAGAATGAAATATTCCAAAACAAAAAAAAGGGCAGAAAACCTAAAAATAAAATAGAGAAAAATCTCAAAACATCTGCAGATTCATACATAAACTACAGAGAAGAGAAAGTTTGAGTACATATTCAATCAAGTTGAAAGAATATGAAGAATCTCACTGCTTCTTTTCTTCTCAATTGGTCACAATCTTGGAATTGAGGTCATATAATATTATTTGGCAAAAAGTCAATTTTGGTCTATGTGGTTTGCCACTTTTACCATTTTGATCCATGTCGTTTCAATTTGGTTAATTTTGTCCATATGATTTTAATTTAAAGCAATTCAAGGATAATCCTCAATTTCTATCAAATTAGAGTAACTGGGTTACTTATTAAGGGGCATTTTGGTCAAAGAACAAGGGCTGGAAAAACAAGAAAGACAAAAAAAAAAAAAAAAAAAGGAAAGAAAAATGAGAAGAGAGAAGACTCAGCTACACCTCCACTCCCACCATGCCCCCATCTCCCAAACCCAGTAAAACTCCATCACCTCGATCTTGACGTCATAATAGAACTTGGTTGCTATTTTGAAGGTCTCCTAAACAAGTTCTTCAATGCAACATAGAAGAGAAATCTATTGAGCTTGTGAAGCAATTAAAGCCAAAATAGGGTGTGTTACTCAATTGGGCTATCAATATGATGACTGATGTTGTTGAGGAAGAAGTCAACAAAATGAATGCAAGATATATCGCTATGGTTTTTGCTCCAAACATGACTTAGGTAATCTATAATAGCATAAAAAATATAATTTTTCTTTTGCCTAGTATTGATTGCAAAATGATAAAAATTGATGTGTTAATTCCTTTTGTAATTCTTTCCTACTAGATGTATGATCCTCTGATGGTTTTGATGTCTTGACGTGAGTTAATCTACTAAATCAAGAAGATTTATTGCCTAAGTTAATTAGGTGATTTACTTCCTTGTTTCATATAGTTGACACATCCTTATGGAGAAGAATATAATCAACCTAAAGTACTCCAACTATATTCATATTTTAGCATGGTATCAGAGCAATTGATCCTAGGGTGTCTCAAATCACTCATATCATATCCTTAAATTCAAACACAAACCCTAAATCAAATTCCTCAAATCCAAATCCTAAACTCTCAAATCAAATCCTCTTATCAAACTCCCTAAACACGTACCTTTATCTCACAGGCAAATCATTCCACTACAATAGGCGATGTCTCGCTTCCAATCAATGGAGGATCTTCCACCTCAACTCCTCAAATCGTTACTATTCAAAGTGACAACTCCCCACTCCCTGCCGGCATCAACCTAACTGAGACCAATTATGCCTTATGGTCTCAAGTAATGGAGATGCACATTGTTGCAAGCGAAAAATTGGGTTACCTAACCGATGACACTCCAAAGCCTCCTGAGCTCTCATTCACCTACAACAAATGGTGTACCGAAAACTTTCGAGTCAAGGTGTGGTTAATCAACTCCATGTCCCTCAACTTGATGAGTCGTTTCATTCGATTTAGTACTCCCAAAGAAATCTGGGCTGCCATCAAGAAGACTTGTTATGATGGTGGCTATGAAACATATATTTTTTATCTCAATGAACATGAGTTCACTATTAAACATAATGGGGGCACCCATCCATAAATACTGCAGCCAGTTGTAGGGCATCTTTCAAGAAATTGACAATCGGAGTTCCATTCGCATGCACTGCTTCACCGACGTGACTAAGCACTAGACAGAACTAGATTGTCTTTGTATTCATCTTTTTCTTACTGGTCTTGACCTTGATTTTGATCAAGTCCAGGGGGAAATCCTACGCAAAGATCCTAAATTAGACCTTCATCAAATGTTTGCTTATGTTCGTCGTGAAGTTCAACAGAGAATGACCATGACTGGTGCTCAAGAAGCTTTTGTCATGGTAACTCAATGTCAAAAGAGGTCTTAGACTTTTCCCGGTGGCTCTTCTTAGAATAAGGCCTCAAGATCTCGTTCGGAGAAGAAGTGCACCAACTGTAAAGGAGACAAACATACACATGCTAGTTGTTATGAACAGATTGGGTACCCTGATTGGTGGGACCACTCCAAAGCTCCCCGCAGAAATAGGAGCAAATCACTCAACACATCTTCCGAATCAACTCCTGTAAGTCCTGTTGTTTCGGCTACACCGGCTCCAACATCTGCCTCTATAGCCACAACAGGCACCAAAGGTTATATTTTAAATACTTCATCCAAGAAAAACACAGGGATAATTGACTTAGGAGCAACTAACCATATGACATGTGATCCTGGACAAATTGCCTCTCATACATCGTCTCCTCAACCAGTGGTGTCTAATGCTAATGGTACCCCCTCCCCCGTGATTGGGGACGGTTCTCTCTCTCTCTCTCTCTCTCTCTCTCTCTCTCTCTCTCTCTCACTCCCTCAATTTGGATTATATGTTGATTGTTCAATCATTGCACCATAATCTATTGTATGTTGCCCAAATTACTACGGCTTTGGACTGCATTATAACCTTTTGGCTAACTCATTGTGTTTTTCAGGACATTCTCAGCAGCAAGACAAGCAAATTCTTTTACATGGACTTGGTGCTTGACAATAAAGCCATAATCAGTCAAGCTTTCAAGATTGGGGGAGCTAGTGTTGAGAAACAAACTGACGAAGTATGGTTATGGCATAGGCGTTTTGGACATGCTTTATTTGGATATTTACATAAGTTATTTCCATTCTTATTCACTAGTTTAGATATTTCAAGTTTTAAGTGTGACATTTGTGAGCTGGCCAAAAGCCATCGTGTTCCTTTTCTATTAAGTTCAAATAAAAGTTTAGTTCAGTTTTCTCTTGTTCATTATGATGTTTGGGGACTTACTAAAATTGCCACTCTCGCTGAAGTTCGATAGTTTGTCACATTTATAGATGATTGCACATGCATTACTTGGGTTCCCCTTCTCAAAACTAAAGGGGAAGTCAGTTTAAAGTTTCAAAAGTTCCATAAAATGGTAGAAACACAATTTTAGGCCCGAATCAAGGTTCTATGTTATGACAATGGCGGAGAATTTCTCAACCAAGATCTTAACAGGTTCTTACAAGATAATGGCATCATACATCATAGCCCATGTCCATACACTCTCTTTGATGCCCCTCTCTTTGATGCCAATATGCCTCGGTCATTTTGGGGAGAGGTCGTCCTCTATGCAACTTACCTTATCAATCGGATTCCCTTTAGTATCTTGAATTTCCAAACACCACTTCAAACACTTAACCACCATATCCAAATACCCCCCAACCCCAACCTTGAACCATAGATTTTCGGCTATGTCATATTTGTATATTTACTTGATAACCAACAAAGCAAATTGGATCCTAGAACAGAAAAGTGTGTTTTCATTGGCTATGCTCTTCATTAGAAATGCTACCGATGTTATCACCCTCAAAGTCAGAAGGTATATACCTCCATGGATGTTGTGTTATGGGAAAACAACATATTTTTTAGCAGCACATGAGGAGAATCTAGAATTAAATACTTCGAAGACAAAGCGACTGGCGCCTCTTACACACGACCGGTCGCCTCCCTTTATTCCTTCACGAGCGGAGCCTCTGTTTCAAAACTATCAGTCGAATCCACGCTGTCAAAATCAGGAGGAGGAAAGTGAACTATTTTCTGAGATTTTGCCTGCTTTGGACCTGCCTTCAACTCTAGTACCACACCAATCACCTGCTGAGGAAGTCATTTTGGCAACATCTCCTTCTGAAACTGATAACACTAATGAAATATACCATGATAATTTGATTTAGGAAAGCATAAAGGATACAGATACCCCTCTATATCAGTTTCTAGAAAGGAAGAACTGTGGTAAACCTCGAGTACAATATGAAACATATCTTAAAGCTAAAGGGAAATACCCACTAATAATGATAAATAATTTGGTATATGTCCAATTTTTAGGATAGAGTTTGGGTGCAATCCACACATGTATTGTTAGTAATCCAAGTCTTCTAAGTTTTGTGCCACAGGATTAGTTACATTTTTTTAATTTCTAACATCTTTAATTAATTAATTAATTTATGTTGTGGTTCCAAATTTGCCCCTAAGATATAAATCAGGTAAGTAATGGCAAAAATCCTCAGACAGCAAGAATAGCAAATCGCAAAAATCATGTCTTCCACAATCAATCATGGTCCTGTCAAGCCAATTTTTGTAGATTTCATGCTTCTTAATTGCCGAGGTTTTTGTGTTTCAATTTAGGGTTGACTGTTATAAGTATGGAAGGAATTTGGCTTTGGGGTTTTTTTTACCTTTCGTCTTCGTCAATTGCAGCCGGTGGAATATTGTCGTCGTTTGGGGGTTTCTGACCCTACGTGTCCATCAATTGTAGTGCCTGTGTTTTAGGTATGTTGTATATTTACCTAAGGTTTAGGTGGGAACAATTACGAATACAGAGATTACATGTATCAAGAGTAGTGCCTACGTCTCCATCAATTTCATTCACAAACGATTACAAATACAGAAATTACCTGTAAGAGAGGTTCATATGTACAAATTTGTACCAATTGAATGAGCCATAATAGAGTTAGGGAAACATATTTATTTTCCTTTTATAGCCTCCTTCTTGCAATATAGTTGATATATTACTGATTGAGATTGAGAGTTTTCTTTTCTTTTTCTTTTCGTTTTCTGATTGAGATTACGAGTTTGCTTCATGACTAATATATGACATAATTTCATTCACAGAACGATTATGTGAATGTCATCAGTTGCATAAGAACGATTTTAACAAAATTCCATCCCTGTTTTATGGTTTTAAATAGGAATAATTTTTGCTATTTTTTGTTCTGGCTTAAATGGATGTTGTTTGCTGGCTTAAATAGATGTTGTTTGTTTCCTTAATTACATATTGTTGTTTGCAGGTTCTTTATGGCTAGGAAGGAGTATCACTCCCTCGAATGCAGGTCAGACTTGTTAAAGTTTCATCGCGTAATGGAACGAATTAGAGAGAACGTGAGGGAGCCACATATTGAGCTAATGCAGAGAACACCTTTTTCGGTGGGGAGAGTGATTTCGTGCGTTTGGTTTATTTATATTTCTATGTGGCACTATTCTTTTGTAATAGTGGAAACAACCTGATGAAAAAGATGATTGCGTCTGTAGACAATTTGGACATGATGCACACATATGGGTAACTGCAGCAACATAGTACCTAGAGAACTCTCTTTTGAATATGAACTCTGTGGAAAGTGTGTGTGGTTGCTTAGTTGGCTTGTTGGTAAGACGATTTTCCTTTCTTAAATGGCATGTCATGTCTTATTATAAGATAACGAATTGGTTCTTATTAATGTGTTTGGAATGCTCTCACTTGTGTGTTTTACTTTATTTATTTTTTACAGTTTTGGGTCTATGAACATACAAAATTAATTCAGCCCATAGAAGGAAGAGAACATTTCCCCCCTAAATTCGTGAAATGGAATTTGTTGGAGCTATATGCAAGAATGAAATTTGTTCCAATTTATATGTTACAGGTACAAGTATTTATTCCTTTTTTTTTTCTAGTGCTAGTTATGTATTTGTAAAACTGACTCATTATGATTCATTTTGAATTACATAGGAGATTAAGCAACCTATAAATTCTATCGATGACTTTGATCCTATTAAGGCATTTCAGTTGCTACCTACTCAATTGATGAAATGCAACTAGGAAGGACCTTCGGATAATAAAGTGGACATCGACGATATGCAAAGAAAATTGTAAGAGGTCATTGCAATGTTGGATGTGGAATGTTCGAAGAACAAGGATAATTTTACAAAAAACGGAAGGTTGAATAAGGAATTTGCTAAGCTTCAAAAAGGTAAGGGAAAAGATGATTCACCAGAACAACGCAATATGATTGTGAGTATGAGGGCAAGGATAAGACAACCTTTGATTTGGCCGGAGTATGCATTAGCGGACAATAAGAGGAAAACAAATTGCAAAAAACTAAAAGTTGATCAAGGGTATACTTGTGCAACCAAGCCAATAGGTGTCAGAAGATTGAGAGTTGGCAAGTGTTTGTCGCTCCATGAAGGTAACATACTTAAGAAATATTTAGATGCTAACAACCCTATGTAAGTTCTGCATGAAGTTATTAATTTTATTTAAGTCGTATTCTTTTAGGCTTGTTTCGTTGTTACTGATACTATGTTTGTCAATCATATTTGTATTGCAATGTCTGTTGCTTTTCTGTCATTATAGGGATGCGTTCTGGCATGGCGTGTGTTCTGCGGTGTATTGTAAAGATGTGCTACAACTCTTGAATGAGGAAGCAGTGAGTATCCAGGTAATTATGTCTTCACATGTAAAATATGTATTTTTTGCTTCATAGGTAAAGTGAATAATTTGAGGATATGGAGTAACTTTAAACCATATATAAATATTCATTTTTTGTTATGATCATTATAGGTCATGGGTTCATTCTTAGAGATTCTAAATGGTGATCAAATAGGTATACCGATGGGCCAATTGAAGTCATGTTTCATGCCTACATTTGGTTGAGTATGTTCAATTTTCTAACTCATTTTCTTCTTTTTCCCAGGTAATATTTGAAAGTGGTATTGGTAGCACAAGTATTTTTACCTATGAGCAGATATATATATATATATATATCTATGTCCATTACCTATTAGCTTCGTGTATTTTATCCAAACATTGTTACTTTGCTGGTACTTGCATTGTTTTTTTAGTTTTTATTTTTCTGCTACCTTGCTGGTATCATATGCTAGATGGGAGGTATTTACATTACGCTTGTTGATTTTTGTAGCATAGGTATGTTTTCTGTTTGTTTTATGAAATATAGACGCTTTGGGTCTTGTTTACAGGTTATTGATTGATTATTATCTAATCTTCTTCATTTCCTAGGAACTTGTGAAATGCAGGGATGAAGTTGGAAAAGTTGCCATGCATGTTGAGGTGGTTTTGGAGAATTTGCTGGACTATGACTTACTGTTTTTTCCAATTCATGTCAAAGAGGAACATTTTACCTTGTTAGTCCTGAACAAACAAAGTGGATGGTGGGACTACTACAATACTTTACAACCAAAAAATAGCACAACTGCTGACCCTTATTTGGATGATGCATTAAAATTAGTAAATACCTCTTACCAAATGCTCATTCACTTATATACAATTACTACTTTATAACATAGTAACATTTCTCGCATTGTAGCATGTTAAGATTACCAACCACTTTCAGTTCACCAAAACTAGTGTTCATACAATTTTGTAAAAGTATTGGAGAACATTTGGGTTTAGTCTTAACACAATAGTGCTACCTTACACAAGATGATCGGGAATTGCTTACATGGTTGATGGAGAATTGTGTTGATTATCTTATGAGGTCAAATACAGAATGCCCACAACAAAATCCTTTCAGGTTTGTAAACAATTTTTGAAAATTTTGGAGTGTTTACATTACAAAGATTACTTTAACATTTTGTAGTGCTGACATTGGGATGTACATGAGCAAAATACTATCTGAAGGAAACGCATTGGAGAGCGTATTCCCTACTGGAGCAATGAAGAATATGAGAGCAATGTGTTTGGGAAGTTCAAAAATGATGAAGATGGATGTTGGGATGCGTACAGGATAAACAAGATTGTTTTGTGTTTTCCATTTCTTACGATGTTTCATTATGTTATACATTCACGAGTACTATATGTTTCTCGTGTTTGATCATTTTTAAATGATTTTCGTTTTACTCATTTATTAGAGAACATTTGGGTTTAGAACATTTTGTACAGGTACTACTAGGTCCTCCATTAATGAAAACATTTGCATTTAGAACCTATCAAATAGGTAACCTCCTGTAATTGCCATTATTGTACCTAAAATAGAGGTATATGCCAACCCTTTAAGAAGATAATCCCACGCACTATGTACAGGTAGTCGCCAATATTGTACCTAAGGATTATGGAACTAGCACTTAATTATTGGCTGTGAGTGATCTGAGAAGGCAATTTCAGTTGGTACACAAAACAGAAATATAGTTGGGCAAATAATAACATTTTGTTCATACTCTTTAGGTTAAACATATAATTGCTATAGGTATTGCACGACCTGAAAACTAAGGTATACCTATAATATAGGTGTTATACTCTCATTTTTTATTTTCTGGTCCTGCAGTACATGTACTACTAGGTCCTCCATAAATGAAAAAATTTGGGTTTATCACCCATCATATAGGTAACCTCCTGTCATATAGGTAATTGCCAACACTGTAACTATATCACAGGTATATGCCAAACATTTATAGGATGTCATAGGTACACTGTCAAACAATGACACAACTTAAGAATTACTTTGGTATAAGTATTGAAGCTGCTTTATCTACTTTATCTAATGAATAGAAATGAGAGAGAGACAACAAAATTTAGTACAACCCAAATTACAAGCTGAATGAGATATCAACGACAAGAATTGTTGACCACACAACAGACATTTAAAATGGAACAGTTTCACTCTCAAAAGGCAGTTTTCCATCATGAAAGCCCTTATTCACTTCAACATGCAACATACATTCAATAATGTTTCATATGAGTGTTGAGCAATAAAGAGATAAGGTACCTATAGCACCTATACCTGTAAACACCTACATACCAAATAAGATCCAATGTAATTTCAAATTTTAAAATGAAACTTGTTCCAACAACATCCAATTAAGAAAGCAAACAAATGTCGCTGAAACATAAAATAGGGATTAGTGAGTTGAAAACATACTTATATTTCAGAATTGCAAGTCCTCCGGTTGTGCTGATCACACCTTAACCACACTTATTGCATTTGTAGCATTTTTTTTCCTCCCCTATAGATTTAATCCTCTTGGTTCGAGGTCTACCAAGTGATTTTCGCTTTAAATTCTTCAAGTTCCTTCGGTGCCTCTTTCCCAATATCAGGAACAAGTGCAATTGGGATGCCATAACAACTTCTGTAGTAATCTGCAGTAAAGTAAGGTTCAATTTACTTGTACAGATCACCATCATCAACAAGGATGGCTACAATAGCATAGGCACATGGGAAACCTTTAATCTGTCATTGATGACATGAACATCTGTGTTGGTGAAGATCAATAACAAAAGAATACTCAGCCTGAACCTCAAACAAATTATCACTTGAACGGTTAACATCCCAATGTCTTCCAGTTTCTATAGACTTCTGCAACTGCTTTTCCACCTTTGGGCATAGATATGTAGTCCATTTTTCGGCTGCATAATGACCTAGCTGCATATTTGACTATCATTTTGATCTGCAATCAATCAAGTAATTGATAAATATATAACTCATGCTTAACCAAAATTCAAGAGTTAAAACACTCGACCAAATTTGAACGCATCTCACCATATTTCTTACCTATATAAGAAATAAGGTTATTACATTCTACACAAAGTATTTACAAATTAACGTTTAAACACAAAATGATTAAACTGACATAATGTAACAACCCAAACCTAAAATTAACATTTAATTATTAATTTATTGGAGGAAAAGACTAAAATGCCCTTAGAATATTTTATTGAGGAAAAGTTGACTTTTTGACTGAGAAGGAATTTAGGAATTTCAGTTATACCGTTGCGTAGGGCGCAGTGAGACGAGTCCGTAGACATGTATTGGGCTTGAATCGGAGTAATGACGAAGAGAATACGGTCAAAATACGTCCAGGGGCAAAATGGTAATTTTGAGAAATCATGATTTTTTTTTAAAAACCCTCAGCTTCTCTCTCTCCCGTCGCGATCTCCCCCCCTGTTTCAGTCCGATCCGTCCTCTCCTCCCAGCCACCGCCACAGGCCACTCCGACCCACCAGACCGGACCCAGAACCACCGGCGTCACTCCGCCGACCTAGCCCGGTCATCTTCCCACTGCCTGCCGCCTCGAACCGTCGAAAAAATCATGGTTTCCGACCGATTTTGACAGAATTTTGGAGAGCGGTTTCTCCCTCCTACGGCCACCAATCCGAGCATATGAGGTATGGATTTCTAGCTATTTTTCCTGCTCTAGCTGGTGGTTGGATAGGAATTGGTTGATTTCACGTGTAGGAGAGCGATTTCGAAACCTAGGTTTTGACAGAATTTCGGGGCACTGTTTCGGCCACTTCCGACCTCTTTTTGGGGTAGGTCCCAGAACAAAGTGGCTCCAAATAGGGTGTTATACCTAGTATAGGATTCTTGAGCCTAGATGTTGAGTTTTTTCGGCGAGGCGTTATCGCTTAGGACACCCACGCGCTGCCGGCGCGTGTGGCGGCACGTGGGCAGATTGGTCGAGACCCCATTCCGTTCCAGAGGGATCCT
>NC_024127.1:24945789-25008128 GCF_000346735.1 Prunus mume
GTTAGGCCCCAGAGTTTGTGTTATCGTTTTCAGGGCATTTTGGTCATTTATGACCCACAGCCACCAGATGTCAGTTTTAAACAGGTTTCGACCCGGATTCCAAAGTGGAAATTGGATCAGGTTGTTTCATATAAGTACAGTGTTTACTTGGGAAAAATACATTTGTCCAACTTTCTTTGGGTATAGTGTCCAGAAATTCCAAAATGGTATCACCACCATCTTTTTTCATTTTCATGCACACGCCAAGGGCAACCTTCATTTTGTTTATTCACACATTCTGCTGTCAATCGCTTCAAATCATTTTTCACATATACAAACTTAAACTCCTTCTCAAATGCATATTTGCACAATTTGATCCTAAACTCAGGAACCCCCTTCATATTTTTGCCCAACTTCACTAATAAATGTTTTCCACTCATGAGACAAATAGAGTTTTGATTTGTTTGCAGCATACTTACCCAAACATTCATTCTCATCAGTTGAGTTACTATCTTCATTGTCTGATGAATCAATATCATCCTCTACACTTGTGCCAGATGATGAACCTCCACCACTAACAATATCTATATCCACCAATTTTTTTGTTTTCATTGGATACAAATATGTGCAAAAACGAACATTCATGTCATCTTGCAATAAACATGATGAGTGATTTCCAATTGTGTACGTCAATTTCGCATGAATTCAACTCTTTAAATCGAGAGCAAATTTGACTGCATAAGTCCATGTACTTGGTATCCTTGAAAGTCAATAGTGAATAAGGGGCTGTTCGGTAGCATATTTAGAGGCCCGTTTTCATTTTCTGAGCCGAAATATGGATAAAAAATGTGTTCGGTGGATTGTTGACAAAAACGTAGAAAATAAGTTGGGAGAACGAATTCACACGTAAAGTGTAAAACGTGAAAACGCCAAAATGACATTTTCTCCATTCTCAACTCAAAATTAGAGAACGGAGAAAACATAGAGAAAATAGAAACACGCTTCATCTATGTCGCCCTTCATCTTCGTCTTCGTCTACATCCCTTCTTCTAAGTTTGAAACATAAATTCCTTGCTTCTCACTTTTGCAATCTTCCTACACACTCTCTTGGAAGATCTTGGTAAGAAAAATTTATATAAAATATTTCGTTTCAGACTTGGGTTTTTCTATATAGTGTATTTGAAACTTTTCTTCTCAGATTTCGTTTCATACTCTCTCGGAAGATCTTACTACTCAGCCTTTTGGAAGATTTGGTACGAAATTATTTATATATATATATATTTATGTTTAGATTTGGGTATGAAGACTGGTGTTATTTTTGTTATTTGGGGTTGTCCTTATGTTTAGATTTGGGTATGAAGAATCTGGTTTTCTGTTTACTGTAATTGTAGTAAACTGGTTTTACATTTTCTGTGGTTCAATTGAAATAGTATTGCTCTCTGCACTATTGTCTGTGATTCTATTTTCTGTTTTTTGTCAGATATTGCTTATGATTTGGGGTTCTCAAGTAGTAGAGCTTGAAGAACTTAACTTTACATGTTCACCTTCCTATCTAATTTCTGGTTTGATATTGTGATAGCTTTCGTGTATATATAACAAGAATCCTCTAAAATATTGAGAATTTATTATCTTTGCTCATGTGTTAGGAAAGTAGGAAAGACAGCCAAAAAAGTGAGCTTCAAATTTGCCATGTTTCCTTCATCTTTGGAAATTACATGCCTTGTTCTAATATGATCTTCTGAATGATTTCATTTTGGATTAGTGTGTGTATGATAACTTTTATGTTCTTTTACAGTTTGAGTTTGAGCCTAAAATAAGAACATAAAGCAATCTTATATTTCCCTAAGCCAAGAGAAAATGCCTTATTGTTGTGCAGCTTTCCTGAGCTCCTATTAAATACTATATATATTATATGTTTATATTAACTTGTATTGAGCAGAGTTGTAGGTTTATGTTTGCATCATAGACTTGTAGTGCATTTGCTACAATATAAATTATATTTCCTTCAATGCATCACAGGATTTGCTGCAATGCATCATAGACTTCATTGTTAAAGAAACCATTCTATGTGGTCACAATGCATCATAGACTTTTAGTGCATTTGCTACAATATAAATTAGATTTTCTAGGAAGATATCCTATTACTAGCAATTACTACCTGCAAAATCTCAATTGAGAAATAACACATGAACAATGATAAAAAATGTATGGCCTAGTTTAGGTGGTGACATGAATTATGACCTTTTTATGTGGCCACATGATGGATTACATGATTGAAGTTTGTCATAATTTTGTTTCTTTAAAAGGATATGGCCTCCAAGAATGTTGACGGTCAAGAAAAAATGTCATGGCCTCCAAGACATGAGACAATATTCATACATCTATTGCATGAACATGTGAAGAAGGGTGACTTGCAGACATCAACTTTTAAAATGAAAGTTTGGGCAGAAATAAGTGATGAGTTGTATGCACAATGTGGACTAAAATGCACTATTCCACAACTTAAATCTAACTTTAATAGATTGCGAAAAGTGCATCGGTACTTCTCAGACTTGATTGAGCATACAATATTTGGGTGGGATCCTATTGCAAACACAGTGACTGCCTTAGAGGATGTTTGGGCAAGTTATTTGAAGGTATTATAATAATGTCATATAGCAAGTCTTTGTATTATTAGTTTTAATTGACTCCTCGTATAAGAATTGGTTGTGACATTTGATATAATATAATTTTCATGGTTTGTAGAGTAAGCCAAAAGCGAAGCAATTTCGCACGCAAGACTTAGAGGACTATCAAGTTTTAGGGGAGATATTCAACACTACTATTGCAACCGGGCGGTTGCATTATGCCTCTAGTCAACTTCCTCCTAACTCAGATGATAAACGTGAGTTAGAAAACAACTTCCTTAACACCGGAGTTCACATCGATGTTGACTTGGATGATGATGGTGACAAGCCTCAACTTGTGAGTGGTAAAGGAAAAAGGAATGTGCAACTGCCATTGCACATGAGCGTCTTCCAAAGAAATGGGATAAAATTGAATCTTATTTGGATGTTTGTAGTGAAGTTATGAGTCAAAAATTACAACAGGAAAAGGAAAAGAGTCTTGAGGCATCTAGCACCTCTAAGGAGATGTATTCGATTGAAGAATGCATAGAAATTTTTGAGACAATGGGAGACATTGATAACGATACATTCAACAAGATGCTAGAAAAGATAGTGCTTATTGAATGGAGGAAAATCTTTGTTACAATGCCAGCAGCTAGGAAGAGAGCTTGGTTGGCTAGTCTTTAGGATTACTATTTATGTTTGTTGTTGAGAGGATATTTATGAATTGTTCTTATTATTATGTTTGATTTTGTGACTTTAATTTTTATGCATATTTATGGATGTTTGTGACTTTAATTTGTAAGCATATTTACAAAGTTTTGTGACTTTAATTTATATGCATATTTCCAGATTTTTTGTCTACAAGGAATGAAGACAATCACTTCGATAGTGATTCAGATCTTGAAGAAATGGCGCAACATATGATAATTTGTATGCATATTTATGAATATTGGCAATCATATGTAGATAGAATGCCATGTCATAACTCTGTTTTATATGGGCATGAATATGTTCAAGAATTGTTGAATGGGCATCCAGATAGAATTTATGACTCGTTTCGCATGGACAAACATGTATTCCGAAGGCTGTGTTATACACTTGAAAGTTTAAATTTGCTACAGAATGATAGACATGTGAGTACTCAAAAGGCAGTGGAAATTTTCTTATTTATAGTGTCTCATAGTATCCACATTAGGCACCTATACCATAGGTACACTATTAGAGTTTACCTGTAAGAGAGATTCATAAGTACAAATTTTGAAACAGAGAACCTTAAATTGTTACTTAAGTTTCAAAACTGAGAATGCACTGCCACTAAAACAGAGAACGACTAACCAAATTTTGACTATTATTTTGACATTATTTACTTATCCCTTCTATCCCTAGAAAGGTTCAACTGTGTATTGTGAATCTACACTTATAATGGACAACATTGCGATACAGGTGTTACTCTCATTCTCGATTTTTTGGGTTTAGCTCCTATCGTATAGGTAACCTCATGTCGCATAGGTAATCGCTGACACTGTAACTATATCACATGTATATGCCAAAAGTTTATGGGATGCCATAGGTACATTGTCAAACAAGGACATAGCTTAAGAATTAATCTGGTAGATACATCAAGTTCCCAAACTCTCACAAGTTGCTTTTGGAGACTTGGATGCTTCTCTTGGTTCCTCTCAAAGAAAACTTTATGTGTGTGTGTGTGTATATATATATATATATTGGGCAAGAAGAAAAGACTGGTTCTTCTTGCAAACAAGATTGATGGATGAAAGCTCCAATTGGGAAGAAAAGAAGTCTCTTGACTTTTAGAAAAAAAAATGGCTACTTGTTCTGGACCTCCACTACATACTTAGTGCTATGTTATTAGCCTCACATCACCAATAAACAAATGATAATCAAATGCGCGCACACACATACTCAATAAGAAAATTAGATTTGAGATATGATTATAACAAGAAAATTAATGATAATAAAAGTAGAGAAAATTAATGTGACCAAAAAGGAAGACTGTATATATGCAAAATTGCAAAATCTTTACATGATCTCCATCCCAAAGTAAAAATATTGGGACCACTTGGAAACCTCATTTACTAAAGAAAAAACCCTTGAGCACCATCATTCATGCTTTACATGAAGAAAATTAGCATAAAAAGACAAGGAGCCTAGGACCCCACTTTGAGCAATGTGGAAAGAACATTGGATTTCTAATGTAAGTGCCTTTCACTGTTGCAAAAACTAGACTACCAAACAAAACTAAATCAACTATCAAAAAACCAAAAACAGAGCTGCTACTGACCTTTGCAAAAGAGTGATCCTAAGTAACTAATTGTGAGAAGAAGTTGCATAACCAGCTGCCCCATACTGATCTGTACCTTCTTCAAACTCCATAACTGGAAGCTCATTTTCACTTCAACATTTCTAATTTCAGAAATTTTTTATGCACCAGACCTCAAAAACAACATCTAATTAAGCAAAACAATTAATGAGCCATAGTTACAAATTTCCAACAAAATGATTCACCAATTAACTAGTGAGCCAATATGGATTACTAACACCATTCACACGGATAAAATTTTGTTAAAACGACATTTGACCAATTACCTATACAACAAGGTTTAGTTTAGGCAAACCCAGTTATGATCTTTATCTATTAGCCAAAACCCCAACACCTACGAATTAGTTATGATCTCTGTCTATTAGCCACCAATACCTACACACGAGTTATGATCTTTGTCTATTAGCCAAAACCCCAATTACCTGTACGACAGGAAATAAGATGTCTGAGATTTTGGAAAACCCAGTTATGTTCTCTAATCTAACTTGAAGATATAGAAAAACAAGAACTAAGACGTCTAAGAATTTTGAAACCTTGTGGCTACGTCTCAGTTTTCTACAACGAAAGAGCATGACTATTTGGCATCAACCGTGATTTTGGCGATCTATCATTCTCCCTCCTTCAATTTTCGAGTATACATAATGGCAGGAGTTGTAAATACATAAAAATTGGTGGACATAGTATTTGCTTAGGTGGCTACACGACCTTGAGGACTGGAATTAATAGGTAGCAACTAGTGTCCTGCAATCAAACTATATTTCTGAAATTGGACCCATATCTCCGAGCCCCTAATAATTATATCTCTAAGCAAATTATCAGAGTCACATGTACACTTTGTGAAGCAGTTGGATGATATATATGTCCCAAATAGTGCGAATGAAGCACTAGAAGACTCAAAATGGAAAGAAGTCATAAATGAAGAAATGAGAGCCCTCCAGAAGAATGCCACATGGGAGCTCGTACATTTACCTCACGGAAAGAAGACAGTGGGATGCATGTGGATCTTTACTATAAAACTTAAAGCAGATGGATCCATTGAAAGATATAAAGCTAGATTGGTGGTGAAGGGGTATACAAAATGGTATGGGGTGGACTATCATGAGACCTTTGCCCCAGTAGTCAAGATCAACATTATCAGAGTAATACTATCCCTAGCAGCAAATCTAGATTGGCCACTACATCGATTCAATGTTAAAAATGCATTCTTACATGGAGACTTGGAAGAAGAGGTATACACAGATTTACCACCAGGATGTAATTTAGCTTCTGATAAGAAGAATCAAGTTTGCAAACTCAAAAAGTCATTATATGGGTTAAAACAATCTCCTAAGGCATGGTTTGGAAGATTTACTAAGTCCATGAAGAATTTTGGATACACTCAAAATAATTCAGACCATACCCTCTTCTTGAACCATGATGGAGGATAAATCACTGCATTAATTATTTATGTGGATAATGTGATTGTAATTGGAAACAGCGCATGAGAGCAACATAAGCTACAAAAGTATTTGTCTTAGGTATTTGAGATGAATGATTTAGGTGCTCTGAAATACTTCCTCGGAATTGAAGTAGCAAGGTCAAACACTGGTATTTTTATGTCTCAAATGAAGTATGTGATGGATCTACTCACTGAAACAAGAATGCTTGGATGTAAGCCTGCTGACACACCTACTGAAATGAATCACAAGTTATGTGAAGACACGGACGGTTTGCCAAACCAATAAGGAATAATACCAGCGCCTTGTTGGAAGATTGATATATTTGGCACACATAAGACCAAATATTGCATGTACTGTGAGTGTGGTTAGTCAGTTTATGCATTCACAGAGTGTTTCTCATAGAAGTGTAGTTGATCAGATCTTAAGATATTGAAAGTCAGCCCCTGGAAAAGGGTTAATATGCTCAAAGCATGGAAATCTTGAAGTTGTTGGATATACAGATGTTGATTGGGCTAGTTCCATTATAGATAAACGCTCTACATTGGGTTACTTTACATTCGTTGGAGGTAACCTAGTCATTTGGCCGAGTAAAAAATAAAATGTGGTTGCTTGGTCTAGTGCAGAAGTAGTGAATCAAGGTATGGCTCAAGGAGTTTGTGAATTATTGTGGATTAGAGGACTCTTGACCGAATTGGGTTTTAAACTAGAGAAGCCAATGAAGTTACATTGTGATAACAAGTCAGTGATCGATATTGCCCATAATCCAGTTCAACATGATCGAACTAAACATGTTTAGGTGGATAGACATCCTATCAAAGAAAAAATTGAGAACAATATCATTAGGAGATATTCTCATAATTAATTACTGTATCTATTTCCTTATAAAGCGCCCTTGTAAAATCCTATATATACCCTCTTATGGAGAATAATACAATTAACCTAAAGTATTCAAACTGTCACATCCCGGATCGGCTCTGCCGTAGTACGATGTTGTCTGTTTTGAGCCCCCGCCCTCACGGTTTTGTTTCTGGGAACTCACGAGCAACTTCCTAGTGGGTCACCCCTTAGGATTGCTCCAACCCAAACTCGCTTAACTTCGGAGTTCCCATGGAATCTGAAATCAGTAAGGTCCCAAAAAACCTCGTGCTAGATGGAGGTGGGCATGTACATATAAGGCACATCACCCCCTATTCGTTGGTTGATGTGGGATGTTACAATCCATCCCCGACGTCCTCGTCGGCACACTCACACCATACGGTAGAGTGGCTCTGATACCATTCTGTCACATCCCGGATCGGCTCCACCATAGCACGATATTGTCCACTTTGGGCCCCCGTCCTCACGGTTTTGTTTCTCGGAACTTACGAGCAACTTCCTAATGGGTCACCCATCCTGGAATTGCTCTAACCCAAACTCGCTTAACTTCGGAGTTCTCATGGAATCCGAAGCCATTGAGCTCCCAAAAGGCCTTGTGCTAGATGAAGGTGGGCATGTACATATAATGCACATCACCCTCTCTCTGTTGGTCGATGTGGGATGTTACACAAACCATATTCATATGTTAGCATGATGCATGCGGATGAAGTAATGAATTTGCTTAAAACCGTATTGAGAAAGAAAGATTACTGAAAGATGAGAGATTGGAATCCAAAAAAATAAAGAAAAAGAGAATAAAGAGAAATAGCGGTGGTGGAGTTGTATTGGGTTGTGATACCTTCCACCTCTAGGCCCACAACCTCCGCCGCTGCAAGTACTTCGCCGCCCTCTTATCCGATCAATGGCTGGTAAGGTTTTGGTCCATGTGGCTTCAAGACCCACATCCACCATAACTAGTCACAACCTCTTCGATCAACCCGAAAGGCGAGGAAGTATCAATCTCCTCCCTCAAGCACCCCCACCTTATCCCAGCGGAGTAAGGGACATGGAAGCTCACCCTCCTTTTCTCTGTCTTTAAAACTTATTCTTAAAATGAATGAATTTTTTAATAATTTGTTGACCGAATTGTCCCTTAACAAATAACATAAGTTAAAAAGATTTGATAGAAATTGAGGATTGTACTTTAATTGCTTCAAATTGAAACCATAGGGACCAAATTGACCAAATTGATACGACATGGATGAAAGTGGTAAAAGTGGCAAACTATAGGGACCAAAAATGACTTTATGCCATATTATTTCAAAGTGTTTATAGGAAAAAAAAAATCATATGAATAATACACTTCTTGTAAAAGCGTTGTTGTAACCTCATATATTTTCTCCACAAGAAGGAAAATACATATCATAATATTATAATATTTGCTTGATCCTACTTATACTCTAACAACCTAAATCTTACGTAACAAGTGTTGCCTCCACCACCATGGGAGACAAGAACATGACTTCTATCCCTACCCCAAGACACCTACAACAAACTTCATTAGTCCTACTTCCGTTGTGAACATACAACATGAGTCATATCATGACATGTGAACAATATAAACTTGTTAGATCATACTGTAGAGGAATTCTAATTGACTTCACCGTGATTTCCATAGGTAGAATGGCGTCGTGCTCATATGTTAAAGCATAAGGTGTCGTCTTAGTGGTAAATCTTTTTGAAGTTCTATATGTCCATAAAGTTTATGACAATTTTTCATGTCATTCTCTCGGGTTGTTCTAGCATTTTCCTTATGATATTGATCAAAATTTTGTTGCTAGATACTGCCTGGCCTTTAGCTTGAGCATAATTGGGTATGAAGGTGTGAGAGCGCTGTGGTTTGGGATTGTTGGATTGACCAATTATCCCACCTTTCTCCTTCTAAGATAAGAATTCGTTTGTGATAATAGGTTGGGTGTAAAGCTTCATGGGGATGTGATTCAATGTGGTTGTGCATCTACTTTGTTTGGGGTTGGGGCCAACTTGGGTGGCTGTGATGGAGGTTGGGTTATAGGGAGGTGGTGACTGGCTAGGGTTGGGGGGCAAATGGGTTGAGAGGAGAAGGGGTGAGAGAGTATTTTAATTTTAAAATTTTCCTTTTTAAAATATTTTTTTATATAAATATTGTTTATTTAAAAGCAACGAATTTTTTAAAATAATTTATGAACCAAAATGCTCCTCAAGAAATAACGGCAGTTAGAAGAATTTAACATAAATTGGGCCATGTCTTTGAATTGCTTGGAATTGAAAAATCACATGGATAAAGGTGAATAAATTGAAATCATATGAACCTTAATGATAACAAAAACAAACCACAATAACCAAAAGTGACTAAATTTCTTTATGCGACAAAATTATTACGCAAGTCGCATATTTAAAATAAAATAAAATGGACTTTTGACTGAGAAGCGTAAGACACCGGGTGCATTTTTGCTCACCACTTTAACCCTAGGTGTACCCTCACCACCCCTGCCAAAAGTTGACACATGTCCATTAGTTTAACTGTAGTTAATTCTTTATTTTTTATTTATTTGATAACATTATTATGAGAGAGAAACAATACTTCAATAAGATTTTTCCTGATTTACCCTTATTAACCTAGCAAACTTTCCACCTTTCTAAATTAAATTAGGAAAATGCTAGGGAGACCAACTTTAGATACCAACTTGTGTACCATCTCTCTTATAGAGTGTGAGACCCATTGGTGGGCTCTACTTCTATTAGAGAGATAGTACACAAGTTGGTATCTAAAGTTGGTTGTCCTAGTATAACCCAATTAATTAACAACTACCCAAATAAATAATTGGCAATTGGCTTTATATCCCGTGCTTTAATATGAATATCAATTCACAGGCTTCAATACTTTGAATAACACACCCAGATACTTTGAATCTCAATTGGCTTTAGTTAACTCCTTTTATACACGCCCAAAAGTTACACTGTTCTTCAGTATATTATTACGTTGCAATTTCTCAATATCCTTGAATCTGTTTTCTTTCTTCAACCGATGAGTTACTTATGATGTTGCAAGTTCTGGACTAATTAATTCTGGTTTTATTATTCTGAATAAAGCTTACTCCATAGGAGCAAAATATATTGGAGTTGCAGAAATTCCAAAAACGATGAAGGAACCAAGCTCTGCAATAATACCCTTCATTGTCTCATTACTCTGGCTCTGCAGTATGGTTCATTCTATCATTCCTTTCTGTGCTAGTCTTGATCCACCAGACATACCAACATCATGGACTAAAAAAACTAAATAACGCAGAGCAATCACCAAAGTATAAAAAATAATCAAGCAATACAAGGTACTAAAAAAAAGAAGAAAAAAAAAGCAACATAGATTATTACCTATCTTTCACTGAACAAATGGAGGAAGCTTGCAATTGAAGAGCAGCATAGATTATTATTTGGGTAGTTGTTAATTAATTTTAGAAAAGTGGAAAGTTTGCTAGGTTAATAAGGGTAAATCAGAAAAAATCTTATTGAAGTACTGTTTCTCTCTCATAATAATGTTATCAAATAAATAAAAAATAAGAATTAACTATAGTTAAACTCATGGACATGTGTCAATTTTTGAGAAAGGTAATGAGGGTACACCTAGAATTAAGGTGGTGAGTAAAAATGCACCCGTAAAACACCTCCTATAACGCGACAATTGAAATTGCCAGAAAAGGGAAAGTGAAACGTTCTCTCCCACCGAATAAATAAGCTTAGGGATATCTGGTGGAGTGTTCATTTTTGTCTTGGCAGACCAAAAAGGAAAAAATAAAAGAAAAAAACCTTCATATTTGTCTTCTTGCCATTGTGCCACTTGGTTAATTCCTGGGGCCCCCAATCAATGTGTAACTAAAAAGTGAATTTCATATACACATTGATTTTATTTATATATATTACATGTGCATACGAGGATCCAGCCTCACCCACATCTAGCCAATCAAAGTTCTCACTTCTATTGCTCCTCATCACCTCTCCAATTCCCTCTTCACTCATTTCTTATCTGTCATAGATCAAACTCAAAACTAACCAACACAACACTCTCCATATCTCTAAGCCCATCTCCTCCCTTCCCCTTTGGCCCTCCTAACTTCTCCTACTTCTCCTCTTCTTCCTCCTTCACCACCACCACATACACAACTCTCTCTCTCTCTCTCTCTCTCTCTCTCTATGGCAACCAATTCTTTCCAATCCGTATACCACAATCACCACTCACTCCTCAACCACCACCACCACAACCAACAAATAGAGATTGCTCCTTCCACCCTCTCCTCCACTCTTTTCCTCAAACCCAACACCACAAACACCCCAAACACCATAAGCACTTCTTCTCTCTCCTCCACCAAAACCTTCTCAATCTCACCCACCACTTCACTCTCCACACCCTCCTCCACCCAAGCCATCTCCTTTGACCTCCTACAGCAGCACCTCTCCGCCCAAAACTTCCGTGAAGCGGACGAAGAAACCCGCCGCCTCCTCATCGTCCTGGCCGGAGAACAAGCCCAGAAGCGAGGCTACGTCTTCTTCTCCGAGGCCCAGTTCATCTCAGAAGCCGACCTCAAGGCCATTGACGACCTCTGGAGGCAGCACAGCAACAACAAATTTGGGTACAGCGTCCAGAGAAAAATATATGGCAAAGTGAGCAATGACTTCACCAAATTCTTCATTAAGGTTGGGTGGATGAAGAAGCTGGACACAGAAGTTGAGCAATTCAACTACAGAGCCTTCCCCAATGAGTTCATCTGGGAGCTCAACGAGGACACACCAGAAGGACATCTGCCATTGACGAATGCTTTGAGAGGTACCCAGCTGCTCAAAAGCATTTTAGAGCATCCTGCTTTCAAGCCCACAGAGGAAGAGCTGCTTCAGGCTAAGGCTGCAGGTGAAGACATGGGCAGTGGAGTTACAGGGTTGAAAGGGTTTATCGATGGCTCCAAAAGCAAAAGAGTGCTCAAATCAGACTATAGCTTTTGAATTTGAAATATGATCAATTTGAATGTTCTGGAACTTACCCAGTATCAATATTTGCACAGGAAATTAAAATGACATTTGGGGTTTTTGTAACAATTAATTAATGTGCTTGGCTCATGATTGCTTCTACTTTTTATTTTATTTTATAATTTTTAACATTTTTGTGTGTTAAATGAAATAATATTATTTTGTTATTTTCGGTTCCGTGATAGGCTGTGACAGGGAAAATCAAACATAAATAATATTTTATGATTGATCAAAAATAGCAAAATAGTAATTTTACACAAGTGTTTCTCCTCAAAAAACATGATTTAAGTGAAAATATTATTGTTTATATAAAACATGAATGAGCAGCAGATGCAGAGCAGAAGACTTTGGGAAATGTGCCCAATGGAAAGCAAACTGCAAATGTGTAGAACTATACAGGGCGTTTCATTTTGGCGTTTCGAAACGATGGAGAAGACACATCAAAATCAGACCCTGCCCTTCTCTGTCTTGCTGGTTGTCGTTTTGTGATATTTTTATATTGGCCTTGTAAATGGGAAGCTGGGATGGAAAAATGCTGCTTTTGCTTTTCATATATATATATATATATATATATGCCATATTCTTGGTAAAACATGCGTGGCATATAAATTATTAGAGTTAATTATCTTATTAGTCTTTAAATTTAGATTTGATTTGCATTTAGATCTCTCAATTTTCAAAATTGTTCCCTTAATCCTTTAACTTCACTTTCGTTAGAACAAATGGTCATGCCGTCAATTTTGTTAACTTTTTCTGTTAAATGTAGGGGCAAAATTGTAGTTTTAAATTAAAACTAAAAAAATGAATAAAAATTCATATATTTAAATAACAATAAAAGAAATTCAAATAAAAAACCAACCAAAAATATATATATATCAAGTTTGGGGGAGTAGAAATTGGGATAAAGGGGGAGAGAGAAAGAGTTTAATTTTAATTTTTTATTCATATTTTAATCAATTTTGATACAAAAATACCATTTTGCCCCTCCATTTAACAGAAAAGTTAACAAAATTGACTACAGGACCATTTGTCCTAATGAAACTGAAGTTGAAGGACTATGAGAACGATTTTGAAAATTGAGGGACTCAAATGCAAATCGAGTTTAAGTTCAGGGACTAATAAACGATTAACACAAATTATTAATTTTTTTTAATGGGAAAAATTTTAGGGGGAGATTGGCTACTCTCACCACCAGCGCCAGGGCATATAGTCAACTTCCACTAGAATGACTTATTCATGACACTCAACTACCACCGGTATGGATTTATATAAGAAATTACAAATTACACACCAATGAAGATTGCTGACAACGAGACTCGAACACTTATAGAACTAAACACAATACAAATGAGTGGCATATAAATTAATTACGAAGAAGGAGCATTACAATTTACACGAGACTTGAACATTATAAGGAAGGAGAAGTATGTATTATCGACCGACCGTCCACCAAATTGGGTTGGTCTGAATTAATTTACAAAAGCACAGACATATGGCATTGGTGTCACACTATCTACACATAGATTTTGCTTTATTTGTATCAACCCGTGCTCACATCGCATGCCATTAGATTTTTCTTTATTTAGAATTGCTTTTTATTTTATCTTTATATGTACAAACTTTTGTTGGAAATGAACTCTTATTTCTTTTTTATTTCTTTAATATTTTGAAATTCCCGTGGCACCTTGACAATGTGTGTGTGAAAGAGAAAATTCTCTTCCCTTCCTAAATATGACAAACAAAACAAAATAAAAAACAAAGGCCTTTTGTTTTATACACAAAAAAATTATATATCAAAATTACCCTTCAACAATGACAAATCAATATTCAGATGCCTTTAAAAAAAAATCAAAATTAAGATATCTTACACAATAAAATTAGGGATAATTACAGAAACAACTCGTGAGGTTTAACGGATTTTAACAAATCTCTCTCCACTTTTAAACCCACCAAAAAAAAACCCCAACATGTACACCCCTGACGTAACCCCTTTAGAAGAAAATTTAGGCCATAGAATATAACGTAATGTAGAGAAAAATCTAATGGCATGCGTTGTGAGCACGATATAAATAAAGCAAAACCTGTGTATGATGGTGTGACACCAATGCCATATGCCTGTCCTTTTGTGAACTTAATAACTAAATGTACGCTTTCAGTAAACTAATTTAGCAAACAATTTTTAACCAGTTCAGATTAAAAATGTCTAAACCATTAGAAACTACACTCAAACGTAAATTACAAGACCAATAATACAATTTAGCCACATTTTTTTAAATATCAAATATCCCTCCAAATCTCATCAAATCCGAAGAGCCTAGTACCTTGATGTGTTTACCCTTCGACAAACTAATATTATACATTTTCACCCAAAAATATATATTAACACTGCATGCTCAACAATTATGATCCGTGACTAACACCTAGGAGGCATAGAACACAATGGCGCATGCCCCTCATTCTCTGCGGCCATTACAGCAGAGCCACCGCTTGCTTGCGCTCAAATCAAATACGTTACAATGAGCTAATCTTGCCATTGTAAAACTTGGGGCAAAATGGATTTTGATTTTCCAACTTGGACAAACCAGGCCAAGTGGAATTAGAAATGAAACTTGCATACAAGATACAGAATCCCCACAATTCATGCCTGTGATGGGAAATCCTGCATGTAAAGGAGATAATAAGGCTAAATTCATAATTTGCTTGTTCTTCATTTTCTTTGAAACAAAGGATATATTTCTTTGAAGTCAAGAAATTTAGTTGGGAGCAAATTTAAATCAAAGATTAGGAACAGTGAAAGGGATAGAAGAAGTGGTACAACTTGCCCCACCAACCCAAAATAATAAAGAAAAAGAAATAGATAGAGGTGGAGAGACGCATATGATCAAGAAAAAGAATGATTGATAATGTTCTGTAATTTAAAACAATTGCATATTACATTCTGCAGTTGGGTGCCATTTATCAAAAGCTAATGCAAAAGTAAACTAACTGGTAAAAGCAGCTAACAAGAGGTTCTTTTGCTCATTGCATCATGAAAGATTGTGATATCTGAACTGTTCGAACTTTGAATAATTCTATGTATTGTTACAAAAAATTTCATTAAAATATATATATATATATATATATATATAGCTTCACATCATTACATTAGTTCTGACAATGACATGGGCTTTATAGGTGCTTCAAACCCTTCTGAACTCTCAATATACAGATATCTGTTACTAAATTATTTGTTACAAGTCATGCAAGGTCTTTTCTAATCCCTCAACAGACTTAATTTTCAAATAATACATGTATCGAAAGAAATTGAACTTACCAGCTACTGCACTATGCACAAGGGCACAGTCTCCTGGTATGCTGATGTGAACCATAACAAGAAAGCATTGATTGTGTTTGAGTAAACAAGCATGCTCCAGGATTCTGAAAGTAATAAGCGATATTAATGCTCCATTGAGTGTCATATACTTTGAGCAAAAGAAAAAATGTTGCAAATATTTTTTTTTACTTTTTTCTGGCTTCCTAGGGAAAAAACATGCTAAACAAAAATCTTCCAATAAGATGGTTCTGGTTCCAATTGTTTCTTTTTAGCAAAACAATCAGAACAATGATTGCATCTGAGCTATATGATGTTTAGATCATGGTTTTAAAATTGCTATACTAAATCTTCATAATATTTTGCAAAATTGGCAGGTGTGGCACCAAAAAAAATATAAAAGAAACAAATCCATCGAAGCCAGAGAAGTACTGATTGATTATCAAGGAGGTATGTGGCACAGAGAAATGGAGAGTCTAACCTATCATATTCTTTAACTTTAAAGTAGTTAGTGTGCCACCAAAAGGAAAGAGATCGCTCAAGTGCTGAATCATCATAGGACAGGCACATCTTACATGGGCAATTTCATATTTAAACTAACTGCCAAAGTATGAGCTATCTCAGTTAGGCTCATAAGATATGAGAAAAAGTACATTGCTCTATCAGCAATCTACATAGAATACACCGGACTTATGACACTTGAGTTAAGGCCTTATATCATCATATGTCTATAAAGCCTCATTTCAGCAGCCAAGTAGGTAAGTCCATATGTGAGAACAGTTGTATATCAATAATCATTAAATCATAGTTCAATAGGGTGGGAAAACAACCTCCACAATAAAGGTGTGGTACAAGATCCAAGGCAGTGCATAGGGCACTCAATAAAATTTACAACAAGACAACTATGTGGAAGTTTTGCAATGCATGAACTTTTACACTAAAATAATTACTAGCCAGAAAATGCCTATGTGGTAATAATAATCTCCAGTGACTGAAATTTCTTTGCAGAATTACAACAAATTTTTTAAAGACAGAATGATAGTATCAAAGCTATTGCAGGAAATATGATTCTTTGTATACTAAAACACAATTCCAGAACACAAACTTTAATGCTGAAAAGGAAGTATACCAAATCTTCAGGAGCATCATCAACAACTTCAGCAGGTTGGTCTGGACCAATACTTGCCAGGCAAGTTCCCTTGCAGCTCATATATTTCTGCATACTGTTCAAAACAGAATTACAGAGAATTAAAAAATGGTACAACCACATGCAAAGAAGAAATCTGGTTAACGTTTCCTAAAAGAAAAAAGGTTTTTTAGGTTTTAGACATAAAAATTTTTTCACTTTTGGAAAAAGCCAAAGCTTTTTCAAAAAAGACAAAAAAACCACCCAACTTTCAATCAAAGACATGCAAATGTATTGGATTCCTTAGGAAATCTAAAAATAAATAAGGGCATTTTTGTCCATTTTTGCTTCTTTTAAAAAATTTTTCTCTCCTTTTGCTTTTTCCAAAATGTCCCAAAGAAAAATGAAGGGAAATAAGAACTTTATTGAGAACAAAAAAATACAAAAAGAGAGAGACATGCAGTCCAGCAGAACACCTAAACTACAAACAAAGACTAACCAACCAACAAAGCAAAAACTACCAGAAATGTTTAGACACTAGTATCCATGATGCCTGAAATCTAATTCTATCCCAATGAATCAACACAAGTGTCATTTAAAATGTTACATGGAAAATAATGAAATTAAAAAAAGAAGTTAAAAGTAAATCAAAAGTCTCTATAAATATTTTGTTATTGGGTCTGAAGATAGTTAGAGGACGAGGAAAGTAAAATGTGGAAGAAAGAACACACTTCAGTCAAGAAAACTAAGTACAAGAATGCTAGATTAAATAACCCACTCCACACACATGATATATACAGAGCCATCCTCAAGCTGTTACGGACTGTGCACCCACACAGGGACCAAGCATGGGCTCCAGTGGATATTGAGATTGCACAATTCTCATAAATTAAGTAGTTGTATTTGTGTAGGAAGGAATTCCACAAGTCTACTTCATGGTAAAACTACAACGCATGAAGTAGGAAGTACGTATTCGTCCAATCAGTACAGAACCTAAATATGAGCTTGAAATAATGGGTCCCACACCCTTGTAATTGGACTTTGGACTTTGGACAAATTTCTGAAATATGGATTTAGGTTCAATAATAATTTGGGCATTTTTACCACAAAAAATTAGGCTTCTGGAAATTGAAATTTTTGCTAAATCTTCAGTCACTTGAGCTGTGTTTTTTTTATAAGGAGCATACTAATTAAACTTAAGTATTTAAAAATAAACTCTTTGGGTATACTAGATGGAATAATTATGTATCTATCGAAACCAAATTTAGAAGGAAAAAAAAAAAAGTTAAACCTCTTTACTACAAACATATTTGAGTTTTTCTTTTCAAATTAACAGTTCCACACTCTATTTACAGAGAGATGCAGCACAATTTTTTTTCCATATCATGGTGATACAGGAACAGAACCGACCACAATTTGAATATGCATGCCTTTTACTTTCACTATAAAAGGGCCATGTTTTAGTTTTTGTATGGCGCCCCATAAACCTCAGGACCACCCCTACATGTCTGTGTGTAGGTGTGATGGCGAAGTTTCAATTAAAAAAATACAAGAATAATAAATTTTACAAAATTAAACTACCTGATGCTCAACTTACATGTCACACTGATTAAGTACCAAAAGCTTATTTGGAACACATGATTGTCCCTTTAACTTGCAAACTGAATCGCATGATTGACCTCGCCTGCCATCCACACCATAGCAAGTTCTTGTGAATCAGCTACGGTTGAGATTTTCTATAAATATATACATATATAAGTACATATAGATCAAGAAATAATTGTTGTGAAACCTCACCTTCCAACAAGAACGTTAATGCCATTTAGTCTGGCTTCTAAAAATGTATAATTTGCAGCTGTTGACATATATTTAAAAAGAACAAAATTAATCCTTTTAACTAGCTGTAAACTGCACCCAGTCAAAAAGACAGGCATTGATTTAATCAATAAATCACTTTACCATATAAGAAAGTCTAGCGATAGAGGTAAGAAAAAAACATTCGATATAGAACCATACTCCAATAGTCCAGTTCGAAATTAATGCAAGTATATCACAAAGAACCTTCTACCTAACAAAGTTTTATCAACCTATCATGCTAATGTGCTTAACGTTTGATATGGCACTGGCATTACTATATTCACTGTTACATTTAATTTAATTTATCTCATAGCAAAAACAGTATAATGAAGCTTCTAATAGTGTGGAAAGAAAACCAAATTTAATAATGAGGCTTCTAATAAGAATGTGTCTAATACCCGTGGGCAATCATGGGAAATCAGAAACCTATGAGGGATAATACTTGCTAGATTCTAGTTCACTTTGTTTATATAAGTAATTTGTGGTATTAGTTAGCTCCTCTAAGATAGCAAGAAGGAACCGCCTTTTTCAGAAACCGTTAGTAGCTTGATTTTGAATGTGTGAGGTGCATGGAAATTCCTTACTTGGTCTGATCCAAAATCAAAAAGGTTATGCAGCTGCTTGCCACCATGTGAAAGTCTTCTTCCCTAGTATGGTGCTAGGTTTCTCGAGGTTAGTCTAGGGGTCTAGATCCCAGGCTACCCATTCTAATTTCTTTATCTGTGTATCACTAATCACTGTATCTTAGTAAGATTATATTCACTCTCGAGTAATTTTTCAGATCATCCAACATATTTAGGTTACTATAAGAATATGAATAAACAAAAAGTCTTTTTATAAGAAACAATTACTTTACCAACTAGCTTTTAGCCTAGTGGTACTTCTCTTCCAAATGTTGGACGAGGTAGATCCCAAAGAAATCCCCGAAACAATCAAAGCATAAAAGGTCATAAACCTTCAAACACTGTCCTCATTAAAATATGATTACTCACTATGGAAATTATAAACATTGTTAAAGAAGAGTACATCATAATATAATTGCCAAAGCTGGACCTTACCTGACGAATTTGATGGCAGAGAAAAGCAGTGATGGAAATCACTAAGGTAAGCATTTTCGTGGACCTGAAACGTTCAAACTACTCAGACAGTATGACAGGCATATTGCAATCATGTAAAATAAAATCCAAATTGTTTACTGTTGTGTAAGGTAGTTTAATGAAAACAAATGAGTCAAACTAAATAAGACATCTGGGGAAGTCCAGTGTTATTGTAGTTGCTCTTGTTTATCATGTTTCGATACTGAAATGATTATTAGTGTGATTTATGTTTGGGTTGATATACTTGTTGCACCCCTTTTATAAGTCCAGTGTTATTGTAGTTGCTCTTGTTTATCATGTTTCGATACTGAAATGATTATTAGTGTGATTTATGTTTGGGTTGATATACTTGTTGCACCCCTTTTATACAAAGTTAAGTTTTTCATGTTATGAGAGCTCTGGTTGACTATTTCATCCTGTATCCAAATACAGGCGACTCAACTTCAAGTAAGTTTTTCAGTTTTGCATGTGAAAGGCCCGTAGTTGATTCAAATTTTTGGGGAGGCTTTAATAACAAATGATTGTTCCTATAAGCGTAATCTTTTGGGATCCACAGTTTCTCAATAATCCTAACTATACTATTGAGTACATCGACTGTAATCGAACATATATCCCGAAGTAGCCACCAGAGAAACCTATAACATAATACAGACTCACGAGATCACTCACTCCTTTCATATCTCAGAGGATTATTGGGGAAAGAAATTATTTTAATTAAAAATAAATATTCAATAAGTACAAAACTGCTTTAAAGTAAAGTATTAAACATTTCTTATCTTTTCCCTTATACCGTCTCAGAAACAATGCGGATACTTCTAGTTTTTGTGAATATGACCACATAAACTAATAAATGACAAAACTTCTGAAGTTTCAAAAAGGATACCAATCTAATAAAAGTATGTGGACTTTTAAACTCAACGATCAGAACAAGTATGTGGATTTTAAAACTCAGTCACCTCTCTGAAATGAATTCTCATATCAAGTTTGATCACCAATTTCTGAACGAAGTACTGAGGAGACAGAAGGTAAAATGATTGCTATATATTTCTTGACGAAATCTTTGTGATGAGCTTTATAACCTTAAAAGAAAACACAAAGAGAACCAGAATTTGTTCATTTATGGTTCAATGCATCAGAGTAGCACATTGGTATCATTGGTCATTTTTTGTGACATTATTCCTGTTATCAACGCTTCATGCATAGTCTAATCCATTATTTATCTGTGTACCAACATATTAGTTAGCATTTGATAAATAAATTGTTCGCATAATGAGGGAAACACTATCTATCCTCCATGAGTTGACAAAACCCAAAGGCCAAAAACCACCTCCAAGAAGAACAACGATTACATCATATATGTATTGCTTACCACACTCTCAGAATTATGACGACACCTCCCAGCACAGAAATCAAAAACATTTGAATATTTCCCTGCCAAGAGAAAACTGTGAGCACACATTATCCCAAGAAAAAATAATGTTCAGGGGTAAATATATTTCTTGATTGCCACTGCAAGGGGCAAAAAAGAGGTTTCACAAGACTCATTCCATGCAATGGATAAAGGGGATAAATAGTCAAATCGGGACTTCTAATCCTCCAAAACCTAGTAGAAATAGCGGTTGAACATTCATTTATCAATGTGCCCTAAAGCTGTCAGACTCCTCATGCAAAGGTCATTTTGTGGATTTTTAAACTCAACAATCTCTGAAATGAGATCTAATGCAGCATCAGAGCAGCGAATGCTCAAGATTAGTCTCCGAGAAAAGATTCAAACCCTTCTACTATTTAAAATTGTACCTGCAGTAGCTGGTTTGGCAACCTTCACATTCATTACTTGTTCCTCTTTTATCTGCACAATAAAACCCACTAATACTGAAACTTACAATATTAAAAAGAGAACAGAAAAACACAAAGGAAATAATATAGACAATGGAAAATGGTAGTCCAAAATTTGAAGAATTCAAGAAATTACCCTTGAGGGATTTAGACAACATGAAACACAATATTCATAAGAATCACAACACTCTGAAACTACATTGCAACCACTGCAGACAAATGGGAGGCAGGAATGTTGTTAATTTGCTCAATCTTCTGATAAAGAATTTCAGAGTTCTACTTAGTGAAAAACTCACTGACAAGAGAATTTTTCTCCTTTTTCAGGGCAGCAGCGAGACTGCGGATTTAAAGACAGAGCGTCACAGACATGGCCTACAATGCAAATATAGCTTATATAAATAAGGGGATTAAAACTGACAAAGAAGTAAACAAAACATGATACGTTATCAGAAGATTTTTGATAAGTTATAAGGAAAAACTTGAAAACTAATGGCACAAGAAGAAACTTAGAGAGGGGCAAGCTGACCGTTATCATCAGATAGTAAGTATCTTCCTAGGACCGTATTTTTGCAAATGTGCCTCCCTTGAAATCCAACATCCTTCCTGTAAATTTGAAGGGAAAACGAACATGTTGTAAATTGTAACAGTACGAGCATATCATCAACTAGGGGAGAGCCATAACAAAAATGTACAAAATATAGCACCAAACCACTGAGACACAAGCAATCGAAAGGAGCAATTGTGTTGTGGGTTAAACCAAAGAATAAAGAGAAATACAATAACCCACAGTAACAAATAGCACATAGAATAGTAGTCTGTTACTATATGACCCAAAGAAAAACATAAGAAATTCCCAATGCATCCATATTCTTTTCAAATTCAGTTTCACGAGCAAAATTGGTAGATACTGTATTACGTTTTCTTCTTCTCGGTTAGTTATTGGTAGATACTTTATTAATACTATTAAATAAATAAACAAGAAATAAAACCCATGCCCAGTACGGTAAAGCCATCAAGATTCAAAATTCAGAAGAACATTAACAAGAACCCAAGCAGCATTACCACAAGATTCAACCTTTTGCCCCCATTTCCTCTGTTTTCTCAGCAGCCAAAGAGACGAACCAAAATTATATTGAAAATAGAAAACAGAAAAATAGAAAATGTACCTGATGGCTGAGATTCTTGGTGAGAATTGAAGGATTAATAGGTGAAAGAATAGCAAGAATAAGTTTAATCTGGAAATTGACATTTTCATCTGGGGCAAGGAATATGGAAGTTGAATTTTTGGGCTCTTCTGGTTCTAAGAGATGCTATTAAAATTGGGGGTGGGTTGAATCGAAGATCATCAGGGAGGAGAAAGAAAACTTCTTTCTATATAAAAAGCACATTCAAATCGATTGCGTCTTCTTATTTTTTTCTGATAATTTGGAGAGGCAATGTATATAAAAATACAAACCCAACCTTCCCCAGGTTCATAGGAAATGTTAGAAATGGATACTTTTTAAAGCCGTGTATCCAATTTTTAGATTTTCAATTTTACTCTCATTTAAAAAATAAAAACAAAATAGCTTTATTTATAAATATTTTTAAAAATGACTTCTTTTTTGTGTGTTTTTGAAAAAGACCTATAGCTGCTACATATCGAATATCTCTTAATCTTCATTTTTTAAAACCAAAGTTTTGTGCTTCTAAGTTTTTCTCATAAGGCTTTAGCAGAACGACGTGATATGTCTTAAGAAATTGTGTTACCAAGACAACATAACATGATGAGTGGTGATTTCCCCATTCCTTTTTCTTCTATTTTATCCACTTACACTCCTTTTTTATAACTAAAAAAAAAATGTAAGTGGATAAAATATGAGTGAGGAAATCATTGCCCAACATGATTCGTCTTAAAAAAATAAAGACATGCTTCGATTGTTCAGAGAGGGTCCAGGTAAGTTAGATTGATTTTCATATTCATAAAGAAACTTTGACTTTGACTTTGATACGGTTTCTTTTCTTATTGCTGATTGGGTAATTAGGATGATAAAAGATTGTTGGAGCATAAACACAAAGAACAGGAAGAAAGAAACAGCACAAACTATTGCAAAAGGTTGGCAACGTTCTCAACAAGCATGAAAATTAGGGTTAAATATGGTTAGTAGGGTGTACTTATTAAAATTATATTTGTTTCACAATTTTATTTTATTTTTTGGTCATTTTATATTAGAGTAAATCAGTAATTCAATATATATTTTTGTAGTATGGTGTACTCAGTTAATTTTAGGGTTCGTTTAACAGCACTTTATTTTTAAGGTATTGTTAAACGAACCCTAAAATTAACTGAGTACACTCTATCACCAAACTAGTTATTGAAATACTAATTTACCCTAATATCAAAATGACCAAAAAGACTAAATAAACAGAAAAGTTAACATTAAGAAAAAAAAGATAGGACTAAAAATACAATCCTCGACAACCCTAGCCACACACCCATCCTCACTGCCCCAAAACCTAAGTGAACAAGTCACACCCAGTCTCTGTTAGTAGTATACCCTTAAAGCCAACTAATTATATGATAATTAATGTTAATGACATCTTTTGTAATAACTTATTAAGTTATTCATGGGCAATACAAGTTGTTTTCAAATCATGATTATTCTATATGGAGAAATGTAAAACTACTATAGTCTTATGAATATGAAAGTGGACATGAAAACTACGTAATGAGATTGCATACATTGAGACTTATCATGGTCTCGATCCTAAAATGTTCCTGATCTTCAGCCAAGACCAGTACACACAATATCTTCTCTAAATGTAGAGAATGACGAGGTCTCAAGTCATTAGATATGGTGACACCAAGATATGTGTATAGGTGCTTGTAGGGGAATAAGTACACTGAACGAGATCAAATACATGAAATTTAGAATGGAAGTCTTTACTCACATGTCAAACTAGAACTCATAGATTGTAATGGTGCAAACTAAATCCTTAGAGCTGAGACATCATAGATGTCTTGTGGCTATATTGTTTGTCTTTGAGGACACTATATGGTTGTATTGTTGAAGACATAACCAAAAATGTGTTTATTAGGACTCTCAATAAAGTTTATTGAGGCAAATGAATGTAAAACAAGGAATCTCTATTATCAGTAAAGAGACAGAATGCTCCAAGGATATGACTGATCAAATCTCTAAGCAGAATAGTAGACAAGATTTGAAAGAAGAAGTCTTCAAATTTTGTCGGGATAATCATATAAAGGAATAATTCACACTAGGATATTTGACATTAGATTTCACTATCTAATAATGTGAAGAAGGAGTATTGTAAAAGAGACGGATTCAATTGCACGGTCATTCCAATTTGAATAGGTTCTTCTATATCCTAAGGTGTTGAAAGCAGGAAGGACGGTAGTATCTTCGGAAGAAGAAGATTCGAGAGCAGTAGTAGGAGTTTTCTTTGTCGCCATTCTCAGAAAAATGAAAAATGAGAATTGGAGTTTAGGGTTCAAAGTTTTTGTTGGAAAACACGAATTCTGACACGATCAAGAGAAGACAGAAGGATGGGAAAGAAGGGGGAAACGTCAAGTCACACATTTAAAACCCTGACGCGACCTTTCGCAAACAACCCATCAGATAGTGCGCCACTCCACCCTACCACGTGGCTAAAACTGAAAAAGGGTCTAGAAAGGGCATGATCCCCCACAAAATCTCACTTGAGTATGTATCGTGCCTTGTGTGAAAAGATCTTCGGTCAGAATAAGCCCAAATCTCATTTTTAGGGGTATTAGGGCATTTATGCCTTTATTCCTTAAAAATTAACGGTTATTGGTATTTTTATTTCTACTCCTTAGAAATAAATGGTTATTGTTCATTAAGGCAAAATTAAATAGACCAACTAACTGATCATAAACCACCATAACACTGTTCCAAAAGGACGAAATGAAGTTGGATAATTTTTACAAGGCAAAATGATAGTTCCAGGCCCAAAGAAAGAAAAAAAAAATCAAGCAAGGAATTCTAAAATAGTGGTGATGAAATCCGCCAACTCATTCATATCCATGTCCATCTTTTTACGAGCCAATCGAGCCCGAAAAGCTCGAGAAGTTATCTCTTGAGCAGCAGAACCACTGGCAGCAATCTGGGCCCGAATGTCCTTCAGCTTAGCCTCCAATTCTGCCTTTAGCCGAAGATCAGCAGATATGTCAGCCTTCAGCCCTTCTTCCTCCTTATCCAAGACCTCGAGCTGGTCTAAGACCTTCTCGATGGCTTCAACAAGGTCCACAAACTCCTCCTTGCGATCACAATGATCCTCCAAAATTTCTTATGGATCTCTTGCAGCAGGAAGAATCTCTCTAATTATGCAGATATGGTTCAGAGTCCTGCTCAACCAACGCTCCATGTGCTTACACGCAGGGGCAAGATGAGACTTCACCAAAGCAATCTGGTGAATCTGAGGCATCATGCCCGATAGGGCATCAGGATCTATTACTGGATCGAAGTTAGGAGCCTGAATTTTGTTTCACAGAGACCTGAGGTTATTCACCGCATTAGTAAGCACCACATCAGGCGACCTCATTTCCATGACAATTCGCTAGCCCGTAGCACTGGTAATGTTGAAAGAACGTTCAAATCTAGGCCCGTAAGGCCTCGGCATGCATAAATTCTAGAAAATAGGATCCATCCTCGAAAGTACCCCTGCAGCTGCAGCTGCAGCATCTGGACCCGAATGTGATTCGTAAGGTGGATGATCAACTCCATCTTCAAGCTTGATGGTCATTTCCTTCAGCAGTACCATCTTGGGCGCCTTGGAAACCAAAAGGCCAGAGACCTTTTCCTTACCCGGTCGCTACATAATTCGAATGAAAGTTAGAAAAGGGTAAAACTTTTTTCAAAAGTGCAAGAATGATTTAAATCAGGTCAAACCTGAGGCACATCTTCTGGGCCCCCTAAAGTTGCTTCCTCAATCTCGGGAGAAGATTTTACTCTCACCTCTTACTTCCGACTTTGAGAAATTACGAAATTAACATTAGAAAGGGGCAAAAGAGAATTCCACGAAAAAATAATAAGGGCCAGAAAAGAAGAGCATACCATCTCCAGGGGCCAAATCAAAGTCTAATACTCTTCGTTTTCTTTGAAGCGGTATCCCTTCTTCTTCGTCATCACTATCTTCTTCCTCTTCATTAGGGTCCTCCAAAGGAGCCTTTCCTTTATCCATTGACCTTGGATTCAGATCAGGAACAGAATGAGGAGCGGGAAAGCTAGGGGGCATGATTTGAATATCATCATCAGCAACAGTTTTTGTCAGAATACCAAAAATAATCCAGATTGTTATAATGGTGTAACTAGCTTAGAATGAAATTCAAGCAACAAAAGGAATACACCTTTACCTATCATAGCTTCACCTTGGTAGCGCACTATGTTGTGTTGCATATGGTATTCCTCTTGCTCAGTCATCAATCTGGCAAAAGGGCAGTTCTGGAATGTCGAGGTGTAGAGGAGCTTAGCAAGTTCGGGCAGCCAGGAAGAAAGCCTATCTTGCCAAAATTCGTAAAATGAAGGGGTACAAAGTGGAGAGGGGTCATAAGGCGGTACTCTCACTTTTTCACTTAAGTTCCGCCCAGAAGCCCTAGCTAATCTAATCTTCTGAGGAGTCATGGATAAGTTCCGCCATGAACTTCCTTTGTTCACCGAGCTATATAGTAATTCAGGAACGGCTTGAACGAGCCCAAATTGGTGGCTCACATACTGGGGGTTATAAGCCTCTGTCCCGTAAGCACATGATTTATCAGAATAGGTCCCTCCGAAGAAAAGATCTCTGCTGGCCAAACAGGAAACGCTTATATCAGCATGCAGCTGGGACTGAAAATCAAGTAAATGCTTCCAGTGTCGAGGAGCTTTGTGAAGACCCCTTTCTACAAACCAGAGCTTGTTACTAAACAGAGAGCGAAGCCAGATCGTCCTGGGACAATGCCTACATTCTCTAAAGAAAATAAAGCACTCCTCAATGCTAACTAACCTTTTCGGTCTGGTAGCTAGTTCTGGAAATACCACTCCAGCCATATCTGGAGCATCCAGATAGGACCACATACGTCCAGATTAAATGGGTTGATTGTGATTTGATGAAGGCAATGGTAGAGCGAGGCCAACATAAAAGGGGCAGTCGCTAAATCTGATTCATTATGGAGAGCTTCCGCCAAATGCATGTATTTTGTCTTCACACCTTCGTCAGCATGAGGAAAAACAAACTTGTTCAGCTAGAAAAGCAGAAACATCATATGCTTTTGATCTTGGTCAACCATACCCTGATAGGTCATCATAAAGCCCGAATAAGTCTTCAGGCGCATGATCTCGGGCGCGCTAGCCCTCATAGGAACTCCAACCTTCCGATTTTTCATCTTGTAATCCGCTAGGGCATCAATACTAAGGCCATGGGTCCTAAAGCCAAAAAGGGCCGCCATATCCAAAACAGTAGGAGTCATGGGCCCAGGACCAAAAGCGAATGAATTTGAAGTACTATCCCAAAAACAAAAGGCAGCACTTATCAACGAGGGGTTTAGAATAATTTGGTGTTTCGACAACATAATGGCTTGAAAGATACCATTCAACATCCACTTATCCTTAAACAAGAGCAGCATCGCGTCTACCCAATCAGCCCAAGGGAGGAAATCCTCCGGAAGAGAAATGACAGGATTCGAACCTAACCGTTCCAGATGCACGTCCCATGACCTCCAATCAACATATTCCAAACCATAGGTGAATGGCACTCTGACCAAGCAAGTATCCAAAGACAGCAACTTTTTGGGCTTAGCCTGAAAATAGTGCGGACCCAGGAATGGGGTTCTGTAGGGACCTCTCAGAGTCAAAGGTAGAAGAGAATATAGCTTCAGCGAACTAACCGACTGCACTTGCACAAGAGGAGCATGAAAATCGGACGCATGTTTTGTGGCTTCCTCATCCGACATCCAACGAGGGGTTACAGTGGAAACCATGATACTTTTCGAGCGTTTTGGAGCCATGGTAATATTTTTGAAAGAAATGAGAGGCAACAACTATGGAAAATGAAGAAGAAGAGATCTGCACAGTGGCCTTTTCAGGAAAAAGGGTTCGAAAAATAAGAAGTTGGGAAGTTATCTTTTCGACAGGCCGAATTAATTGCCAGATATGAGACATGGGGAGATAGTTGATGTATTGCCACCACTATGATGGCGCGTACATTTCAAAAAATTCGTACCGTCATGATGAGATAGATCCGGAAGAAGCTAAAAGGTCTAATTTTGATAGACTTGACCTAAGCCCATCAAAACTAGAGGGCAATGTTTGTACCCAATTTTGGTAGATGGGCCAAAAGTGGTCGCACGGTTTAAAAGATATTTTTAAAAATAGAGTCAGGCCCATTAGCACTTGTTTGTCTCAAAAGAACCATCCTTCTCACAGTTGGACCTCTTTGAATGAATAATAAAAAGGCCCAAGGTTAGGAAAGTCAGGCCTCTATCTCATGCTACACGTCAAAAATTGATAAGCGTGTTCTCTGAACCCATGTGGGAGGCCGAAGAAGATTATCACAATTAATGATGAATTGACTCCTTACTCACCCAGCAAGAAAGCAAGTCGTATTAAAGCCCCTAAAACCAGAAGATCAAAATTGCCAGCCAAGTTTTCAAGTACAGAAAGTCAAATCAAGAAAGCTCTACAAAGGGAACCGACGATCCTTGCCAGAAATCCTCCATCATTCCTTCTATGAACTAGTTAAGATCAACGAACTAGCAGTTGACCTTGAACTACAAGCCAAAGGTCTTGTCGCAGTTTCTATCATTCAAGTTCATCCCCTTCTATAAACAATAAGGGTCTACTTCAGAAAAAAGGGACTCTTTCCAAAAACCAAACGAAAAGTCTTTAAAAACTCTCTCAAGATAACAATCTGCCTACTTTGTCATTATGATATCCAGTCGACGAATCCTGTGATTATCTCTTGTAGCTCTGCCATGCCCATGGTATGATTTTCTTTTAATATGTATGTCATTTCAATTCATGTAATCTCTGGACTGGATTGAGGAATCTCCAGCCCTTTTATCTTTGCTCCGTTGCTTGAATTTGAGAACAAGTTAATGAATTAACCAAAGAATCTCTTGTTGTTTAGTTTGAAATGCTAAGTAACATGTAAATCGCAGAAGATTCGGTAGTTAAATTCTAATTAATTGTCCGACAAAACAAGCTTTGAATAATTTTAATACTTAAAATTGGATTCCCGCCATCCTATTCTTCGAAAAGCCAGAAAAACTGATATTCAGGCCCGAAAAGGAGTAGGGGCCCAAACGATACAGTAAAGAAAAAGGCAAGGAGTTGAGTTGGGCCTGAACATTGAGTCAGGCCTGAATTAATTACCAACTTAGTCCGAAAAGGAAAAAAACATTGAAACAGGTTAATAAAGCCCAGGCAGGGTCTTTACTAATCATGAACTTGGTCTTACTCTGTTACCTATTCAGGTGCTACTCGTACTTGTCAGGGTGATATTCACAAAGAAAAGAACATTAAAGTCATCTTAACCGAGGCACAGAAAAGAATCTATCCAGGCCAGTACCGCCCTTGGAGCACAATGGCTTGATAAGAAGTCCAGATAGAAAGTGCAAACTCCACAAGCATCCATCATTCACAATTCACACCAGATCTATTGGGCTGGTTGTATACCTAATAGTGGCATGCCTACGCAACGACAAGAGTCAGTATCAAAATGAGCTATTCATCGAGGCCTTAGTTGGGCCCATTCGCTCTGTCAACTGATTCAACTTTCAATTTTGTTCGAAAATTGAAGAAGTCCTCTCCGCAAGCCAAGATACACCATTCGATCGGGGCATTGGTGTTGATCCGTCAACTTCACCTCTGTCCCTCAGAGTTGAACTGACCCCTGCTGTTGGTAAAAGGAAGAAGGGAGGAAAAAAGGACCAACAGTAGTTAGTACGGAGAAAATGGTTGGAGAGAGAAAGGAAGAAGAAGATGGAGATAAGACATGTCGAAGAAGAAGATGGAGATAGACAGGTTGAAGATGAGATGTGCAGGTGCAGGTAGGGATGGAGAGGGAAAATGGAGGAAAAAGAGGAGATGTCTGATGGTTCTCAATCAGGAAAAAGAGGAAAAAGAGGAAAAAGGGTTTTGTTTTACCTGTTTGTATGTGAAACCTATTAAAACCATGTTTTAATCTCTATCGTCCAATCTAATCCAATGATGTTCTCATATAAAATTCTCATTTAGTGTTCTCACTAGATAACTGCCCAACAAGACTCATGACATCAGAATGAACAGCAGTTCAGGCCCAAAAGTGAACTGAACTGAAGTTTAAAAAGCCCAATTAGTGCTGCTTTCGCACGAACAAACAAACGCACAAACTAAACCTAACCTGCCAGCCGCATAAAGAGCCTCTTATCTTCATCGATCTATCAGGGTTTGATATGTGATAGCCGCCCCTTTTCTTTATTTCTTACCTCTGATCTCTCTTGTCTCCGGGAGCACATATGTTGAAATTTTTGGAGATTGAAGATGAGCAGCCGCCGCGATCGGCAGGTGTGGAGAGACGCTGCTTCCGGAATTGTTGTTTTACGACCGGGATCGAGAGAGATTGTGCGGTGTGCTTGTTTGAATCTCTCTCTGTCTATCTTCTTGATGTTTTCGAGGGGAGCAGAGATGTCAATTTTTTGGAGATTGAAGATAAACAGCCGCCGCGATCTTCAGGTGTGGAGAGACGCTGCTTCCTGAATTGTTATTTTACGACCAGTATCGGGAGAGATTATGTACTTTGTTGGTTAGAATTTTTGAAGGTGTGTAGAGACGCTGCGTCCGGAATTGTTATTTATTGACTGGGATCGGGAGCGATTGTGCGGTTGGTTTGTTGGTTTGAATCTCTCTGTCTATCTTATTTTTGGAGATTAAACTGATCTGCTGGTTTGGAGAGACGCTGCTTCCGGAATTGTTGATTTACGACCGGGATCAAAAAAGATTGTGCTGTTTGTTGGTATGAATCTCTCTGTCTATCTTGATGTTTTCGAGGGGAGCAGAGATGTCGAATTTTTGAAGGTGTGGCGAGACGCTGCTTCCGGAATTGATCTGCAGGATCGAGAGAGATTGTGCAGTTTGTTGGTTTGAATCTCTCTCTGTGATGTCGAATTTTTGGAGGTGTGGAGAGACGCTGCTTCCGGAATTCTTATTTTACGAGAGTGATTGTGCGGTCTGTCTATCTTCTTGATGTTTGGAGCAGAGATGTCGTTTGTTTGGTGGTGTGGAGAGACGCCGCTTCCGGAATTCTTATTTTACTGGATCGAGAGTTATTGTGCGGTTTGTTGGTTTGAATCTCTCTGTCTATTGATGTTTTCGAGGGCCAGAGATGGCGAATTTTTGGAGATTGAAGATAAACAGCCGCCGCGATCTGCAGGTGTGTAGAGACACTGCTTCCGGATTTGTTATTTTACCGAGATAAATTGTGCGGTTTGTTGGTTTGAATCTCTCTGTCTATCTTCTCGAATTTTTGGATATTTGAGTTTGCAGATGAACAGCCGCCCCTGATCTGTAGGTGTCAAGAGACGCAAGTGCCGCCTAATTCATGAATAATGACTTCTGCCACCACCACAACTGCCGCATCACCACATCTGCTGCTGCAACCCCCGCCACAAAAGCCACCGCCACCCACCACCCACCACCACCACTTGAGGATGAAACTTTGGGCTCTTACTGCACATAGCCACTCAAAGGCTGGCACACACCCCCATCTCTCCACCGTAAATCCCAATACCCACATTGTGAAAAAACACCAAACCCACCCACATTGTGAAAAAACACCAAACCCATCCAAACCTTCTCTTAACCGTAAATTCCAAGGCCCAAAACCTACCCAAAAATCCAAACACTAAACCCACCCAACAACCCATACCCACATTCTACAAAAACACTAAACTCACCCAGAAAACCCAATGCCCAAAACCCATACCCACATTCTACAAAAACACTAAACTCACCCAGAAAACCCAATGCCCAAAACTTGAATTTACTCAAAATGCCCAATGTCACGCTATTCACCTGGTTTGTTCTTATGCTCAATAAAATCTAATGTATATATATATTTTTAATACCAACTATTTTTCGTAATTTATCATGATTTTGGGGTGTCATTTAGGATTGCTGTGATTGAAAAAAAAAGTTTTGAAATAATTTTTTCTATATTTTTTTTGCCTGGTGCCAATTTATCGAAGGGTTTTTGAAAAATGATTTTCCTCTGTTTTAATCAACCTTTTATATTTATCGTAAGAACTCCTTACTTTTCCCAAATCAAAATGACACCCCTTACCCTCATAAAAGAGCATTACTTGTTGCATTACACATTGGGTCTGCTCACACTATTCAGCGGCTATCTCCTCATTGGCACTCTTCGGCGGCTATCTCCTCTCTTCGGCAACTATCTCCTCCTTGCCACTCTTCGTTTAGCTATTGGCACTCTTCGGCAACTATCTCCTCCTTGCCACTCTTCGTTTCAACCCACTGTTAATCTGTAAGTTTAGGGTTTAGGCCCTGTAATTTTTGTTTTTAAATGAACTATCTGCCTTTTTGTGTTCTAATACCCACTCTTCGTTTCAACCCACTTTGTTAATCTGTAAGTTTAGGGTTTAGGCCCTGTAATTTTTGTTTTTAAATGAACTATCTGCCTTTTTGCATTCTAATACCCACAACAGTGGATTTGATGAATTATCTGCATCTTTTATCATTGGGTTCTGTTCTTTTTCAAGTTTATGTTTGTGTTAACTTTGTCATTTGTTTCCAAAAACGAATCTTGTTTCTGGGTTTATCAGTTTCAAATTTTTGCCAATCTGCCTTCATTCTTGAAAATGTGGAAATTTGGAAATCGACCCATCACTGTACTTTACCTATATTCCGACTCTGGTTTTTTTCTTAAAGTTTCTGGTTTTTCATTTGGTTTCAATTCAACCCACTCTGTTAATCTGTAAGTTTAGGGTTTAGGCCCTGTAATTTTTGTTTTAAAATGAACTATCTGCCTTTTTGCGTTCTAATACCCAATCTTCGTTTCAACCCACTTTGTTAATCTGTAGGTTTAAGGTTTAGGCCCTGTAATTTTTATTTTTAAATGAACTATCTTCCTTTTTGCGTTCTAATACCCACAAAAGTAGATTTGATGAATTATCTGCATCTTTTGTCATCGGGTTCTGTTCTTTTTCAAGTTTATGTTTGTGTTAACTTTGTCATTTGGTTCCAAAAACGAATCTTGTTTCTGGGTTTATCAGTTTCAGATTTTTGCCAATCTGCCTGCATTCTTGAAAATGTGGAAATTTGGAAATCAACCCATCACTGTACTTTACCTATATTCTGACTCTGTTTTTTTTCTTAAAGTTTATGGTTTTTCATTTGGTTTCAATTCAACCCACTCTGTTAATCTGTAAGTTTAAGGTTTAGGCAATGTAATTTTTGTTTTAAAATGAACTATCTGCCTTTTTGCGTTCTAATACCCACTCTTCGTTTCAACCCACTTTGTTAATCTGTAAGTTTAGTGTTTAGGCCCTGTAATTTTTTTTTTAAAATGAACTATCTGCCTTTTTGCGTTCTAATACCCACAAAAGTAGATTTGATGAATTATCTGCATCTTTTGTCATTGGGTTCTGTTCTTTTTCGAGTTTATGTTTGTGTTAACTTTGTCATTTGGTTCCAAAAACGAATCTTGTTTCTGGGTTTATCAGTTTCAGATTTTTGCCAATCTGCCTGCATTCTTGAAAATGTGGAAATTTGGAAACCAACCCATCACTGTACTTTACCTATATTCTGACTCTGTTTTTTTCCTTAAAGTTTATGGTTTTTCATTTGGTTTCAATTCAACCCACTCTGTTAATCTGTAAGTTTAAGGTTTAGGCAATGTAATTTTTGTTTTTAAATGAACTATCTGCCTTTTTGCATCCTAATACCCACTCTTTGTTTCAACTCACTTTGTTAATCCGTAAGTTTAGGGTTTAGGCCCTGTAATTTTTGTTTTTAAATGAACTATCTGCCTTTTTGTGTTCTAATACCCACTCTTCGTTTCAACACACTTTGTTAATCTGTAAGTTTAAGGTTTAGGCCCTGTAATTTTTGTTTTTAAATGAACTATCTGCCTTTTTGCGTTCTAATACCCACAACAGTAGATTTGATGAATTATCTGCATCTTTTGTCATTGGGTTCTGTTCTTTTTCAAGTTTATGTTTGTGTTAACTTTGTCATTTGTTTCCAAAAACGAATCTTGTTTCTGGGTTTATCAGTTTCAGATTTTTGCCAATCTGCCTGCATTCTTGAAAATGTGGAAATTTGGAAATCGACCCATCACTGTACTTTACCTATATTCCGACTCTGTTTTTTTATCTTAAAGTTTATGGTTTTTCATTTGGTTTCAATTCAACCCACTCTGTTAATCTGTAAGTTGAGGGTTTAGGCCATGTAATTTTTGTTTTTAAATGAACTATCTGCCTTTTTGCGTTCTAATACCCACTCTTTGTTTCAACTCACTTTGTTAATCCGTAAGTTTAGGGTTTAGGCCCTGTAATTTTTGTTTTTAAATGAACTCTCTGCCATTTTGCGTTCTAATACCCACTCTTCGTTTCAACACACTTTGTTAATCTGTAAGTTTAAGGTTTAGGCCCTGTAATTTTTGTTTTTAAATGAACTATCTTCCTTTTTGCGTTCTAATACCCACAACAGTAGATTTGATGAATTATCTGCATCTTTTGTCATTGGGTTCTGTTCTTTTTCAAGTTTATGTTTGTGTTAACTTTGTCATTTGGTTCAAAAAACGAATCTTGTTTCTGGGTTTATCAGTTTCAGATTTTTGCCAATCTGCCTACATTCTTGAAAATGTGGAAATTTGGAAATCGACCCAGCACTGTACTCTACCTATATTCTGACTCTGTTTTTTTTTTTCTTAAAGTTTATGGTTTTTCATTTGGTTTCAAAAATTATAGTTTCTTATAGCTAGAAGAACAATAAATCTGATGAATTATCTGCACAATGAGAAATTGGCTGCACATTTGTTATTGGGCTTTGTCCTTTATGAACAATAAATCTGATGAACTATCTGCCTTTTTGTGTTCTAATACCCACAACAATAGATTTGATGAATTATCTGCATGGTCTGTCATTGGGCTCTGTTCTTTTTCAAGTTTATGTTTGTTTTAACTTTGTCATTTGGTTCCAAATATGAATCTTGTTTCTGGGTTTATGAGTTTATGAGTTTCTTGAGGATTTTTGTTTTTAATCTGCCTGCATTCTTGACAATGTGGAAATTTGGAAATCGACCCTTCACAGTACTTTACCAATATTCCAACTCTGTTTTTTTTTTCTTTTCAAGTTTATGGTTTTTCATTTGGTTTCAAAAATTAATCTTGTTGATGGGTTAATCAGTTTCTCGAGGATTTGTATTTCATAATCTTCTTGTAAAATGGGTTTAAATTTGAGAAAATAGCTGCGGTTTTTGCGTTCTTATAGAATTGAGCATAACTTCCCTTTTTTAGGAACTATGGAAATCAGAGAAGACATTGGTGATCAAAGCAGTGGAGGTGGAAGTGGAGTCAACCTTCAAATGCCCCTGTTGCACCCCTCAACGCTTGGAAGCGGAGTTGGAGGTGACCTGCTGCCCTGCTCAGCACCTGCCCCTGATCACATACAAACTGCACTTGAGCACTTAGAAGCTGCACTTAAACACATACAAGCTGCACAAGAGCACATACAAGATGCAGCTCTTCTTCAACAAGATGTAGCACAATATGCGACTCTTCTTCCACACGATATTCCAAGGCTTGCACCTCCAACTCGTCTTCATGTGGCCATTAGGATCAGCATGTGGCCATTAATGCTTGGTATGATTTTTAGTTTATTAAGTTGTTTCCCACATAGCTTCGCAGACAAAGTTAAACTTAGAAGTTTATCACCACTTGCCCGTTCACTGTTCTTCACTGCACAAATGACATCAACTGTGGGATACGGGGACATTGTACCTGATGGTGTTTGGGGTAAAGTTCTAACGTCATTGTTGAGTTTTTTTCTTAGTGGAGTGTTGGGCTACACGGGGGATTTATTTTTGATGACTTTGTGTGATTGTTTTATCAAATATCTGGGGCTTATGCTAGTTCATCAGTGCGTTAGTGAGCATAGGTTTAACAGTTTTGTTAGCTTGTTAGAATTGCTTGTGCCACTATTTGCACCTATTTTATGTGTAGTTACAGGTATGTTGGAGTTTCACAGACTCACAAAATTTAACTACTTGGATTGTTTGTATCTGTCTGTGGTTACCATAACAACGCTTGGGTACGGGGATATTGTTATTATGTCGGAGGATGCAGTAATTTTTGCTAGTTTTTGGATATGGTTGTCGACAATTATATATGCTAAGTGTACGTATTACTTAAGTTGTAGACTTGCAAGACGTTTGGGAATAGTTTGAGATTTGAGATCACGCAAGTATATTGGTTTGAAATACAATTCTTTTCAAATTTTGCTTATTAAGTCTTATTTTGAAGTACTTATTATTCCATTTTTTCTACATATTTGTCATTATTAATAATGTTATACTGAAGATTGGAAAAAAAAGAAAAAGAAATTGTTGTATTGAAGAATGCTGAAAATTAGATTTTATTTAACCTATTAAGGGAATAGTTATTTGACTAAAGAAAAAAGGATTTATCCTAATCTTCTTCCTTGCTCCATCTTCGTCCCCAAAATTCACATTAATCAAGAAATTCCCCTGTGACAATCGACGGAAAATTACAACAATTTCAGTCTAACCTTGTCGTTCCCACAATTCCCTTCTCTGGTGTCACCACCAACTGCTTTAAAAAAATCATGATTGAAAAAATCTAGCTTGAAAAAAGGAGAGAAATTGCAAATTATTAAAATGACTTATTTATTGATTTGCCCATGAGCTTTATTGAAAATCTCAGTTTACTTCATGACTTTTGCAATTGAGTCACGTTGTCTATCAATTTAATCATTAATACAATTAATTGGTTGATGTGGCATAGATATTTTAGTAATTCCAACTATTTAAATATTTGAAATCCAAATTAAAAATAAAACATTTGAGTGAGTTCTATAAATTAGTTAAAAATCAACATATGGGCCCTAGTTTTCTTAATGATGTGGATTGTATGTGGACAAAATAAAAAATAAAAAATAATTCAATTAAAAAAATATTAAAAAAAACAAAAGAAAATGGCAAACCCAGCAGATTCTCCTAATTAAGCTCAAATAGAATTGAGCATAACTTCTCTTTTTTAAATTAATTTTTTCTTACATCCAGCCCCACCTTTTTTTTTTTCTATAAATAAAACCCAATTTTTTTAGTTAAAAGCCCATAACTAGAATACAACTCATCAACTTATCTAAGCTCAAATTTTGATTTATTGCACTCTTTGGATTCCAAAAGCCCTAATTACGTTGAATTTAGAAAGATTATGTACATTTCTCTCTATGAAATCTGGTTGTAACTGGTGTAGGTATTAATTTGGCAAAGTTTTCAATTTCAACATTAAATTTCATATTTCAAGTATCTATAGGTGGATTTAATGAAAACAATATGTTTGTTATTTTCCTTTTAGGAATTATACGTGAATTAAGAAATAATCTACTTACCTTTTATGAATAATAATAGTGAACATACTAATGGTTTTCATTTTTTATTTTTATGAACATACTAATACCATGGTGTTCTTCGGTTGTTTGAGCATATCTTGTTATCTTGAAAATATAATATACCTAATATTTAAATTTTTATGAATAAAAACATTACTTATTATCTTATTTTAGTGTGCCTAGGATGTTTTTGTGAATAACGTACCATATACCTATTAATTTTATCTATAAAATAATAAAATTTCATCAATAAAATAATAGGCATACATTTTTTTTTTACTGTACCTATGTTTTTAAATTTTTTCCAGCAATAAATGACTTATTATGTGATTGATTTAAATAGAAAATTTAGTTTTTTCCTTTTTCTTTTATAAATGACTAGCCACGCATTTGCCAATCGGTTTTATTTTATATTTTATATTTTATTTTTAGAATTAAGAAAATATAATATGAGTAGTTATATTCCATAAAAGTAGGACTTATTATCTGATTTTGCTTTTGATTTCTAATTTTTTTTAAATATGAAAATAATGTGAATTTATCATATTATCCTCATTTAATTAATAATTTCAATTCTTAATGTTTGAATTAACCAATGGCATTTTCTAGTATTTTGAATGTTTCACCATTCTTTGCTGGTTTTCTTTTTTCTTTTTTCTTTTATTTTTAGAATTAAGTAAATGTAATATGGGTAGTTATGTTCCATAGAAAGTAGGACCTATTATATGATTTTATTTTTTTTTAATTTTTTTAATATGAAAAAAATTAATTTACCATATTATCCTCATTTAATTAATAATTTCAATCTAATTTATCTATTATCTTCTCCTATGGGTCATATAATGTAATATATGTAGGTGTAGGGGCTTTTTTTATTCCAGCAGCTACAAATGGGCTGGGCTGCCCATGTGGCATATGACTCGCCAAAATCGGATTAGCTGTCAAAAGTGACATATGTCGACATCCGACGCAGTGCATCAAACGGTTCAAAGTGAAGACAAAATTAAAGGAAAGAATCTTCTGTGATTGACTTTGATTTAAATCAAATATTAATCACGTTAATCAATCGAATATAATTTGGTTAAATTGCCAGATTTTTGGAATTGATTTTAAATCAAATCAGAATTCCACAAAGGAAGGTCTTAAAAAAGGAAAGTTATTTAGGTCAAGCATCCTGCAGGAGTCTATAAATAGGAGGCCTCAAGATGAGAGAAAGGAGCTTAGACAGACCAAGCATTTAGAAGGAAGAGAAAACTCTCTGCATTCTTCACCTAACTTTGGCTTTGGAAGAGCCACCAAGCACAACAAATACGTGCCGGTTCCTCCACCCTAGAAAAATCCAAACACCAAACAAGCCTTGTGCTACCCGTTTGATCAAGATCAAGTCTCTACGGCCTTTGTATCAAACACAAATTTTCTTTAAACACTTTGGAGATCGAATCAGATGATTCAATACAGAGATTGTAACCCTAAATTTCATAATTACAAATATTATTTTGTACACGTGTTCTTGTCTCATTTGTCACAAGAAATTCGTGTTTACACTGCCGTAAGGAGCAAATAAGTAAAATTACCCCCTGGGTTTGAGTTCAAGAATTAGACCTCAAGAATGCTTCGAAAAGGTAACTGAGCCTTAGGAAGCACCTTGGTTACCTTCACCAGCAAAACTAACAGTCGCTTACAGATAAATACTTAGCTTGGCATGAGAGGCTCGTGGTATGAAAGCAAAACAGTCATGAGTTTAGCATTAAAGAGAGAGAGAGAGAGAGAGAGCTATGAGTTCCTATGAAAAGTAGGGGTTTTAAGGAAAGGGGGAAGGGATTCTATGAGGGTTTGTTGAAGAGAGAGAGAGAGAGAGAGAGAGAGAGAGAGAGATAGATAGATAGAGATGGGGGAATAATAGGTGTGTTGAGTAGTTTCTGGCAGATGGTGGCTCTGTCAAGCTCTAAAACGGTCACCAGAAGAGAAAATGGAAGAGATGGAGCAATTGGGGCTCGAAATTGCAGAGGTTTTTGGGATGAGAGATGAAGCTTGCTCTCTGGATGTGTGTTGCTTATGATAAAGACGGAGATAGAAGGTGAGGCACTTGGGCTTGATGTTTCCAGCAGTTAGAGAATAAGCTTGCTCGACTGCTCTGGTTGAGTTTAATGGGTAGGAGGTACCTCCTTTTATAGCTATTGGAAGCTCCTTCTTCCCAAGAAACCCTAATGGGTTCTCTCCAATTTTGCAAAGTCTCCCATTTCATTTCTCTTCTCTCCCTTTGATCCATCCCATTTAGTAAAATTCTCCTATGCCCAATGCATATTAGATTTTTTGGGAATTCAGAAGTCTTCCCGCAACCATTCCAGTGGTGATTTCTTATCTTTGGCTATTGTCTCTCCTCCTTTCCTCCCCTATTTCATGGCAAGATCTAATAAAGGAAGGAAATAGCTAACTTTGGCTGGTCTAAAGGCTACCTTTTCTCCTGCGCGCACCAATATTGTCTGGTTTTTTTAGCGATCTGCCTTGAGGTTTGTTTTGCCCACGTGCTGGAGCCTCCCAGCAGTTCACATACATAGGAAACTTTGGTTTTTCTCGTGGCTTTTGTCTCCAGCTAAGTGATGAAGATTGCAGATATTTTTCTTGGTTGCTTGGGCCTTCCTAAGGTGATGGGTTAACCCATTAGGGGAATGGGCTAATTTCCTAAAGTGATAGGCTATTTTATTGAGATGATGGGCTAATTTTTCCTAAAGTATTGGGCTATTTCTCTCCTTTATGCTTACCCACATATTTGGGCTCAAGAAATGGGCTTGAGTTTTGGGGCTCTCAAGCAGCCCAAAACTTCCATTTCTCGGCTCATTAATAGGCCTCATGAAAGCTCGTTACCATCCATACTACAACCTACTCAGCAAGCCCCAGGCATTTTGAGTGGCTTGGGCCCACTTAAGCTTGTAGCGTGGCTAGGTGTAATAATAATGATTTTTCGCTTGGCATTGCATGTCGCTTGGCGTGCTAGAATTTTGTCGCTTTGAAGAGGGATATGATGCTTGACGGGATAATTTGCTTGGGCTCGTAAAGCCAGTACTTATTTCAACTCTTAGCATGACATATTGTATATTTATTTGGCATGACACGTGGATCATGACTCATGCGAGCGTGAATGATGAACTTTCGCGTGCTCCAAATCGGGTCTTTTCTTAAGGCATTGCGTTGGGCCAAGAATTTATTTGGGCCAAACCCTGAATTTTTTGGGCCTCAACAGTAGGCATATGAAATGTTAATGTACTTATTTCTTTTTACCTATTATTGTAATACAAAATATCATCTAATTCATATGCGTACTTATTATTTTTTTATATGAGCATTGTACCTATTATTAATCTATATATATAAAGCAAAAGGCAGAGAATGGGGAAACATTCAAAATACCAGAAATGCCCTTGGTTAATTCAAAAATTAAAAATTGAAATTATTAATTAAATGAGGATAATATGATAAATTCACATTTTTTTCATATTAAAAAAATTAAAAATAAAAAAAAATAGATAATAGGAACACAACTACCTATATTATCTTTTCTTAATTCTAAAAAAAAAAATTTTGAATTAAAAAAAAAAAGCCTCTCGCAAGCGCAGAAGCATGTGCAAAGAGACTAGTATATATCATACATATATATTATTAATAGGGAGCTTTAGTTTTAAAACGCAATATAGTTTGCTAATTTGGAAGATAGGAATACAATTTCATCTAATTAGCATAAGGTCAAAGACCAAAATGTAGTATCTAATTTTACAAAAATATCATTAAAAGATATCAAAATTACACATAATGTCACTCCTTCTAAGGCAATCATACTATGCCACATGTCCATATCTAGCCAACCACCACTGTCGGCCACCACCACCCGTAGCCGGCCTGCCATCGTTTGCAGGGGATCAACTCCGTTGCCCTTTATTCACCTTAAAAAAAAAAGATTTTGTGTCATTGAAGGGACTCGAACCTTGACCCTAAAAGGTGGAAGGCTCACTCACAAACCATTACACCAAACTTGATTTTGTAATATTTTTTCAGTTATACAATATTTATATAAACAATCAACAGTGTTTTTTAAATAAAAAAAAATTCATTTCAACATTTATTCACACAAAAACTGCAAATAAAAACAGAAACTGCACAAAAAATACAATGTTGAGTTTGGGCAAAAATGCTTAGCTATAAAGTTAAACAAAACAAAGCTATATAGGTGAAGGCTGTGGTTGTCAAAGCGTCATTGCTGCGGGGAGACCTTGGATAGCGATCGTAATCGCCCTTCATCTTGAGTTAGAAGACCTTGGAGTTGCCGGTGAAGGCCAAAGGGATGAGCCACGAGTCAAGCAGCTTGATAGGTGAAGGCCGTGGTTGTCAAAGCGTCGTTGCTGCGGGGAGAGAGAGAGAGAGAGATTTGATCTGATCAAAAGGAAACCAACGAATTTGGGGCTTTTAAACGAAAATGATATAATTGTCTTTTCAGTGATTAATATAAGGTGGACCAACGAATTTGAGCCTCCTCTTTGGCCAAATCCAAAACAAAATTTCATTCTTAGGTATTAAAACCCAAACAGAAATATTGTTTGTCTCAAAAACTGATTAGTAAAGATAATTATGTCTAATACCTAATTTTTCTTATTAATAATGGTTAAATCCAGGGAGGTGATTGTATGTTTTATTTTATTTTTATTTTTAAGTTTTCTAATTTTAAAGATAAATATAAGGGTTAAATCCAGTTGGTAAAAACTTAGACATGTGGAAAATTTTGAACAAGAGTTTAACGAGCTGATGTGGGGATACCGTACCACTCTATAATTTCTCTTGAGGTTTGGTGCTCTTCACTTATTGACTAGGTACATTATAATGACTTAAAATTTTTTTTGTACTCATGTAAACTAAATTTACCTTTCCTGTATATGTTAAATAATTACTTTAAAATTCTTTAAATAGGTACAAAAAAGTACATTATTATTCACGAAAAATAATAGGTACACAATAATATAAAAAAAAAGGTACATATTTTTTATATAAAAAATACGTAAATTATAGGTAAGTTGTTTACCTATATTTGATAGCGACTCCCAGTCACATTGTACCCCCTTCTCTATGCGACCTTTGGAATCGGAAAGCTGTGGAATAAAAAATAGAAAGTAAAGAAACCATTATTGTTTTGACCCAAAAAAAAAAAAAAAAAACCTTAGATAATCTCTCCAAGATTCCTGTTCCATGTGCGACTTGGATATTAGAGATACTGATTCTCTATAAATAGGACTTTAATGAGATGGGAAAAAATACACTCTCAAATCTCTCAAATATTTCTTTCTAATGATATTAATAATCGAACGGAAGAAGTTGCTAAGCGCCTCCTCTCCAAGAAGAGAAAGGAGTTCCCCGAATGTTGTAGACTTCGCAATGTCTGGCCCATCCTCTTAATGGTGGGCATTTTCGCGTGTATGTGTATACATTGGTACTTTATGGCGTTGCAGGACCGCTGGCTAGACGTCAGGTTCCCCGAGTTCCGGCTTGACTCAGTAGTTGTGTCCCTCGTGCCCACTCACCCCGAGTCTTGCTGTTGCTGCTGCTGCGGGTGGCCCCTCCAACAACAACAACTGGTACTTTACCGTCATAGGGGACCTGAGCCTGGTGTTTATTAACCCCAACCACATACTGGGCGTCTCTTACAACAACTTCCGGGTGGGAGTCTTCTACGAGGGACGAGGAAAAGAAGGACAACCTCATTCTCGCAATGACGCCATTGCCTCTTCCACCTTTAACCAAGATGAGCCAGACCACCATAACTTCAGCCTAGCAATGGTGAGGTCATATGTGGGCGAGGACATGGCAAATGAATTACTAATGGGAGGCGGCAGCCGCGGTTGTTATGGGGCGGCGAGATTAAGGGTGAAGCTGTTTGGCGAGCTTACGTTTATGGTGCCGTCGCAAGGCAGTTTTAGAGATCTTTAGAGCCAACAACCTATCACAACCCCGCGAAAATTTTGCAGCCTTTTTCCCTCGCATTATAACAGCACAGATCAGGGAGGGGAATGCGAAGGTTTCCCTTCACAAACTCTGTGTAGATTGTGGGAGCAAATATTTTCGTCTCCAATCAGGGCACGCCACGTGGAAAAGAAGATTATCTCTTAAATTAATTAATTGAACCAGTTTATCTGGCCAATTAATTAATTGGGATAAATATCTTAATTAATGAGATATTATCTTTATTTAATGAGATAATACCATTAATTAAGATATTATCCTAATAAAGAGAAGATAATATAGGGTAAGGAGTGTAGTTGTAAAAAATCATCAAAATCAGAGTTAAAATAATCATTAAATCATGATTTTTCATTTATAACCATCGAAAAGTTTTGTCCCATTACTTGATCTCTGAATGTTTATTTTTTTCAATTTTTGGCGTATATGATCTTGAAGTATATACAAACAAGTTTGACGGTTGGATCGTTGAAACTAGCTTTTTGGAATGCGTATGCCATCAAAACAATATATTCACTAACAATTAAGAGTTTATTTATACTTTCATTAAATATAACATAAGATTTTGTGGTATCTACTAGTGTAAATATTTTAAATTGAAGATCAAATTCAGTCATGGTATTCATATAGAGTCAAGGAGTGTAGCTGTAAAAAAATCATAAAAATTGGAGTTAAAATAACCGTTAAATCCTGATTTTTCATTTATAACCGTCGAAAAGTTTTGTCCATTACTAGATCTCTAAATGTTTGTTTTTTGCAATTTTTGGGGTATATGATCTTGAAGTATATACAAACAAGTTTGACGGTTGGATCGTTGAAACTAGCTTTTTGGAATGCGTATGCCATCAAAACAATATATTCACTAACAATTAAAAGTTTATTTATACTTTTGTTAAATATAACATAAGATTTTGTGGTATCCACTAGTGTAAATATTTTAAATTGAAGATCAAATTCAGTCATTGTATTCATATAGGGTCAAGGAGTGTAGTTGTAAAAAATCATCACAATCGGAGTTAAAATAACCGTTAAATCGTGCATTTTCTTTTGTAATAGTCGAAAAGTTTTGTCCCGTTACTAGATCTCTGAATGTTTGTTTTTTGCAATTTTTGGGGTATACGACCTTGAAGTATATAAAAAAAAATTTGACGGTTGGATTGTTGAAACTAGTTTCGTAGAATGCGCATGCCATCAAAACAATATATTAACTAACAATTAAGAGTTTATTTATACTTTTGTTAAATATAACATAAGATTTTGTGGTATCCACTAGTGTAAATATTTTAAATTGAAGATCAAATTCAGTCATTGTATTCATATAGGGTAAAGGAGTGTAGCGGTAAAAAATCATCAAAATCGGAGTTAAAATAAGGGAGTTTCACTAAAACACCCAAAATGGGGGTTGAAATTGTAAAAAAACCCAAGCACTATTTAAACATATAAACACACCCAAAACCATCATTACATACACTCAAAACTCATTTATAAACACACCCAAAAAGTTGACTTTGGAGTTGATTTTGGGTGTGTTTCTATATTAAAATAGTGCTTGGGTTTTTTTATAAATACATGTTTAGGATTGGATTTATTTATAAATTTGTATTAAAATAACTGTTAAATCGTGATTTTTCATTTATAACCGTCGAAAAGTTTTGTCCCGTTACTAGATCTCTGACTGTTTGTTTTTTGTGATTTTTGGGGTATACAATCTTAAAATATATACAAACAAGCTTGACGGTTGGATCGTTGAATGGTGTGTGTGTGTGTGTGTGTATATATATATATTTATTAAGTAGCTTTAAATTTATTTATTTTGTACGTACAACACTTAAGAAATTGGATAGTATATATATATATATATTTATTAGTAGCTTTAAATTTATTGTTGTAGTTAGGATTGGGTTTTTGTTAGAAAAATATATTATTGTGGGTTTTATGTATAAAAAAAAATTTGAATTTGAAGAGAGTAAAGTCACATTTTCAGTCAACTTTATAATAATCATTTTTTTTAAATAAAAATATAACAATGGGGTCGTTGTGCAAAAACCAGTAGCATGACATCATAATGTAAACATGCGTCGGGCAAACCAATTAATTTTTTTATTTAATTATACATTATACATTTTAAGATATAGTTGTTTTCATAAGTTTTTATTATTTTTTGAAAACTTTGCTCAACGAATATCAATATTTCTTCGCCTAACCCTTATTTACTTATTTTTACATTTTATATTGTTCAACTAAATTATTTCTTTATTTTTTATTATTTTCTTTGCGCGATGAGAACACATTTGGTCGCCTTAACCTTATTTATATTTTAAATCGTAAAATAAAATAATATTATTTTTTATTGTTCATAACAATTATTTTTATAAATATTGCGCTACGAACCAATTTTTAGTCACGCAAAACTTTGCACGACCAACAGTTTGTCGCGCAAAACCCTAAAAATTTGGGCGGGTACCTAAAAAGGGTCGTGGGAATTTTTTGGTCGTACAAAACTTTGTGCCCCCAACAACTCGTCACGCAAAACTCAAAAATTTGGGCGTTCACAAAAAATGGGACGTGGGAATTTTTTATTTTTTATTTATAAATTTTTTTTAAGACTTTGCACGACCAATATTTTTCATCGCGCAAAGTTATATGGTTTTAAAAACCAAAATAACTCCTCCACCATTTTCTCAATGTCTTTCTCTCCTCTTCCCTCTCCCCAAAGCCGACCCTTTCTATCACACTCACTCCTCTCACTTAATATCTCTCTCTTCACTATCTCTCACTCTCACTCACTCTCTCATCTCTCTTGTCACTATCTCTCACTCACACTCACTCTCTCATCTCTCTCTCACTATCTTCTCTAATTCTCTCACACTCACTTCTCCCTCTCATTCTCACTCACTCTCAATCTTGCCAAAAGGTATATTCTCTCCAAATTTTAAATTTTTTTTTCTTCATTAATATGTGTTTTTGGAGTTAGTTTTGAGTTTGTGTGGGGTTTGGGGTTGAGTATAAGGTGATGATTGGAGTTTGGGTTAGATTTGTGGTATAACAATTTTAGGGGAGATTATGCCAATTTTTTGTTATTTGACCATATTTATTTTTTTGTAGGGAATCGTCGAGAGTTTGACAGCTAAAGTGGAGGATTAGGACGCTATCGAAACATATCCGCCGCCACTACCACCACAATAGATTTGTATTAGGATTTTATTATTGTACTTTGTTAATTCATGTGTACATTTTGAATATTATATATATATTTATTGGATAATTTGATCACTATTTTTCATATGTAATTTTATTTTGAATATGTCAATTTAAATTAAAGTAATTAAAAATCATACAATTAAATTAAATTTAAAAAGTAAAAATTTGGAAAAATTAATATAATTAAATTAATATAAGAGAAATAATAAAACAAAAATTCAAAAACCTTGCACGACAAAATATTTCGTGGCGCAAACTATTAAATTAGTTTATTTTAATTAAAAAATTTTAAAACACAAAAAATATTTCGTCGCCCAAAAGTATTCGTCGCTCAAAGTAGCTCTGCGCAACAAAGATTAGGTTTTGTCACGCAAACCCTATCTTCATGAGATTTGTGTGACGGATAATGCGCGACCAAAATTTCGTCGCGCAGGTTTTGTGTGATGAAATTGTACTTTGCGCAACAAACTTATTTCGTCGCACAAAGTGTTTTTTGTAGTGGTGATTATGGTACCTGAAAATGCTAAGCATATTTCAACTCATATCATCTTATTTTGGTTATAAAATTATAGTTTTTCTTTTCCGTAAAGCCAAATAAAAAAATATTTATAGGCATCCAATAAGATTATAGTGATTGTGGTATGTGATATTCTGATGGTGTATTGTGGTTGTTCAAATGTGGAGGAGGAGTGGCCTTTTATAGGCATCCAATAACATGTAACCTTCACCACATTAAACTTGAAAATTAAGGCATTCGATATAAAAATAAAACCTGAAAATTCAATATTTATAACCCCCACAATAAATAAAATAAAACAACCAAAGTAATTAAATAAATAAAACGGTTAAATCTTTAAAACCTTTTTAAAATTCCAACAATCCCTCGCAAGATTTTCAAAATTTTACCATGACAAAAAAAGAAATGAAAATATATATTTATATATGGGCAATATAATACTATGCAATAGGTGTAGGTGCCTTCTGGGCTCGAACCTTCACTTAGTGATGATAGTCTCCATTTGAGGAACCTGAGTGTACAAAGTATTGAACTTGACACCTTTGACCAAACTTCAAATATCCCAAACATAGTATTGATTGAGACTTGGATGCGGGGTAACGCTATTTATATACGGCCATGCGCTAATCTTGATTCTCATGAGAGTTACTAGAGAATAGCCCAATTCTCACAATTGTGGCCTCACAACGTCTCTCACTTAGGTGAGTTTTCCAAGAGTACATGTGACTTGCACCCCGCGGGAGTTTGCCCGCCTCGAAACTCATTCAGGGATAAATCCCTTCTTGACATCACATAAAATAGCACTTTTGCCTTAGGGATGAGCATAAGAATATCTCGAGGATATCTCCATAGTTTTATGAGTCCTATAACACAATAAGAATTCTCTACCAAAATTTTATACCAAAATCATCATTGCACACGCTTTCATACCAAAATTGAAAACAGGTTAGTTTCATAATAAACTTTCATAATGAAAACAAATTTCACATATGGACACAACATGTTTGCCAAGGGAATATAAAAATTATTCTGTCACTAAATAAATAAAATGAATCTTTCCCATTATAGCATAAAGAAATTGAACACATACAACTTTGTGGGAAAGAAAAGTGAGAAGAAAAGCCTACGATAGTAAAGCAATGCAATTAGACTACATAAATGGGTCTAATGTTTTTCAATATAAAACAAAAACTACTCAACATTAGCCACACATAAAATTATAGCATTAGAGTTCCCTTTAAGGAAAAAAAAATCAACTCCCTCAAAATGTCAACACGTGACAGGACCTACTACGAATTTCTCGGAATCTGGGACGAATCCCGTGATAGTTCCGACATCATATCAATGCCAAGCCCACTTACTAAAGACCGAGACTTCTGCCAAAATTTCAGCAGAGTCTCCCTTGAAAATTGGACATTTTCCAAAATTTTCAACCTGTTAAAAACACATTTATATATTCTAACAGGCAGAATGCATCAGAAACGTAAATTTAAACAGTTTACAACAAAGGCCTCCTCCCTCACAAATCAAACCCTAGTACGGGCGATATCAGAGCAATCTAGAGAATTTAGTTTACAACCGAGCAATAAAGTTTAACGAAAATGAAAACGAATAAAAAGTGCCCTACGAAAGCTCGGGGCTTAGAAGGATGGTCTCAGCATGGCTGCCTAATTCGAATCTAGCTACTTCTTGGGGGGCGCAAAACAAAAAAGTGTGAGCGGACAAAAATATAGTTTAGTTCACAGTTGAAACCAACATAATATAACCCCACCGTTTAGAAAACGATGCTGAAAACCATATGCATTCAAACCGTGATGGATATATATAAAGTTTGGTCAAAACCATAATGAAATCCGAAGTCCCAAAATGATAATTTGTTTCTCATCCCATTCAAGCCTTTCATACTATTCCCAAACTATTCTCTTGAGACGAGGGCCCGTTGGCACGGCGAGCAAGAAAGTATACTCACCGATAAATGATAATAAATGAATAGTTATATATATATGTAAATAATATGAAAGATATAAATAAATATATAGGTATGACAACACCTAGTTTGCATGGGGGAAACAATCCAACAGGAGGATCGTTTAACTAGTCCACATGGAAGAGTCCTCAATTGACCATGTGGCTAGGGAACGAGCCGTCCAACTGGGACTAAGCTCACCAGCACGTACAACATAATTCTCAATACTCGTACGCATGTGACAAGTCTAACACACGCAGACTAACCCTACTAAGGGTCTATGAAACACCCTGTCAAGGGTGCCCGGGTTCCAACATATCCAAGTATCTCAATTTTCAAGTATCTGGGGAGGTACATAGGGTAGTGCATATAGCACTCCAAACTAACATACTATAATCCAATTTCTTTCCATAATCTCATATCAACACCCCACATACCCCATACATAACCAAGCATAGATAGCAATTCTCAAAATCTATATATATAAACTCAAGATACTCAAATATGCCAAAACCCAAATAAATTGCAAATACTTTACAAAAATATTAAGTTCAACAATTGAATATATACTAAATTCAATAAACCATTAAATAAATATGCATAGTTTTTCCATCACAAAACAATGCTTGTTATTTGAAAACAAAGTCCACTCACAAGTAGTCCCAAGCTGCTTGACCTTGAGAGGGTCCTGCCTGCTGTGTGCGAGTGGCCAAAGTACCTATTTACAAACACGAGTGCTAGATTAACATAAAGCGCTTCAAATGAGAACTTTAAATTAATTCCTAGTTTCCGGTGTTTCACGTATGTGTACGAGGAGCAAGACGTTCCTAAAATCCAACTACGTGTTTCAGATGTTGGAAAAGCCGTGGAAGATGCTCGGTCAACCGGGCAGTCAAACTTTCCATAAAGGGTCAATCGGGCCCACGACCTCCGATTTTCGATCCAGAGGTTCCACAAGATTTAGAATACACATCCTGCAAGTTTGGTCTAAATCGAACGGTCGGATCGCTCGCAATCGCACGATCGGACGGTTATCGTTTAACGCAAACTTTAAGTTATTGAATTGGAACATTCGGGTATCCGATTCACGATCCATGAAATCCTACACGATCTTAGGGATGCCTAGATCAACATAATAAAAAAAATTGGAGTCGAACCAACAGTACGAACATATTGAACCCGAATAACGCTTAATATGCGATATTTGATCGACAGTCAAACGATAACCAAGTTCAAATCCGAGTATACCGTCATGCTCGGGACAACATGGGGATTATTTTAGAGCTCAAAGATCAGCCACAAAGTGGCCCACGCGCCGCCACACGTGCCTGCATCGTGTGGGTGTCCAAAGCAATTTCGGCGATCGAAAAATTTCCCAACTGCTAATCAAGACTTATACCTACATGATCAGGACCTTGAATGGAGGAACTTTTGCTCTTGGACCAACCCCAAAAAGTGGCCTGAAATGGCCGGAATTACGAGCTGAATCTGGTTGAAACTTTAAGCAATAAATTGAAATCCAAAACGCAGAAATCGATCCTAAATAACCCAACCAACATGTAGAGAATATTGAGAGGATGAAAAAGCATACCAAGATTGAAGAAATTGGTGGCCGGAATCGGTTAAGGTTGAGGGGTTTCTCTTAAATTGGTTTAGGGTTTAGGGGTTTCTCTGAAATTGGTTTAGGGGTTTATCTGAAATTGGTTAAGGTTGAGGGGTTCCTTCGAAATTGTCTGATTCTAATGATTCCTTGTTTGAAACATTGAATGGGTTTGTTCTTTGTGGATTGATTCTTGCATTTGATTTGGGATTCTGTTGTTTTGCTGTTGTTATTGATGTTTTAGTGTTGTTTTTTGCTTGCCAATTTAGTGGTTTTGTATTGGCATTTTAGTGTTGTTGTATTGCTAGTTTATTATAGTTTTATTCTCGTTCCATTATGATTTTAATGGTTTTGGCGATTTTTGCAATTGAAGTATGTGTTTCCTATTGTTTTTTTTTTTTTCACCCAAAGAAGGGAAATTGTAGGTGTCATTTATGGTCTCTAAATTACCTGTTTTGTGGCATCCACTTGGGAATTCACTTATCACTTATCACTTGAGAATTCACTATGCTCCTTAATTATTTCAAGAAATTGTTTATATGAATATGCACACATGGAAGCTATGCTAGAGGTGCTTTATATGGTGATCCATAATGTCGGTTGTGGTGGCTAATTGCCTTACATGGCACATGAACTGTTTCCATTTTGTAGACATGGCAAATCAATTGTACTAAATTTGGAGTAGGAATATGCATCAATTTTAATTTTGTCAAACCAAATTTGGTAGTACATGTAATGAATACCAGTAGGGATGTATTTGTCATTCGGTTTTCAAATTGGCCCTTTTATTTTCGAGTTTCCGTCGTGGTTAGCATACTTATTCTGTACATTGTGAAGTTGAACTATTTCGTATAGCTCGATATATAAACATACTTGCTCTTTATGGAGGTATAATAGTTTACTTGTTTGAAACGTTGTGTTTGTTTCTACTGAATTATGCTTATTTTTGTATCCATTTTTTACATTTGGTCCATGTAGTTTTCTTCATTTTTCTGTGCTGAATCCAACCATATACAGAACACAAAATTTGCACAATTGGTTGAAAAGTTAAAGGTCAAAAAATGGACATATGTCAAAACTGAAAAACAGAGGAAGTGCATAATTCGTTTCTGCCTAAAACGCAATAAACTGGTGCTACCATGGTGATATAGTGGCAATAAAAGGTGCTAGAAATTGCTGTTTGTGTTTATTTTGGGTTACTTGTTTTGTTTCATTTCATTCATTTTTTTTTACTCATTACTAGTTTATAATTGGATCATTAGGGGATTAATTTGTGTCAATTATTAATACAACAATTACATATATGAAGAATAAGGCGAACAAATATCATATCACCAAACATAATCACACCACCAAATATAATTAATCATGCTTTTCTCCAACCCATCACCAAGTATTTGCATATTTATTCATACCATCCTTTTTTTGTAAAAAATTTGACATCATCATCGTCCTCAATCTTTATGTGCTTCCACTCATTCGAGGTCACCAAAACTGAGAACTTTAAGCAAAACTTGTCTTCCCTACTGTTTGTATTACCAATTTGATGCACACCATCCAACAGTTCAGCAAATGTGATGGTCCGTGGAACTATTAAGCCTTTTGAGTCACCCTCTTCATATTTGCACATCTTCTTTGAGGTTACCCATTTTCCATTGTAGCAAACCAGAATAACAATTGTCTCCATTTCTGACCATGACAAAGCAACATTTCATTAACACAATACAACCACAATAACCAGGCAATACAATCACAATAGAACAACAATACAATAACAACAATACGACAATGTTGAGGCCCAAAAAAGTCACGAGAAGCCCAAAGACATTTAAAGCCCAATATAACATATAATGCTGGTCATGCATTAATCCAAGCTATATTTTGGGAATTAATTCATTAAATAAATATAAAAATAGTGTGCATGCCATGCCGAGCCAATAATCCATTTTTCATATGTCAATCACCTTCCAAACTCACGTGAACCCAAGTCATGTGGTTTATGGGGTTTGCACTAGGGATTGTGGTGTGGAAGGTTACGAAGATCCACAAGGCCCACAGAAACTCTTGGATAATAGAGGCTTTAGGCTAGCTACTTGGGAGCACCAAAGTCCAAGCCCATTACTTGGAGTTCTCCAATGTGGGTGAGCAAATGAGATATTTTTCAAGCACTTCTTTTTACCCATAGGAAATAGTCATTTTCCAATGCCTTACTTTACCCAATGGAAATAAGAATGTCCCAATGCTCCCTTTTACCTGCTGGAAACAAGCCACTTCCAACACTTCCTTTTACCCATAGAAAATAGTCATTTTCCAATGCCTAGCTTTACATGCTGGAAATAAGAATGTCTCAATGCCCCCTTTTATCTATTGGAAATAGACTAGCTCCAACACTTCCTTTTACCTATTGGAAAACAAAGAGAGCCTTCACCTTCTATAAATTTGGAGGTATTGCTTAGACAAAACCAAGCCCTCTTGGTTGCTACAAGTTTCTCAGCAACCATGAGAACTCACCTTTCCTTAGCTGCTGCAAGCTTTTCAGTAGCCTTCACAATCATTCCTGAGCCATAAACCTCCATCGTTGGGCTGCTGGAAGCATCCCAACAACCATCGACCAACATCTCTTGGTTGCTCAAGCATACCAGCAACTATCAGACCACTTTCCTTCCTCCCTTCGGCTGCTGCAAGCATTCCAGCGGCTATCCCAACCATTTCTTAGCTATCACAACCATGTCTTCTACTATCTCACCCTTGAAATCCATCATCTTCTCCATAAAGGCTCACCAAGCATAACTCTAAGCTTTTCCTTCATTTCAAGCTATAAACACCATAGCCTTCAAACCTCAAGCTTTTCCTCCCATCCTTCTTTTCCTGAAACTCTTAAATCCCCATAGCCATAGCCACAAACAATAGATTATCAACACCCAAACTCAAGCATATCTAACACCAAGCCAAGCACATGTATTCTCTTTTACTAAACTTGTGGGTCTTTAGTGCCCACACTTCAAGCTCTTATGCCAAGCTTAGTAGTATCTTGATTTACCAAAGCAAACTCTCATGCCAAACCTATGCAACATCAATCCACCATCTTTAATTCTTCGTCAAGCTGCCTGAAACATTAGCACAAAACACACAGCCGTGAACAAAGTACTCCCCTGGGACTTGCTTCTCCCTTGGGATAATTTAGGCCTAGTTCTCGCTAACTCAGAAAAAGGGGCAACGAAGGCTTGATTCATCACTCTATAGCGGTCCAAGAATCAATAAGCCTAGATGATTCTTCCGACAGAAAAAGACCCCAACAGATAGCAAAATAACAGGAACACAACAGCAATACAACACTAACACAACAATGAACAAGGATTCATCACAATCACATTATACAACATCAAATGGAAAATCCCAAGTTTCAAGATTCACATATCTAGAGCAATCTAAATGCAATTGGTAAAAACCCAGATGGATGAGCATGAAGATTCAAAAAACCTAACCGAAAGCAACTAAAGCCAATTCCAATTTAACAGAAACCTAAGCAATCAAAATAAAACCAATTTCACAGAATCCCACAGATATTAAGAAAATAACCATCAACACTTCCTATTTGAGGTCAGCGATCCAGTAGAGCTTCAAGGTTGCAAGCAGCTATTCAGAAGACATACCTAAAAGATGGGGTTCGATGGAGGGTTTTGCGATTCAGAAGAGAGAGCGAGAGAGCGAATAAGGAGATAGAGAGATAAAGAGAGAGAGAGAGAGAGAGAGCAAGCGAACACAGAGAGAGTGAATAGGGAGTTGAGCGAGCTGAGAAAGAACAAAATTTCAGCAAATGTGACACGTGGGCAATAAGTGGACAATAAATATATATTTATAGGTGATAATTGCAAAAAAAATTTGGGGAGGGGTGGTATTTTCAGTAAAATTATAAGAAGGGTGGCATTTAGAGTGATGTCCCTATTTAAAAACCAACTTTAAATTATTTACGATTTTGCCCACTACGTATCTACGGATTCATCTCAGCATGATCTACACAATAGTCCCATTCATTTCCCCAATATCCATCCGGATTAAAAAGTGACCAAATTACCCCTACCCTCGGGGGCAAAATTGTAGTACCTTAATTTATTAAATTAATTAAATTAACGTAATATTAAATTTTGGGTTGGGATGCTACAACATGGTTGTAAAATAAATAATTATTATTATTATTATCAAAAGCAAATAACGTAAACATTTAAGGGCTAATTAAAGCAAAATAAGATAAATTCCAATAAAAGAGATATCAAAACTTATACAATAAATGTACAAAATAACTTCAGCTTTAAAGAGGTAATCAAACCATTAAGGAATTCTCTTTAGATACTGTTTATGCGGGGTCTCTCGAAAGGAGAGTAGGTGGCTAGGGTTCCAAAGGCGGCTAGGGTTTTCTGAGGCGGCTAGGGGGTTTCCGTGTGTTGCATGGTTTTGTAGTTTGCTAAAATGGAGTCTAGACGAGCCTTCTTCCTCATCGGTTTGCCAATTTTGTGCAGGATCCCTGTGTCTGTAACGGGCTTTCTGTTGTCCTGCGGGGAGAGCTTGGCTGCGGCCTTTGTGTCTAGAGTACGTGGTAACCACGTTAGAGACCAAGTGCGGCCTGAGTGGATCTTTGATATTTTAGTTAGTGATGTAAACCTTGCTATTCGTCTTTAATAAAACTCTCTTCGTTTGGAAAATAAGTTAATAGCAATTAACCAATTTTTTGGAACCAAAAAAGCTAATGTCAAAAACCAATAATGACAAATTTAAGATTTCAAATATAAGACATTAAATACTATCCGCGTCCATGCGAAACAATGAGAAGTGGTTTAAATATAATATGGTATGATTTTTTTACTTTTTATTTTTTTATAAAAATGTGATACCATATTAGGTTAACAATAATTCCCGCATGTTTAAGAGCATATAGTTTAGGGGTGGTTGCGGTTCGGTAACCGCGAATTTTTACTCAAACCGCAAACCGACCGACTATTTGCGGTTTGGTGATTTTTGAAACCGCAAACCGACCGCGTTTTGCGGTTTATCGCATTGCGGTAAACCGCAAAATGCGGTCGGTTACCGCGAATTAGCGGTTTAAAACCGCGAGTTCTCAAGCATTCACAAAAATATAAATTCACAACCTAAATAAATAAATACACAACCTCAATTTCTTAAACATATATAAATTCACAATCTCTTCAACTTCTCAAGCATTCACAACCTAAGAAAATTAAAGTTACAATTCCAAGCATTCCAATTCCAAATCCTTTAAAGTTATAAACAAAAAGGAAAATGCAAAGTAAAATGAATTAAAGTTACAACAAAAAAGAAAAATCCAATTCAAAGTTAATTAAAGTTACAAACTAAAAGGAAAATGCAATGCACCAATGTTACAAACTAAAGTTACAAACTCAAGTGTTGGTAATGAATGGATTTGAAGAACCCCGTTGTGTTGTTTGAGCACCAATGTTATGGAACCAAAAAAGCTAATGTCAAAAACCAATAATGACAAATTTAAGATTTCAAATATAAGACATTAAATACTATCCGCGTCCATGCGAAACAATGAGAAGTGGTTTAAATATAATATGGTATGATTTTTTTACTTTTTATTTTTTTATAAAAATGTGATACCATATTAGGTTAACAATAATTCCCGCATGTTTAAGAGCATATAGTTATTGTGTGACAAATTATTATAATATGTTTACAAATTATAACAATTTCCATATAATAAATCTTAATAGTTTAATGATGAACCTGCGGTAAATTATTATAATATGTTATAAACCTGCGGGGAAAATATGATAAATTAATATTTTAAGAGGAACCTACAGGTTTATAATTTCTGGAAATGAAAATATGATTTTGCAATAAGTTTCTGAATTTGAATTATAATATGCGATGATTTTATGATATTTACTCTTAAAATTATTCCTAATTAAATTTGAATTTTATCCGTAAGTTTATGAGTTAGTTTCAAAAATTGTTGTCTCAACCAGCCCACAACCGGTTTTTATAGTTGTTTGTCGCTCCAAACTTAATTTTAAACTATTACAATAGCAATAAAATCTTATAAAATTTCACGCTCGTTATTTTTTTTTCAATTTTATGTTTATAAATTCAAACTAAAATTTTATTTTTTGGGTTTAAAAATTCACAAATGACTCAATTTCATGCACAGAGAAATGATTGGATCTAAAAAAGAAAGGTACTTTGAAGTTAGGCTTGGGGAAATATTAGTGATTGGATTAGAAATTTAGCATTGGACTTAAATAATTTTTAAAATATATATAAAAAATACGCAGCTAGTTCGATTTGATTCGGTTTTGTAAGGTGTGAAACTGGCACTGAAATTGGTTTGAATTGTTCATGTTCGGTTTGGTGCCGATTTGTTGACTTTTTAGTCAACACAATTTTTTCAAGTTGTTTTCCATCCGGTGCGGCTTGGTGTTCCAGTTTTCTTGTCTCGATGTCCACCAGTATAATAAGACTGACCAAACTCTAAATAGAACTGAGCAAACTTCTCTTTTTTAAATTAATTTTTTTCTTACATCCATCCCCACCTTATTTTTCTATAAATAAAACCCAATTTTTTTAGTTAAAAGCCCATAAATAGAATACAACTCATCAACTTACCTAATTAAGCTTAAATTTTGATTTATTGCACCTTTTGGGTTCGAAAAGTACCCCTAATTATGTTGAATTTAGAAAGATTTCATACATTTCTCTCCATGAAATCTGGTTGTAATTGATGTAGGTACTAATTTGGAAAGTTTTTTTATTTCAACATTAAATTTCATATTTCAAGTGTCTATAGGTGGATTTAATGAAAACAATATGTTTATTATTTAAGAAATAAGCTACTTGCCTTTAATGAATAATAATAGTGAACATACTAATGGTTTTCATTTTTTATTTTTATGAACATACTAATACCATGGTTTTCTTTGATTGTTTGAGAATATCTTGTTATCGTGAAAATATAATATAACTATTATTTAAATTTTTATGAACAAAAAATTACTTATTATCTTATGTGTAAAAGAATATACCTATTATTTTTAATGTACCATATACCTGTTAATTTTATCTATAAAATAATAAAAGTATATCAATAAAATAATAGGTATACTTTTTTTTTAAAATAATAATGTACCTATTAATTATTTCAAAGTACCTATTATGTGCGTACTTATTATTATTTTTAAATAATAGATATACTTTTTTTAAATAGAAAATTTAGTTTTTTTCTTTTTCTTTTATAAATGATAATATACCTATTAATTATTTCAAAGTACCTATTATGTGCGTACTTATTATTATTTTTTTCTATGTACATTATACCTCTTATTAATTTATATATATATGTATATGTATGTATATATACATATTTGATAGCGACTCCCAGTCACATTGTACCTAGCGACCTTCGGAATCGGAAACCTGTGGAACAAAAAATAGAAAGTAAAGAAACCATTATTGTTTTGACCCCAATAAAAAACCTTAGATAATCTTTCCAAGAATCCTATTCCATGTAGGACTAGGAGATTAGAGATACTGATTCTCTATAAATAGGACTTTAATGAGATGGGAAAAAATACACTCTCAAATCTCTCAAATATTTCTTCCTAAGTGATATTACTAATCAAATGGAAGAAGCTGCTAAGCACCTCCTCTCCAAAAAGAGAGAGGAGAAGGTTTGGCCCATCCTCTTAATAGTGGGCATTTTCGCATGTATGTTTATACTTTGGTACTTAATGGCGTTGCAGCACCGCTTGCTTGACATCAGGTCCCCCGAGTTCCGGCTTGACTCGGTAGTTGTGTCCCCGTGCCCACTCACCCCAAGTCTTGCTGTTGCTGCTTCTGCTGGTGGCTCCTCCAACAACAGCAACTGGTACTTAACCGCCACATGGGACCTTTGCCTGGTGTTTATTAACCCCAACCACATACTAGGCTTCTCTTACAACAACTTCCGAGCTGGACTCTTGTACGGGGACGAGGAGAAGAAGGACAAACTCATTCTCGCAATGACACCATTGCCTCTTCCACCTTTAAACAAGATGAGCCAGACCACCATCAACTTCAGCCTGGCAATGGTGAGGTCATATGTGGGTGAGGACATGGCAAATGAATTATTAATGGGAGGTGGCAGCGGTGGTTGTTATGGGGCGGCGAGATTGGGGGTGAAGCTGTTTGGTGAGCTTACTTTTGTGGTGCCTCCGCAAGGCAGTTTTTGTAGAGATCTTTGGAGCCAACAATCTATCATAACTACGGGAATGTTCTGCGGCCTTTTCCCCCCCCATTATAACGGCACAGGTCAGGGAGGGGAATGCGAAGGTTTCTATTCACAAACTCCGTGTAGATGTTGACGTTAAACACTTAATTAATTAATTGTTCAGTTGTTCATGTTTTTGGAGTTAGTTAATTTGAGGCACTCTGTTTATGGATTTTTTTAAATTAATCTGATGATTTATTTTGATCTATCTTGATGATTTATTTTGATCAATCTTGATTATTTATTTTGATCTATCTTGTTGCTACTGTGACTGACTATTGACAAGTTGATTATTTGCTCTTAATTTTGTCTATTGTTGTTTTTTCTCTCCATACCACCATTAAATTGCTCATTAGTGCTAAGAATAAGAATATGATTTGAATATTTGCATTTGAGAGGATATTATTTGAGGATTTGATTTAGGGTTTGTGTTTCTAAAGTCCATTTCATATAGGATTTTTATAATTTGGGCTCCTATATTGAGTATAATAGTAAATCTCCTTTCCTTTTTTTTTTATCTCCTTTAATTTTAGTATGCTGCAGGAACCTGTGGATCCAAATCTCTGTTTGGCCTCCTCCGAGAAGTTGAAGGAAAAGTATCAAAGTAGTTAAAAGGATCATTTCGATTGCATTATTTATGTTGTTCAGGAGCATATGAAGTCCTATTGCCTGCTACATATGTTTCTCTTCAGTTCTTTTTTTGTTCATTTAATTTTGTACTTGAAAAGGAAGTAATTGATGTGTAGTTTAACTATAACTTAACATTAGAACCTCGACCCTTTTGCAGATGATGTTTAGTCACGCTATGGCCTTGTGAACGGGAGCACTTGCAGAGAGACTAGTTTATAATAAATGAAATCACTTAAGTTAAATTTTTATTAACGCGTTTTAGAAAGAAGACGTACAGTTACTTCTTGCAACCGTCATGCCACTTAAAATATACACAACACAATTTAATTTATCATTGTAATTGGCAATCTACCACAATGGTTATATAACACCGTTGACGGCTATTTGATGTTCAATCATAGTGATAATACCAAAGAAATTAAATATAGCAAACACATTTAAATGTTGAAATGATACATATCCACTGAATCAAGCCCAATCTAACAATGAAGAACGTACAAAAGCAAAAGCGATTCTCTACTCTAGTAGGAAATGGCATTGGGGTGGCTAAGACAAGGCTCTCTACAAAAAAAAAATCCATTATGTCCCTTCGATGAGTTTTCTGGCTCTCCCAATTGCAATAGCACTTCAGTGGAGGTGGAGGTGGAGTTTTACAGAAATCAAGCACAAACACATATTCGTGACTGATGTTAAAACCAAGAGAGAAAAAAATAATACTCTGCCATAGAATAAGTATACAGTTTGGTCCAGGATTCCACTACACCATACTCTTCCATGACCCACAAGTGAAGTTGACTATCGATCCTGAACATATTGCTACACTCGAGCAAGGCAACGGTTGAAATCCATACGTTGAGGCATCATTATCTCCCCAAATAATTCAGTGCTTATATCAAAGGACATAATGACAAGGTCCTTCCCTCTTTGTTCAAGGAGTTGAACCCAATGCAGCGCCATTGACAACAGCCCAGTAAGAGGAAGGCCATGTAGCAGCGAAGCCAAACCCAAAATATGCAGGAGCTGACGCGGTAAGGGTTTTCCAGGAGCCCCTTGCTAAGGAGTAAATCTCAATTGAAAATTATAATGGTTCGTTTGGTCTCTAGGATTGGATATCTTACTACATTTGAAGTTTTTTTTTTCATGAAAAATTTGAGGCACACGATAAAAAATAAAAAATAAAAGGTACATATTTTTTATATAAAAAATATGTAAATTATTTTAATAACAGTAAATTATAGGTAAGTTATTTACCTATATTTGATAGCGACTCCCATTCACATTGTAGCCCAAAAAAAATAGAAAGTAAAGATAGAAAGTAAATCCCCCTTCTCTATGCGACCTTCGGAATCGGAAATCTGTGGAATAAAAAATAGAAAGTAAAGAAACCATTATTGTTTTGACTCCAAAAAAAAACCTTAGATAATCTCTCCAAGATTCCTATTCCATGTATGACTAGGAGATTAGAGAAACTGATTCTCTATAAGTAGGAGTTTAATGAGATGGGAAACAATCACTCTCAAATCTCTCAAATATTTCTTCCTAGTGATATTAATAATAGTAAATTTGGCTTACACCCTTTAAATTCAATTTGATGTACCTAAAACCCTTCACTTTTTGTTCCTATAAATAATACCCAATTTGTATAAGTAAAAACCTATGACTAGGATCCACCTCAGCAAGTTACCTAATTAAGCATAAAATCTGATTTATTGTACTTTTCAGATTCCAAAAATACCCCCAACTAAGCCATTATTGCATTTTGTATATTAATGTAGGAATCAATATAAAAACAGTTTTTAATTGGATTGTATATAATGACAGATGTTGAATTTGGAAAGATCTCCAAATGGTTGTAATGGATGTAGGAATTAATTTTGAAACATTTAAAAAAAAATTTAACAATAAATTCAAATTTAGGTAATCAGTTTGTTTAATAAAATGTTTATGTTATTTTCTTTTTATGAATTATACATGACTAATAATCCACTTTATAATTGTTTATGAATAAAACT
>NC_024127.1:25008262-25062672 GCF_000346735.1 Prunus mume
CACATTTACAGGTATATTGTAAAATAATTTACCTGTGGGTAAATAATGTACCTATATTTTATTTAAATTATTGTGTACCTATTTTTAATTATGAAAAATATACGCAATTACAAAGTAACTGACTTTGTTTTTTTTTTTTTTGGTAAATAATATACCTATATTTTATATGTATATATTTATATTATATTTCATAGGTTACATTATTGGATATGTAATTTACATATTTTTTTTTTGTTGATAATTTTAGGGGGCGAGATGTGAGAGGGAATGACAACTAAAAGAAATGGGGTGGTTGATATGCTATTAATAGGGAGTATATTAATTACAATTATGGTAGTTAATGAAATGCTTGAAATAAATTATAAATAAAATATGAAGTTTGGTGGCAATGATGTAAAAACATAGAAATACTACAACCTCTTATATCCTACTAGTCATTTAAATTTGAAATTGGGTTTTACACATAGATTTATAGAGTGATGGGTATATGTTTAGGAAATAAAAAATGTAGGGATCTATATTGGACAAGCTCCTTGGTAGCACGTTTGTTTTGGGTACAAAATGTCACAGGTTCAAATCTTGTCATCCCTACCTATTTCTTATCTTATGAGCAGTAACGAGGGATCAATTGAGATAAATTGGACATACATAATAAATCTTTAATTTTATGATATATATGCAAGATGAATTGGGGCTCTCCAAATAGGTACAAAGCTCTTCACCAAGGATTGAATGGGATGAGAGAATGAGTAGAAAACAAGTGAAGAGTGGTGCTAGTACCTTCACTTTATGTGATAGATTCAAGGGGTTAGGGAGAGAGATCTTGATGCTTTCTCTCTTCCAATTTCACTAACTTGAAAAACCCTAGGATGACAGGATTCCATAGCTATACACTTATAGGATCAAAATGTCACAAGAGTGACAAAAATGCCCCCAAGCCCTAGTGTAGTCATACACCCCCCCTCCCCCCCTTTTTGTGTGTCATCTTTTGCTTTCTTGGTCTAACACATTATCCTATAATGTGTCACATATGTGCCTAAGTCCATATGGTCAAATCCCTTTTGAATTTCCAAGTCATATGGGACCTTTAATTAAAGTTTCATAACTTTAATTGAATAATTAAATTAATCTAATCAATTTAATTACTCTAGTGACTTGACTAATTCAATCACTCACTTGTCTAATGAGTGTTGGTCCCGGTCATCCTTAGTTGACCATGTCAAATGTCACTCTTGTGAGTGGGGATGTGTCGTTTGACCTTTGACCTTTCACTTTTGACTTTGACCTTTGACTTTCACATTGACTTTGACCAAGTCACAAAATCATTCATTCTCTTCATAATTTCCCAATCGAATCCTTATAGGTTCTAATTAGTAAGGCAGTGGGTATGAATGATTCACTCTGAATCAAGTGTGAATTGTATCCCTCCATACAATTCTCCCTATTGCCGAATGCTAATTATAATTAGTCCTTACAAGGCTTCCACAAGCCATGAGTGACACCTAGCAGTATGTCATGGCTATCCAATATGAAATCTCTTGATTATATTATTCAATTTGATGAAATTGCAAACGTTCTTGTTTCAATTTTCATCCAATACTTTGGCCAAAGATTCACAAATCATATCTTTAGAGTATTTGATGAATCACTTGTGAATGCTTTTATCAAATAGTTCAATGTCCGTGTACAGTGAGTATTCGATATTTCACAAATAACTAATGAATTTTCTTGTTCTATCATAAGGCACAGGCAGTTAGAGTTCACACATGTGAGTAGAGACGTCTGACTGTTGTACCCTATGACATAATTCTGTCATCGATACCTTGAGATGATAAAGAACAATCAATCAATGCACATCTATGGACAGAGTAGTGACCAACCATTCTTGATCAAAACATGACAATTCTTTATGATATGTTATTCTTTAAGTGGAATTATAACATTTGCAATTAAATGGAAGACCCAGTTTCAATTTCTTGTATCCTAAGCACGTTTTTATCATGAGTCGAATTAAAAAATAGCAAAATAAGGTCTAGGATCTTTAAAATTATTGAGACAGAAACATGTTAGGTTGATTCTTGACATGACATATTAAACAACAATTAAACTTAGCAAAAACTGACTCAAAACTTCTCAATTTTTATCATGTTTAGGCCTATAGATGCATATAACTTGGCTGTGATACCGCATGTCAGACATAATAAGCATTTAAACCTTGAACAAATCAATATCGAGCATGAACAAATTTCCATATCGGACATGAGCATCAGACACATGCATGGGACATATGCATTAGACACACGCATCAGACATGCGCATCGAACATATTGACCAAAATGCTTATATGTAAGAACGGTTTCATAAACAATCTATAAGCACATACCTAGAAAAGCCATTGAAAATAAACACGACAATATATCAGCACCAGTAGTAAAACACACAAACAGTTTTGGTCTTCCTCTCTCTACACACATTTGTTCTCTCTTATATGGCATAGGGTTATGAGTCTGTATTGTTGTGTGAGAGTAAGGGCCGAGACTTTAGTTTTATAGGTGATTTGACCTTGGTTTCTTGCCCATAAAAGATCACCTAAATCATGCCTTATTCACCTCTAGAATCCACGACAGAATAGGATAGATATCTTCCTTGATTCGATTCTTTTTTTACCTTCAAGTATCCGGCTAATCAAATAAAACTTTCCTCTTTTATTCCTTAACATATTTTGTACCTTAAATGGATGCAAACTCAATAAGGATCTTATATCTAGCACTCATTTAGATGCTTTAATTTTTTCACATCTCAAGGATATATTAAAGAAGTAATCAACCACACTCAAACAATCGACTTCCATAATTTTCCAAAGCATAGAAAAAAAAAATAATCATGTCATCGTTTTGATTAATAGGCTAGAAAAAGACAAAAAAGCAATTTAAAATATATGAGACTTGAAACTTTTTTGTGCATAACATAACATGATTACACATAAAACATTGACAGACAATAAGAGAGGGTGAAAACGAATACAACTATATTAACCAAAGGGGGCCAAGACCCATATAAATCCATGAAAGACAAAAAAAAAAAAAAACATGATAATATGCATTATTCAAACAATCTTGATTGTTTTTGTAAAAAGGTCGCACATGACCAAATGAGGATTCATATGATATGCATTATTCCACTAAATTGTCAACATATATACCAGTGGTATAAAAAAGAAAAAACCACTAAAATCAAATATACAATCCTAACTTTTGCCTAGTAATCATCTTTTAACTTTTTGTTCGGGGGTGAGAGTGATGTCCTCATACCATACTGTGCCCATTATGATTTATTGTTGAAACTAATCTTTTAGGTTAATTTTAAAACACAGTTACATACAAAACCTTGATTACTTTTCAACATAAGGGCGAACGACTGGAGGGACAAAGAAGAGAGACAGAGAGAGATTATAAGTAAGAAATAAAGAAAAGGGTCGTTCTTGTGATATATTAAAGAAGTAATCAACAACACTCAAACAATTGACTTCCATAATTTTGCAAAGCATAAAAAAAATGATTAATCATGTCATCGTTTTGATTAATAGGCTAGAAAAAGACAATGAGCAATTTAAAATATATGGGACTTGAAACTTTTTTTTTATGCATAACATAACATGATTAGACATAAAACATTGATAGATAATAAGAGAGGGTGAATAGGAATACAACTATATCAACCCAAGGGGGCCAAGACCCATATAAATCTATGCAAGACAAAAAAAAAAACATAATAATATGCATTATTCTAACAATCTTGATTGTTCTTGTAAAAAAGTCGCACATGACCAAATGAGGATTCATATGATATGCATTATTCCACTAAATTGTCAACATATATACTTGTGGTAGAAAAAAAGAAAAAACCACTAAAATCAAATATACAACCCGAACTTTTTCCTAGTAATCATCTTTTAACTTCTTGTTCGGAGGTGGGAGTGATGTCCCCGTACCGTACTGTGGCCATTATGATTTACTTTTGAAACTAATCTTTTAGGTTAATTATAAAACACAGTTACATACAAAACCTTGAGTACTTCTCAACATAAGGGCGAACAAAGAGATTATAAGTAAGAAATAAAGAAAAATGGTAGTTCTTGTGATATATTAAGGAAGATAATACAACAAGAAAAGGAAGGGGTAAGTTTTGTGCCACTACTAGGTTAGGTTTAGTTAATGTGTTTGTTCATGTGATAGCATCACAATTATTCTTAGAGATAAGATTTTTTTGGAAAAAAATGAACTTATATTCTCATGGTAGTTGATATCATTTTTTAAATATAATGTTTAAATCATATCAAGTGCTATGAGAATATTAGATCATTTTCTTCCAAAAAAAAAAAGTCATTTCTAAGAATACTTGTGTTGCTATCACACGAACAAACGCACAAACTAAACCTAACCCGACAATCGCAGCCGAAGCCACACAAAACTCGCCCCTTCATTGATATATACCGTGCATCGAGTACATTGTTTCCCTTCAAACCAACAAATGCGTCACCCATGGAGATTGACACTACTATCCCGAAACATCGCACCCTAAAGTTTGATTAATCTCTTGAGTATTTCAGGCATCCTTTTAAATTGGGTGATATAGTGAAGTCAATCAAATAATCGATCTATCAACATATATACTCGTGCGATACAACCCTAAGTCTTACCCATTTGTCATCCTTTAACTTCTTCTTACACACCAAGAGGTGGTGATGCTCATACTACTCTATGATCAATATAATTTACTGCTAATCAAATTGATTTTTAAAGTCAATTATTAAACACAGTTATATACAAATTGTTGAGTGTTTCTCCACATAACGGTGAACGTATGAATCATCCAAAAGAGTTGCATTGTTTAGTGATGAGTTATCCAAATTATTTCTTACGATACAGGTTCAAATGAAACAAAACAAGTTATGTCATAAATGCAGCAAGCATAGACATTGAGCGAACAACCAAATAACTGCAACAAGGAGAAGAATAGAAGGAAATGAATTCAAAGTAAGATACATTTCATACTCATTCAAGATGAAAGAACTTCAAATGAATTCAAACATAATCAATCGCATGCGTTCGCCTTCTGAAGAAAAATCCTGGACATTTACGTCATTTCATATGTATTGCACATGTGCTAAAGTGCCTTACTGACAAGCATAGTGCTAAAACAAGCCAAAAGCAAGCAATCGTTCTACCGTTAGACAAGTAATGCGATGAATGATAAATTGCCATATCCAATTGTACTAAGTTAATATGTGTCATGCATCGAGGATGTTGTTTATCTCCGAATGAGCAACTGCAATACCCATTGAGATTGACACTACTATCTCGAAAATCTCATCCCAAAATTTGATTAATCTCTTGTGTATTTTAGGCAGTCTGCTAAATGGGGTGGTAGAGTTAAGTCAATTAAATAATTGATCAATTAACATATATACTCGTGAGATAATAAAGGAATAAGCCATTAAAATCAAAGATACAACCTTAAGTCTTGCCCACTTCTCATTCTTTAACTACTTCTCACAGGGGTGGTGGTCCCCATACTGCTCCATGGGCAACAAAATTTACTGCTAATCAAATTGAACTTTAAAGTCAAATATTAGACATAGTTACATTCAAACCGTTGAGTGTTTCTCCACACAATGACGAAAGTACAAATCATCCAAAAGAGTTGCATTATTTAGTGATGCGTTGTCCAAATTATTTCTAGCGATTAATAGGTCTAAATCAAACAAAACAAGTTATGTCATAAATGGAGCAAGCTTAGACATTGAATGAACAACCAAATAACTACAACCTATGTCTTGCCCAGTTGTCATTCTTTGACTTCTTGTCCGATGTGTTGGGGGTAATGTCCCTGTCATTGTGGTTAAGGTGACCACCATGAAGTAAATTACATCGACTAGAGTATTCACCACTTCAATGTTGGAGCAAACAATAACCCCAATGAACATATAAATAACCGAAACAATAATGTTGTGTAGAAGGAGTCTTGATGTTTGCTTATCCATTTTGTCTATACAAGAACAAACTTAGTTAAATGAATCTCGCAAATAATGAGAATAACAAGGATATCAAGCAAAAATATGTCACCGCATTCAACCCAATCATAAGCTTTCTTGTTGTCAAGTTTTATCACCATTTTTTATCCCGATATGTTGGTGTAAACTTATTGAATGAAGCGTCTCAAAGGTTTCTCATGAAACGCCCAAATTTCAATTGTCTCCTAAAACATTCACCTGCAAAACAATAGGTGCTAAATATCATTCAAACCTCTCATTCACATCACTCAAGAATAACAACTAAAGATATGTGTGTTAATTTTTCAATTTTTTCATTCTCTCTAGTGGATGGTGCTCTTTCTATTCACGTCTCCTCTATTTCCAAAAATTTGTGGAAATTAAACTGATTTCTAGAAGTTTCAAGGACTAATTGTTACAAGTTCACAACATTGAAAGCTTCTAGCTCTGAAATGGATTTTATCTTTGAACTGTTTTGATAGAAACTTTATGGTACATATGAAGAAAATTAATAATGGATTAAAATTGAAGGAAAGCTTTGGTTTTTGGTTGTGAAGCGACAAATTTTTTTTAGAAAGTCCAAAACCATTAACTATTTATGTTTATATGAAATTATATTGGTTTTTAAGCTTATAGATTATGGGTTCTCATTTGAGCTTTAAATCAAAACAACAAGATACTTTTAGGTGGGGTGATTGAAGTTCAAACATTACTGGGCATTCGCTTGTTAAGATGGTGCACAATCAGAAAATGATGAGGTTAGTTGTCAATGGATCGGATTTTGATCCGAATTCGGTGTGATTAATAGGAGATGGATTAGACTTCTTAATCTAATTACAATCCAAATCTTATAATCTGATTATGAATGGATCTGAATATGGATTATAGTTTATCCAATCTGACTTAGTATGAAGTATAATTTAATTTTTATATGCTTAATATTAATATTTTATATGTGTAAATGAGTGATTTTAGTTTTATATGCACTAAGAATTTGCTTAAAACTAATTTTTATGATAAAATATCAAAATTATTATAAATAGATAAATACAATAAAAGAACGATACCACTAATGAATTTTTGATTTTTTTATATATGTCAAAATAAATCCGATCCGATCTAAATTTAATGCTTAACGGATATGGATTGATAGGTGCAATCCGATAGTTCGAATACGATTCAAACCCGATATCAGTTTGGCTTTGCAATATAAGATGTGGAAACAAAGAGAGACACACAAAGGAGAATAGTGGGGAAACTCTCTGAATACGACGTTGTATGTACGTCATGATATTAGAGATAAACAAAATGCAATTGATAAGGATTATAGAACTCAAGGTAAATTGAGGGTGTCATTTTCCCTATATTTACCATGAGCTATAAAATCTTTTCCCAAATTTGGACTTACCAAACATCCCTTTTCCTGCCAACCAAACACCACATAAGGTTTGTATATATATAAGTTATTTATACTAACACCCCTTGAGGTTTTCAAATTTTTCACAAAACTCCATGAGGTTTAAGAAATTACATAAACACCCCTTAAAATTTTAAATTGTTTTCACAAAACTCATTTTCATTGATTTTTCATCCAAAGATTGATGATTTTATACAAAAAAGAAACTCCAAATGACAAAGTTTGCTGCTGAGATTAGATTGCATATACATCCATTGAGGTTAATTTTGTCATTTGCATAAGTTTTTTTTTTTTTTTTTTATAGTGAAATCATCAATTTTTGGACAAACAATCAATGAAAGGGATTTTGTGAAAACAAATTGAAACCTCAAGGAGTGTTTGTGTAATTTTTTAGACATGATGGAGTTTTGTGTAAGGTAGGCATCAATCCTGTCGAAACCGATTAAAACAGCATATTCGAACCGTAAGTACCGGTTTGGTTTTTACTAAGTAAAAGTCAAACAGTTTAAAACCCAAACCGGACTGTATATTAGTTGGTTTGGTTTGGTTTTGAGCTTTTATAAACCGGCTTCAACTGGACTAGACCGTCTACTTATATATATATATTTTAAATTTTACACGTGTATGTGTAGTCCTCTAATTAGATAATAACTAGATATGAATGTTGAATTTGAAGTTAGATAGACCTTTGTAGTTGTTGATATTTAAATTGTAGCTATATTAGTTACTGAAATTTGAAGTTTTATGGAATGTTGAGTTTTAGGATGGTTTGATATGCCATAAAATGAAAAAAGTATGTAATTGGGCTAATAATGTTGAAAAAATGCAAAAGTAAAGATAATTGGGCTTAGGCCCAAACCGGTTGAAATAAACCGAATCAATCCGTTTAACATTGGTTTGGTTTGGTTCAATTTCCTTCATGCTTTTTATCAAAATCGATCAAAATCAAACGTTATACTGTAATTAGTTCAGTCACAATTTTAATGTGAAACTGATCCAATCAGTACTGTGCCCACTTCTAATTTTATGAAAACACCAAAAACCTGCGGGTAAGTGTAAATAACTCAAAAAAACGTTTCAAGTATGTAAAACAAAGGTGGCAGCATAGTAATGTTGTTTGCCTCTACTGTTTAGCGCGTAGAGAAGCTATGGCCGTATTCTTTTTTTTTTTTGGGTTATCTATGTATAATGTCACTGATATAGTTCAAAACCAAGTTCAGCGCCTCCATCAATATTTTCTTCTGCACGGAGTTTATTATATTATTTTCCTTCGCTCCATTTAGTAGTATTTGTCCAATCACTTCGATTAGCTTCTCAAACACAAACACCCCTCAATTCTCAGCATTCCCACATGCTTTGTTCGCATATTCAAAACCCTTTCAAGATTCAGGGTTTGCCAAGATCCATATATCCCCCATAAAGGCTGCGTCTGATTGTTCTACTCTACTCTACATTTCATTATTCATTTGATTCTTGATGACTTGGGCGCTGGGTTTTGGCGTAAAAGGTGAATTTGGGTTGGTGGGTATTTGAAGAAAGAGCAGAAGGGTTTGTTTATTTGTTGATGGTGGCTTTGTGATTCGTAGTGTGAACTGGTTTACTGGGTGTTTGATAAAAAGCGCCAGAGGGGTTTTCTTGGGGTGGAAATATGGGACATAGTTCGAAGAAGAAGAAGCGTGGAGGAGGAGGGAGTGGGAAGAAGAAGAAGGCCTTGAAAGATCATGGGGCTTATGTTGGTGGTGATGATAATGAACTTCTTTCTGAAGAGATCACTGCCTTGTAAGTGACTCTTCTTCTTAAACTTTTTTTTTTGGTAAAGACTTCTTAAACCCTTTTCTTCTTCAAAGGAATTGACTCAAAACTGCATGGGGAAAACAATGTAATCATCATGAACAGCATGGAATGAAAACTTGAACAGTTGCACACAACTGGATGTATATTTGACAACTTCGGATATGGTTCAAGCCTTCTAGGGCCTAGGATTATCAGAAATTCAAATGGATTAATTGATAAATGTTTTTCAAATCAAAATGGAAACTGTACTTTTGAAAATAAATTTTGTTACACGAATTTAAACAATAATGTTCCTTTTTAAAGGTAAGGGGTGGGTCTTGCAACTCGGAGGACAAAATAATGAAGTTCTTTTCATTTTACGATATTTTCGCCAATATAAACCTCTGACAGTGGTTTCAGTGTCATCACTGAAATGGATATTGATTCGAATGCACTATCTAAATTGTGGTTTTTTCTTTTCATTTGCCCTTTTGCACCGTACGCTAGTCACTGCACAACAGAGCATGTTTTGCATGGAGGTTGCATTTTTTCCCATTGTGTCTAAAGCTTATCCTCTACCCATAGTCACGTTGTATTATATTTGATTATCGCACATTTTCCATCCGCTTCCTTCTCTTGTAGTTACTTTTGGGTATTCAAGCGTGCTAGTTTAGTTACCTTTTGGGTCATTTGAGGAACAGATCTGGATTTCTTTTGGGTGTTCAAGGGTTCTAGTTTGAGCCTGCTGGGTTCTTTTCTCTGTATTTTCTATTTTTAATGTAACTTTATGAGCTTCTAGCTCAATCCTTGGGAGGTGTGAAGGAGACTGTAGATTGGGGAGAGGTAAGATTTAGGTGATGCAGTAGATTAATAGTAATCTTTTTATTTGGTCCACTGTGAGCCTCCAAAACCGGAGAGGGTCTATTTGACCTCAGGCATTTCATACAACTCAAAGGGATTAATATATTTGACAGAATTATTATTATTATTTTTGTTTAAATTTCCCTTTTTTGTTCTTAGTGATTTCTTATGACTTCCGTACAGTAGGTCACTTTTTCTAAATTTAAATCAATAATTTACGACTTGATTTGAGTGTTGTGCATTGCTTTTTTTTTTTTTCGGGTAAATGGTTACTTGAAGAAAGCTGTATCTTTCTAGGGCAATTTAGTGGTTTCTTTATTTGTTTTCCCTTTCTTTCGGGGTTATTTGAGTGCCTTTCCTCTTCTATCCCCTTATATGATAATATCCATTATTTACCTGGACAAGAAAGAAGGCATGACCACAGAAAATGTTTCATAAAATTTTTGATGTTGGAAGATCTGATTGTTAAAACTTTTTATAGTTCTACATTATCTCCTACCAAGCGTAATATTTTATTTGTGGTTATGTAATTGAAGTAACGCAGTTGGCTCTTCCTGGTATTTGATTACAAAACCTACCACAAAATTCTATTACAAAATGTATTTCTGTTCCAGGGACAATAACCTGGATGGTTGTAAATTAATGTCTGTATATATATATATATATATATATATTAATTATGCAAATTGTAAGATATTCTGTTTATAAAAATGCTGATGTTTCTGTTTGAAATTCATGATAATCATCTAAGGAATTTAATTCTATCTCATAATTTTATTGCTATTCTTCTGTGACGTTTAGGTGTGCAATATTTCAAGACGATTGCAAAGTTATGTCTGGATCCCATCCTCAAATCATCATTAAGCTTAAGTATGTCTTATTTGGTTATAGCTGAATGCAATGGATCTAGATTCTAGACTAGACTCCTCTTGATTGAATTTTGTTCTCTATTGTAACAGGCCTCACTCGAAGGATATGGGTTATGAGGATCTAGATGTTTCTGCACTTCTTTTAGTTAGGTAAGTGAGGTTCTGTTCAATGTTGCTTTTATTTAAAGTTAATGCATATTGCTTCAATCCTTCTCATGGATCTTAATATTTTTGTTTAATAGGTGCTTACCAGGGTATCCTTACAAGTGTCCAAAGTTACAGATAACTCCTGAGAAGGGTTTATCACAAAGTGATGCTGACAGGCTGCTATCTCTTATTCATGATCAGGTATTACTCCTTAACCAGGATTTGATAAATCTTCAAGAAGTTCTTCTATACTGGAGTGGTTGATGTGGTTATAAATGCAACTTTTATTTCCCTGAATTCTAACAACAGTATATGCCGTAGCGGCTGCTAGCCCATTGACCAAGTGATGTAGGACACAGGTGAATCGAGTGTTTAGGTAATTTAGCGGAAGCGAAAACAATGGAAAACAGAAAATAGAACAAACATGGATAGGTCTGGAATCACTCCAGGGGTTTGGCTTCACACCAAGAAGTCTCCAATCTCTGGAAAATAAGCTTTACTCAATATCTCAAATCTCAACTTCCTAATGAATTACATGAGACGGGTATTTATAGCAAACTAAAACCTAGAGACAATAGGATAAAAAATCCCTTGCTAAAACAGAAATTCTAACCTAAATGAAAGAGGACACTTAGAAATCCTACTAAAATCTGGAAAACTTAAAAATCTTACTAAAATCTGGAAAACTTAGAGAACAAGTTAGAAACTAATCACGGGAATAAAAAATTGCCAGATTTAAAGACCAAATTAAATGACTTCCTCTCCCATCTCTTTCTTTTGTAAACTTTAATGGGTTTGACAAAGATGTCCTCATCACCAAGTTAGTTTTGAACTTTTGATATAATGAAGTATAAATATGAGGTTAATTTTCCAAAAGGCCACTTTACCTGAAACAAACTGTGCTCTTCTATCCAATATTCATTTCAAGAAACAATTTCATGTAAATATATACACTTGCATGGAGTATATCATTGGTTAGTCTTCTACATAATAAACTTGTTTGCTTCTTTTATTTGTTCTGTTTCAGGCAAATTCTAATGCTCGAGAAGGACGGGTAATGATTTTCAATTTAGTAGAGACAGCCCAGGAATTCCTATCTGAAGTTGTGCCAGTGAGCCAATCACATGGCTCGGTAAGACTTTTTAATCATCATATTAGTGCATTTGTTTGTGTGAGCAAATGCGTATACAAATGGTATATGTATTACATCGATATATTACATGTGTGAAACATCTTTCGTGCAGATCTTTTCTTCTTGTTCTGTTATTACACTTTTGTTTTGTTGATTCAAATGTGTATGCAATTCTGAATAAAGATGATTACTACTTGTCATCTTCAAGGTCTTGATTATTCTTGGATTTTGACATTCTCGCATCGGTTGCCAATCCCATGTTTTGTTATCTGTAGTTTAATTATGGAAAGTACTTGAATTATAGACAAACAAAATGATTATAAAGATTAATTGCGTTTTATTCGTATCATACATGATACTGTATGATACATGGTACATGATTTTAAGACAATATAATATTGGCAACTACAGAGACTACATTTTTTCTATGTGTTATTTTGAATTTGATGAGAGATTTTTAGTTTTAAGCTTTTTCAACTTGTAGAGACAAAACTTCACTCATATTTCTTAACAAATTTTTTGACTTTTCACTACTTCCCTACTCATTATCCAATTGATGGTTTTTTTGTTATATTTATTTCAAATGGAAGGTAATATGTCCGACTATGGGTAGCAGTGCTCAATTGTTTCAGAAGGACATTGCAATTTCAAGTAACAAGAAGGGGCCTTTTGTTTATGGTTTCATAGACCTATTCAGTGGTTCTGGAGAGTCTTGGAATTGGGGTTTTGGAGTAGATGAGACCAGTGGGATAAATCCTTCAGTCCCATCGCACACAGTGGATGGCTCCAAAGTCAAGCATGAGATTCAGGAAAAGAAACTTGATAGGCATGCAGAACCTTTGAATTTACAAGATATAAAGAAAAGTTCATTACTTTCCTCTACTGTCAAATTAGACAGCCTTGAAGAAGACAGTGAAGATGGCAACAAGAGCATAGCTTCTACTAATTCTAGTAGATTTTTGTTGGAAGGTTTGGTAGGCAATGGTGGTAAAGCTGAGAAAGAGGTGAGTAATATACTACCTTTTTTTGTAGATAATATAACATGCTTTTATTTGATTTTTAGTGCACAATTTTGCATGAATTTCACATTACATATATGTTCGTATTGTCTCTTTGTCATATTACATATATTGTATCCTTTTCCGTATTTACTCTTGTATCTTTTCAATATTAAAGTGTGACTAGAGATCTAGCAGCCTGTTAGAAGGCACAATAAGGAGATTTGAGGACAGATTATTATATATGGTTTTGCTGTCTTTGGTTGGAGAGATACAGGAGGGCTTTTGTTTGGAAGGAACATTTGGTTTTGGAGTTGAAAGATCACCGTTTTTCTAAGCTTTATTCGAATTCTCTCAAAGGAGATATATATTTTCTTCTGCAGTAGATCTTTGGTTTTGTCTCCACCTCTACCATTTGTGCACTGAGCTACAGTTGAATTGACATCTTAATGCTCCAAAATGATTGAACCCTGGAGTTCTCTTGGTATGGTAGTAAAATGAATCATACCCCAAGGCTGAAGAGCAATGTTTTATTTTTATTTTGTGTGGATGAATGAAGGTGGAGGGAAGTTAGAACAAGTTATACCAGAAACCCATTGCATAGAAGGCAAAGTGACCTAGACAGCAGTTGTTCTTTCTGGACTTTCTTGTTTGATAATGTCATTTCGGTTTTGCTGTCTGTTTCTGTATAGAAAGTTTGTTTTGGACATCCTTTGATACCACAATATACTTATATCCTTTGACAGAATTTGGTTCTTGAGGAGGATTCAACAGAAGATGATTGCGAATTCGGAAGTGAACAATCAGAGTCACTCTCGTTTGCTTCCTTGGGTCATGATCAAGTGTCTCAAACTGTTAAAAAGGATCTTATAATGGTAATATCATGTATTCTTTTCTTTTGTACACACAGAATTTGATCCTAAACTTTCTATTGGGTGCTGTTTCCTTTTATGTTAGGTTCATCTGCTCCGTCTTGCCTGCACTTCTAAGGGACCTCTGGCTGATGCTTTGCCACAAATAACCACAGAATTGGAAAACTTAGGGGTATGCAGTTCATTTCATCCTGTTTAGTTTTGATAACTCATATACTTTCCAGATCCTGATCTCTGTTAATTTCATTTCCAGATCTTATCGGAATGGGGAAGGGATTTAGCATCTAAACCACCTTCACTTTTGAATAGAACTTTTAATCATGCTTTTAGAGAACATATGGTAGGTCATCCCCCTTCTTCTTTTCTTTGCTGCTATGAACTGGCTTCTAAAATCAAATTCACATTACTACATGCCTTGTTAATTTTATCTAGGTTTCATCGCGAGTCTCTCAATTTTGGGAACCCACATCTGATTTTGAAGGGCCAAGTACATCTCTCCCAAGCTCTCGATATCTTAGTGACTTTGAGGAGCTACAGTCCCTTGGTAAACAAAAATTGTCGTTCTTTTTTTTGTTTGTTTTGTTTTCATCATAGCTTAATTGTTGTTCTTTGTGTGTGTGTGTAGCTACTAGCTAGGTAGTTAATTAGGGGATCTTAGTTGGTTGAGCTAACTATAGTTTGGTTAATAAATCCAAAAAAGGTTTGTAGATCCCAGGGGGTGCCCGTCCATGGTAGACTAGAAATTATTATGTGAGATGATATTTTACTGATATGCACAAGAGGTTTTTCATGCCCAAAAGGAAATATAAAATTTCTTGTGTTGATGTATGCTATGCAAAAGCACTTGAAAAGCAGCTTGTCATTGTAATTCTTGCCCTTCATTTTAGCCTTGAAGGGTGCAAAACTGTTGCAGTGGCATTATTGTAACTAATAGGACAGCATTATGAAAAGGCTCTTGTGTAGAAATATGTAACTTCTCCCCTTCATTCTCCCAAGCATTTTGAGTTCGAAATCATAGATCAAAATGGATAGAAAAGTTGATGACGAACAAGTAATAGTGGTTAAACTGTTCAGTTGGATGAAGTTGAAGGTTATTATTATTTTTTTCCATAGACTTTTGGGTTTGAAGGTACAGGTGTTGATGGATGATAAAATGATGTGGATGCTAAATCCACATCCCTCGGGGGAAACAACCAGAATACTATTATTCATCTCAAGTGGTGACTTCGGAACCTCCTAAGTTGGCAAGATTATCCATAGTGGAGAACACCATTAAAGGCATGAGGATTCATGTGAGCATTGCAAGTGAAAAAGCAAAGGGAGAGAGTAATTCATTTCCTACTGCGCTATTGGATAGCCAAAGATATAATATCAGTTTTCTTACCTCTATTTGGTGTTTATTGGATTGTGTCAGTTATTACAAATGGAATTGCTTGGAAGTTGTACCCTTTAGTTTGATTTATTGTGCCTGGGGGAGTAAATTGCTTATAAAGAAAAAAAAAAAAAAAGCTTAGAAGGCGTCAAGGTAGGTTTCTGTATATAGTTTTTTGTTTCCTTTAGCTTGGCAAGGTATGTGTTTCTGCTTGATGAGGAGGCGGTTGTGTTCGTGCAATAAGAATAGTTTCAAGTGTTAGGAGCTTCCAACCTTAGTTCTGGCATTTTTTTCAACTGACCATTATTGATTTCCTCTGTGCTTACTGGTTTTTATGCTTCTTGGACTTATTTTCTGGTCTTCATGGATGGCTTTGAGTTTTAGGAGCATACATTTTCTTTTAATTTTGACACATTGTTTCTCTCATTTTTTGAGGGGTTTTCTCTTGTATACTTATCTCTTACTTGCACTGTAAATAGTTTTTAGTTTTCAAAAGAAATTTAGTTTTATTATAACCAGTGAGGTTCTTTTCTCACACTGGTAACAGGTCATGGAGGCTTTGGCCATGTTGTATTGTGCAAAAATAAACTAGATGGAAGGCAGTATGCAGTGAAGAAAATTCGACTCAAGGATAAAAGCCTGCCAGTTAATGACAGAATATTGAGGTATATTAATGTTTGCCACAATCTGATTGAAATTTAGGGTCATTTAGCTTAGATAAACTTATATCTTTTCATAATCATATCTCAGATTGATTTGTGATGGGTGAATGGGTTTCTATTTTGTTCATTTTGAAATATTATGATATTTAATAAATATAAAAGGCAAAGTATGCATAATTCTGTTCTGGAAGGAAATTAATCATGGAGTGAACTTTGGTTACTGGGATTAAGGGGGTTGTCATCAATTAAAAGTTCTGTAGATTCTTATAGAGTTTTTAAGCAACATGCTATTGTAGACTTCATAATTTCTGTTATGATTTTTGTATTGGGCCAAAGGGATGACTTTTGTAGACTCCACATAGTTAAGTGGACTACCTTTGAAGAACTTTATGTCGAGTCTGATAGGGTTTGGCAGATTTCTTTCATGTATTTGTACAGATTCTTGAAGAATATATTTTCTCTCATGTTTAGGTGATTTTTTGACAAATAAATTTTAAGATGTATTTTTGCAGAACTTAACAGTAACCGAAAGATCTGCAACCCGTAGGCCTGGTGGGCTCAGACCAATTATTTTTTGGCCTGCCTCAACCTGCAAGACACGTGTCTAAGCCCGACCCATAGCCTAGATTTTATACCCTTAACCCTTTTTGTTTTCCTTATCTTTTTTTATTCATTTTCCTCTTTATGTTTTTTTTCTTACCATTTTTCGCATTGATACTTGTTAGTTTGTTTTGTATTGATAGTTTTTTTTTCTTTCTAACAAACTTGTTTACTTCTTTAAGCTCTTACAAACCTTTCTTGTACAATTATTTGTATTCAACATTTTTTTTCGCCCATTCATACATTTCAATCAATAAAACGCTTCAACACAAGTTTAAATCTTTCTAATATATTATTTAGCTATATGTTTAAAATATGTAGTTGAACATAAATTTTGTCCGCTATTTTTTTCCCCATTATATCTTCTAAATTTGTTCGTGGTTTAACTTTGGCGAGATACTTAGGGAAGTAGCCACACTTTCTCGTTTACAGCATCAACATGTTGTACGATACTATCAGGTAAAACCTTTCTTATTTCCTGCTTTTGCATTGTGGCATGTATCTGTCCTCAATTATGCAATAATTTCTTTGTTGTTTTTAGCTTCTATGAATTTGTATATTCGATATTGTCTTGGCTTACATTTATTTCAAAGCAGCTTGCCACTTTATTTGGGTGACTTCGTTAATTAAGCTATTTGGTGGCAATCTTTTGTTTCCACAATGGTGCTAATATTTGCAATCATGTGCAGGCATGGTTTGAAACAGGTATTGTTGGTGCTCATGGTGATACCACTTGGGGTTCAATGACTGCAGCCAGCTCCACTTTCAGCTTCAAAGGTACAAACTCAGCAGATGCTCTTGGGCATGAGAATAAGCTTGAATCGACGTATCTGTACATTCAAATGGAATATTGCCCTAGGTAAAACTTTTCTTGTCTTAAGATCTTCTCAAAGAATAAAATTTTATGATGTGTAGTGATTGATTAGTTTTCTACCATTTGACATCTGTAATTACTGAAACCAGATTCATCCTGGTATGTTTTGCGCCATTGCATTACCTTTATTTCTTTATACGACTGAGAACATTAAGCTATGCCAAAATTTTGTTGTCAGTAAAACTTTTTTATTTTATTATTACCAACCTGATCTGAGTCCAAGTAAGGTGTGTGGTTTATTGGTTCAGAGTTCATCATTCCTCATAGTTTGTGAATAGAAACCTGCTAATATGATAACATTACTAGGCTTGCAAACATTGATCGGGAGTGAGTTGAATTTTTAAATATATGACGTTTGATATTGTCTCAATGGAAAATAGGTGAAAGGTATGCAAGATTGAAAAAAATTGAAATCAATAATAAGCGTACAAATGAGATGCACGAAACTTTCTCTACCGACCCACTTTTTTTTAGCTAATTATCTGCAAATGAGGTTGGTTTGCCAACAACCCCTTATTGAACAAAGATGTGTGTTTTCGTTTTCATATGGTTGAACTTAAGATTTCATTCCGTCAATTTGGTTTTATAAATCCCTTAACAAAATTTTGATTGCTGAATTTTCTTATCATGTGTCGTTTAATTTTTTTATGTCTTTTTTTGGTATGGTATGGTTTGAAGGACTTTACGCCAGGTTTTCGAGTCGTATAGTCGTTTTGACAAAGAATTAGCATGGCATTTGTGTCGTCAAATTGTTGAAGGCTTGGCACACATACATGGACAGGGAATCATTCATCGGGACTTAACCCCAAGCAACATATTCTTTGATGCGCGCAATGATATTAAAATTGGGGATTTTGGTCTGGGTAAGTTCCAGATTTTGTAATATTTACTCCTTAGTAAGTGTTAGTTTGAGAACTATGCTGTCCAATTTTTATGTACCTGCAGTCAGGTCCTTTTAAAAGCATTTTGTCAAGAATGCCAGAGGAAATTCAAATAAGCTTATTGTATGCCAACTCTTATAACTGCGAGAACATGGTTGGAAAATGCATGAGGATGAGCTTCACACTTCATGACTATTTTCTGTCGCAAACTACTGTTCCAAATGAAAGTCTGTTTCTTTTGGACATACCAATTTTCCTTTTGTAGAGGAGTCTGCTTGCTGATAACATGAAAACTATTTACACACATAACTCATGAATTTTATACTCGAAGATGTTTGCTAAAAGTCAAGATTTGTATGCTTAACAATAATGTAATTTGTTTTGTTTCAGCCAAGTTTTTGAAGTTGGAGCAGTTGGATCAAGAACCTAGTTTTCCTCCAGATACAGCTGGGGTTTCTCTTGATGGTACTGGCAAAGTTGGTACATATTTTTACACTGCTCCTGAAATTGAGCAAGGATGGCCAAAGATTGATGAAAAGGTAAATGTTTGATTGTACTTATTTTTGTTATTTTTTTTCAATAATTTACACAATATGGAATGTGCTAGTTGTGCTTCAGCTTTAATTGCATGTAATTTTCTTTTATTCAAAATAATATCAGGTAAACATCATTGAGTCAACTTGGATTGCAGGCTGATATGTACAGCTTGGGAGTTGTATTCTTCGAGCTATGGCACCCATTTAGGACGGCAATGGAACGACACCATGTCTTAACTGATTTGAAACAGAAGGGCGAACTTCCTCCTGCTTGGGTTGCTGAATTTCCTGAACAGGCATCTTTGTTGCGACGCTTAATGTCTCCAAGTCCATCAGACCGTCCTTCTGCCACAGAACTTCTAAAGCATGCATTTCCACCACGAATGGAATCCGAGTTATTAGACAGTAAGTGGCAATTGTGATCTTTGTATTTACCTTATTAAGCTAATCTAAGTAGAGGAGTGAGCAGCTTGCAAGCACGGTTCATTTGCACCTCTAACTATAATGTTCCATCTATTTAAAAGCTCTGCTATGCTTCTTTGATCTAATTGCAAAATAATATAGCTGTAGTTGTTGGCGCTGTGATACCAAGCGTATATTTAACATTTAAACATTTGTACAACTTAATTAAAATACCTTTAAAAGGTCAAACAATAATAGAGGATAAATGAGAATAACCAAGTAATATAATGTGATAGACAGGGTTTCCAAGTTCCAATACTCCTCTCAAGCTGCAGGCAAGATGTCCTTGAAGTGCAGCTTAACTATAGAAGCCTGAAGTAAGACGACCTAACTGGTTTTGCAGACATATTAGCTCTCTGCTTGAATGGTGGAACAAATGCTAAGGCAATGACACCGAAGTGAACCTTCTCTAATAAAGTGAATATCAGCCTCCATGTGCTTCATTAACTCATGTAAAACAGAATCCGAAGCAAGTATAACAGAAAACTTTTATCACAAGATAACGTAGTTGAATTTGTTGCTGTAAATCCCAGCACATCAAGAATTGATCAAAGCCATAAGCCTTTGCATGATAACAGAGGATCTAGAGACTACATGTTGCTTCTTACTGTTCCATGAAATAACAGTTATTCCCATGGAGGGTATATAACATTTATATGGACCAATGATTTATACATGCACTAGCATAGTTCACATTAGTGAAACATGAGCATGACTTCAAATAACGTAAAATGTGGTGAACATCCAAATGAAATGTCCAAGGTAAAGTGTCTAGCCTGCATCCAAGAATCAGCTGTAACAAGCCCAAAATAGTGCTCTGTGATAAAGATACTACATGAGTCAGCTTGTCCAGAGGACCTATTCATTCTTTTTTTCTCTATCTCGTCAGTACTTCATATGTGTTAAAGTCCTAATAACCTTTTGGAATCACTCCATTCTGTGGGGGATATGTGGTCATCATGACAGTTTCCTTTCTTTCATAGTATTTACAGATATAGAATTTGTTTTTACCTAGTGTTTGTCCAGCATGAGCTCAAAGGAAGGATGGTGAAGATGTTTCTTGTGATTCATAATATTTACACTTGTTCTTCTTTCTAAGCATATGTAGAATTTTATAACTGATTCAAGATGAGTTTTGAGTAGCTTGACTAAATGATTTCCTTCAATATGATCAGATATTTTACGAACAATGCAAACTTCAGAGGACAGAAGTGTATATGATAAAGTTCTGAATGCCATCTTCGATGAGGAGATGTTAAGCATGAAAGATCAGCAACATCATGATGGAAGATTGGGATCTGTAAGTGATATTTCTGCTATTCAGTACGCAGATTTACACACTGAGGCTCGTGATTATGTCGTTGACATCACAAGGGAGGTGTTCAGACAGCATTGTGCGAAACACCTCGAAGTAATAACCATGCGTTTGCTAGATGACTGCCAACAGTTCAATAGGTTCCTATCTTGAACTCTTTGTAGCCATGTTTACTATAATGTTTACTGTTACCTTCTCTTTCTTATTATATGCTAGTTCATGCTAGTTCATGCTAATTATTTGTTATATCTTACAAGGAACACTGTCAAACTTTTAACCCATGGAGGAGATATGCTTGAACTTTGTCATGAGCTGCGCTTGCCTTTTGTTAGTTGGGTGGTCTCCAGCCAGGTATTAAACATAACGAAATAAATATGACTTGTTGCTTGTTTTTCTTATCCCTTTCATTCTTGTTGTCCAACATACACCAAATGAAGGTTTTTAGTTTTTAAGTCAAGTCGTTATCCCTTGGCTGATCGTGCTATCCTAATTTAACTCTCACGTGTTTGTGTCATGTTCTGCACCTTTGAAGTTCTGCTTGCGTTTTGTTATTTTTCGTCTGGAAGCTAAGCGTATTTATATACTACGTAGATATTGTCCATGCAATGCATAGATTGGCAATATTATCAGAAAATAGGTTGTGTATTAAAAGAAACTAGTAGTTTGATAAATGGTTGAAGTAAAAACAGTAAAGTGATTTAAGCTGTTTATTATATATGCTAGAAATGTAATTAGCTCATAGAAATTATCTTGTAGGTAGGTTATTAAAATATAATAGAAAATGATATTTGCTAGAAGATCAAAGTTCTGAAGATAGATCACTGCCAACAGAAAGTGGGAAAGATGCATTTGATCCTGATTTTAGCAGGAGCTGTAACTTTTATTTGTGTTGGGCTAGTAGTTTGTTAACATAAATTTTTTTCGAAGATAAGAGCAGTATAATGTTTCCATCAAACAACCAATGCCTAGTTTTAATCATGTATTCCACCGTTGCAATGCCCTGAGGTCTTTATTCAGTTGACAATGATTTCTGTGGAAGAGGAAATCATTGTTTTATGCTAAACTGAGATAGGTTTCTTTATAAGATGAAATCATTGCTTTATACAGTTTATATTATTCTACCCGCTTCTTTTGTATCTAAAATTTTAAGTTAAAGTCAGGGGGCATAACTTGGCCATTCTACTTGTAGAAATCTTCATTCAAACGTTATGAAGTATCATATGTGCACAGAAGACCTGTTGGACATTCACCCCCAAGTCGCTACCTGCAGGTATTATTAAATGGATGTTTCTTATAGGTGTCGGTCTCTCTCTCTCTCTCTCTCTCTCTCTCTCTCTCTCTCTCTCTCTCTCTCTCTCTTTATATTTTATCTTAATAGAATTTTGATGTTTATGTTCAAAAGTTTACTGTGCTTTCTCAATGATTTTCTGTCTAAGTTGATGTAAGTTGTGGGTTTATATTACTACCTTTACTGTCAACAGGGCGACTTCGATATTATTGGAGGTGCATCAGCATTAACAGAGGCAGAAGTAATCAAGGTGATACATTATCTGATTTATTTATCTATATGCATGTGTGTGTGTCTGTTGGTATGCATGTGCGCATGTCACACGAGTGTTTGTGTGAACTTATTCGTGGATATGATGTAAACTGATGCATATTCTTTTTTATATTTTATGAAAAGTCCAAAGACTCATTTTGATTTTTATTTCTGTTTTTGTAAAATAATAATTGCGGCGTGGGAACATTAAGAAGTTATGCAGTAATTTCTAAAATGTCTACTGCTGTATGCATTGTAAAAAATTTATTCATTGACAGACCAAATTCTTTTCCTGGTTATATACCAGAAAAGGATCACCGTCAATACCTGAATATTTTGGAATCCATTATACTGAAAGGATTAAAGCACAGGGGTACTTCAACATTTTGTTTATTCTCATCTTTCCCAAAAAGTACTAAGAATTTCTGGGGTGTAGTGAATCCAAAGCGAAAGTGATGTGAATGTTATGGTATTGATATATATGTTGCAATCTTTTGCAGAGTAGCGTCCCCAATTTAATTACTTAATTGTCATGTTTGTTTCAGCAAGTACTACGGTATTTCTGGCCAATATTTATTTATTTGTTGGCGATTCACTGGCATGCACTGGCCAATGGTTCATGTGGTAGCATATACTTAATAAATGTGTCTCATCTTGCAGGTGACAAGGGACATTGTTGCTCCTTTTTTTAATTCAGATTTTTGTGATATTCATCTAAACCATGGGGACTTACTGGAAGCAATTTGGTCTTGGGTAGGAGTCAAGTCAGAGCATAGACAGAAAGTAGCAGAGGTAAACAATTAATGTATTTGGGACATTTCCGTAAATGATCTGTGTGTGTATTACCATTAATGGTACTCATTGATGCTACCCTTAATGAATGAAGCTCCTGTCTATGATGGGCTCTTTACGTCCTCAATCCTCTGAGCGGAAATCCAAATGGGTGGTAATCCGGCGTCAGCTTTTGCAGGTTTGATAAAAATTATAATGTACTTACACTTTCTAGCCTGTTAACAATTATAATTGGAACTACCGACTTCAGAAGACCAGCTGTTCATGTCTTTATGATTTGCTATATAGTTTAACATGTAGAAACCAAATAGGATTTGTAGCTAGTGTGATTAGCTTGTTATATTTTTATTTATTTTGTCTTCAAATTTAGTTAAGGTTGTGCATGGAAACTGATCCTGCATTTTTAGGAGTACTTTATTTTTTCCCATCAATAGTGAAGTGAACAATGTAAGGATTGTGAAATAGTGAAGTGAACAATGTAAGGATTGTGAAATGCTTTTCCGTGGACCAACTAATAAAGAGGATCAAATTATAAAAACTCAGTATATTTTTTTATAGGAGCTGATTTTTCCACTCCTCTTTTGTTCACTTACACTCCTTTTTTTGTTATAGTAAAAACTATTAAAAAAAAAAAGGGAGTGTAAGTGGACAAAAAAAAATCCCCACCCTTTATAAGGAACATACTTTCAGTAATGAAAACAGGGGAGAAGTTGTCCACTGGACAAGCAGACTAAACAAGTACAACAGTAACTCAGATGAAAGCATCCTATCATTACATGAATGAAACCCAAGATACAGCAGCACTCCAGTCATGAATAAATACCGAAAATAACTTCCCCAGACTATAAAGTAACTGACACCCAAAGGTAAGCCCAAAAGAAAACTCTATCCTACAGATGATCCACTCCCTCATCCCTTGCTCCTTCAGTTATCCTTCTATTTCTCTCCAACCACACTACTCAGAATTGTCAGCACAGCAAATCTCCTTACCTTTTTTATTTTTCTAACTAAGTTTCTAAATTATAGAAACTTTGCCTCAGTAGAGAAAGCTATGGAAGTGTATCCTTCGAGGGGCTGATTAAGATTTAACCAATTTTTTAGCCCCAGTAGACTCCAGCATAGCCTTGAACTTCAAGGGTTGGACTTAAATCCTATTTTGGTGAATCACTGGAAGGAAAAAAAATACCTTTTGCTAATTTCGTAAACTGGGTATTGTCCATTATTTTCTATAAAATAAGTTACTCGAAGGTTGTTTCTAGGTATACATATCCTATGTCTTCTTTCAATCCATGTGTGTTAGTCATTATTTTAGTTCTCTTTTAGAATATGTGAACAAGGCTCCTAACAAAGTTCATATGTCCCCTTATCCCTTTTATGAAAAATACCTATTTTAAGTGCATGAGGACATTGTCCGGTTGTGTTCTTCCAAATACCTAGCTGGAATATAGTGCTTGCCTTGGTGTTCGGAAACATTTTGATATGTCCAATGAAATAAGTTATGCAGGTGGTTTGATTTTACTGTGGGTTTCTAAGGATTAAATAGCTTACATTGCTTCAAGTTCAAGTGTATCTGGCATTTTGTTATGCTAACATGTATCACTCAGTCAATTGGCAGATCCAACTTGGTCAATTGGGATTCATAATTCAATTGGCTGGCATCTAATCATTTAGGTGGTTCAGAAACTTTCTGACATCCACCCCCACCTCTCCCTCAAGGATTGGTTTTGTGGCTCTCCGCTAAAATCAAATTGGGGTAGGTTCACCCTAAACTTCCACAATTGTATTGGTCAGTTTTCACATTAGGTACTGTACCCATGCAATTCTTAACCACATTCATACATCTATACAAATGCTTTTCATGGGATTGTCTCCTATGTTCCAAATTAAAACCTAGCGTGTAGATTAGTTTTTACAATGGGCTCATTGGCAAACCAAATCCTAAAGCACGCTCATACCTCCATCCAATCTTTCCTCATTGACCTATAGATTCACTAACTCCTCTAAGCCAGACTCAAGGTTATGCTATGTGGGCCTCAATGTTTGCCCCTTATTGATAAGTGCTTCTCCAGGAAGCACTTACTGGTCAATATGCAAGAAGCACTTGGATTTTTAATAGATCTTTGTTGTGCTTCTTACAAAAGTTCTAGTGGAAGTAGCGCTACTGACTATGGAGTAATAATGTGGTCCATGCAAAGTACTCCCAAACAAGTCCTAAGAGTCCTGGGAAGGTCCTGACCTAAATTTGATATGGAGCACACTCCATAAAACTCTGTACACAAGTCTACCTCTAACTCAGGATAAGGAAATTTATAACAGTTCGATCTCCCTGCTTAAACCTAGACTTGAAGAACTCCTCTAGCCTGTTGCGCTTAGAGATGTAAATTGAAATACAGTTCAAACACTGTTGAAACGGGGATTGAATTTACTCCAAACGCTGTTGAATCCGATATTCTTTCAAGGATAAATCTGGTAGCGCTGGAATTCTTAGAATCTGAGGGAAACTACAGAGAAGTTTTCCATTGAATGCTGAGTGGGTTCTACCTGTTTCATTGTTACAAGCCTAAATAACCTTCAAATACCCTCTGAATGACTGTTTTTAGTTGCCATCATTTATCAACCTTAACATGTCCTTGAATTCATTTCCCTTGCATAGATTGCATTTTGTTAAATATTTAGGTCTGGTTAATTTTCTCCGTGCATGCTCTATATTAGATGGAAGTACACCATGTTGCACTGATTATTTATTTCTTTAGCTGGACGACTAACAATTTTATTGAATGATAAAAATTGTTGCTTTGTGTGTTCGTGTTTGGAATGGAATCGATAAAACTTGGACATCTCTTATTGTATAAAGACTCCGTTGAGCTTCTCATATTTCCTGTAAAAGCACCCATAAACACATATAAATGTATGAGCTTCTCGTATTCCATTGAGTTTCTGCTTGAATTTTCGACGCATCTAACAGATTTCATATGGTTAAACTAGCATAAAAAGAGTTATGTCAACTCATTTGTGAAATACATGAGAAAATAATTTATTTCTAAATATAATATGAGCAGAAAGGATTATATATTTTTATTAATTATTTCCTTTTACAGGAACTTAATTTACCAGAAGCTGTTGTAAATAGGTTGCAAACTGTTGGTTTAAGGTTTTGTGGAGCTGCAGATCAGGCACTTGCTAGACTGAGGGGAGCCCTGCCAACTGGTATTATTGTCATGTTTGATTATACATGTACATCAAATGAGCGATGAGAATCATTTGCAGAAATTTAATGCAGATAAACCAACGCGGAAGGCACTTGATGAATTGTCAGATCTCTACAGCCACTTGAGAGTTTGGAGGATCGAAAGACACGTTTACATAAACCCACTTATGCCACCAACTGAGGGTTATCACAGAGATTTGTTCTTCCAGGTATCTTATCTTTAGATTTATGCTAATTTTCCTTTTTCTCTCCCAAAGAACCATATGGATACTTGAGTATTTCCTATCATTAAAAGTCAATAAAACTTATTCAAGATATGCATCTATGAGACGGTAATGCTAGTCCTGTAAGCATGTAGAATCGTTGAGGATTTACCTGAGTGAAGCATGGATGGCTGGTATGATCTTGAGCTACAGTGAGCTCGTATAAAATTCTGTTATTGTAAGTTTATGGTTAAAATCTTGATGTGAACTAGCCAGAATTGAATGAGAAAGTGAAAGTAACACACTGATTGAATGAAATTTTAGCTTGTCTACACACAATAAACACAATGGACAGTTGAAGTGTGCATGGATTGATCCATTACTGAAAATAAAAATGTTTTACAACCAAATGGGTGTTTACAAAATAATAGGTCAACATCAAACTGATCATAGCAAATTACATTTTAATCAAGCTACTTCAATCATGTGATAACACAAAAAATTACGTAGATTTCAAGATTACACTGATCTGTCTGGTCACAGAAAATTAAGAAAAGAATTCACTGCCCCCAAACATATAATTTCATCTCAAATAGCAGTTAAGTACAAAATAAAATAAGCAAATAATTCAACTACTACAACTTATTAGAACATGAATCTGAAATTCACACGTTAGTTTCCTGATATATGTATTCTATGTGCATGCCCCTTTTGTATTTGCAAGCATGTTCAAGTAATTTTGTTTTTTTATTATTATTTAGAAACATTTTTTATTAGGAAATATGATAGAACATAAAAAGCAAACAAGGAGTCCAGCAACAAACAGGATAAAACTGTTTGAGTGATTTTGTTTATAAGAATTTTTTGTAATACATGTCCTATCAATATTCTAGTACATGATTAATAATAAAATATATACGTTCTCTCATACCAAGAGTTGATAACAATTGAAATTTCTTTTTTTTAGTATTTATTAAGAGTTGCAATTTCTTTCCCAGGTATATTTAGTGAAGGATAACAATCCTGGATCACTTACCGAAGGTACACTGCTTGCTGTTGGCGGTCGCTATGACTATTTGCTTCGTCAAATGTGGGGTCTTGAACATGTAGGTTATACACGTTTACTTTCTTCTAGTTACCTTTTGTTCTTTACAGCAATACTTGACGTTACCGGAAAACACAAGATTTTTTAGTATGTAGATGCAGGTGAACCGTTGAAATGTGCTTGAGCTCTTTTGCAACTTTTGCTACTGCCCTTAATAACTACCTAAATTACTCAATACAGAATTTAGAACTGAATGTTAATATACCTCTTTAATGTGACTATTGCATGGAACATTATACTTGAATTCTTCTTTGTTATAAAACTCCACATGCTCCTGAAGTACTTTGACTCTGTGAAGGTTCATGTAAATTAAGCAATTGGATTATACGAAGAAATCAGGAGGTTTATAATATCAAATCTTCTGTATAATGCATTAAGACACAAGCAATGTGTTGAAGAATTTTATGATTATTAGTGGCTGTCAGAATTCAAAGTGTTGCTGAGTTATTCTATTCGTTTGAATATGCAGTGGAAGTCATCTTTTCTCCTCCTCCTTGTATCCCTCGATACATGATTTTTTAAAAACATCTTTTAACATCTCTCTTAGCATAACCGAGCGGCTCAAGCATCAAATTTGATCTTTCTTCTTGTATTGGTTGTCTTTTTCTGTTGTATGGTTATTTTTCATTTTCAACCATATTTCTTGAATTATTCTGTGTTTAATTTCGGGTGATTCAGTCAGTGAAGTTCTTTACCATGCTAGTGCTATTTCAGATGCTCAGAGATATTGATATGTTTATTAATTTGTCACATTCTCTATTCTCAGTTGCAATTAATATTGCATTTTTTAAAATGGCGTATTACTCTAGAGGTTTATATCTAAGACTTGCACCTAGTTATGATGTGTCTTGGAAGATTTTGGTAGGTGTTGCATTTCCTTCATCGCGAACCATTATGAAATGTAATAGGAAAAATATTACCAACCATACAAAAGATATTTATGTTACACTTACATCTAACCTATTCTCTTGTTCCTACATTGATAATGGTTTCTGTTTTCTGTTTGTCAGAAATCAAGTCCTCCTGGTGCTGTTGGAGCCAGCCTTGCATTAGAGACAATAATTCAGCATTCTCCCGTCGATGTTAAACCAATCAGGTAGATGTTTACTTGTTTGTTTATTTATTCTATCTTGTAAAGTTGCCATCATGGTTCACCATCTTTAATTTAATAAATTTCTGTCTTTTTTCTTTATTTTCATTCTTGCAGATATGAAGTTAGCAACGATGTTCTTGTTTGCTCAAAAGGAGGTGGTGGTCTATTGGCAGAGCGCATGGAACTAGTCGCTGAGCTATGGGAGGAGAACATCAAGGTTTTGAGATGGAATTTTTTAAGATTTAGGTTACAGAGTTATTGGTAATTGATGGTTTGTGCTGACTAGTGAGTCTTTTATCTATCAGGCTGAGTTTGTTCCAATACCAGATCCAAGTTTAACAGAGCAGTATGAATATGCAAACGAACATGATATAAAGTGCCTTGTCATCATAACAGACACAGGAGTTTCACAGAAAGGTTCTGTTAAGGTAATATATATGTGCTGATGTAGAAGTATTTTATATAAGGTCACAGGTAGCCTTGTCAATATGGTATGCAAATTACATTAAACACAAGTTACACAACAGCTTGATGTTATTGTGGGAGGGGTAGAGAGTCATATGGGAATGTTATATAGTCTGCTATGTTGTTAGACTGTTAATCGGGCAATTCATGTGTCTATATGTGTGTTTATATTGATACGACATTATTAAATATATTTATTTTGATGACTAAAAAGTTTTCTCCATGACAAGTAGAAATCTCAAGTAGCATCATTCTCAAATTTCATGCTATAAAAATGGAAATTTATGTCTCTCTAGTGATGAATAATAACTTAATAATTATGGCACCAGTGGTTGCCCCAAGTGGTGTTAGGAATTTTGCACTAATCCTGATTTAAAAAGAGAAAATAAATGCATAAATTAACACATGCAAGGTTTATGTGGAAAAACATTAGTAGCCCAAAAAACTATTTTGATTGTAAAAATGTCATTTTTTTTATGGGTAAGGCCATAAAGAATTGTTGTAATTTTGACGAGTTCCAAAAGGCCTGAAAATTTCAGAGATTTGACACTGTTATCCTTTTTCATTGCATCTTTATGATAGTAATTCTCACGAGGCTCACAACTTGTAAAAGTTTCTGATTGCGTCATGTAATTAATATGATAAAGAGCATCCTAGAGATTTATGAATTTTCAAGAAACTTAAATAGCATCCTTGAAAATTCAATAAAAAATGAAAGATCTTGATGGTGATGCTGGGGGCTGTTTGGAGAGAATTTCTTCTCCCCAGATCTATTATGGCTGCACAAGGATTTACTTATGTCAATTGCACCTTTGATTCTGAAAAACTTGTATTCATCCTCTGAATTAATTTTGGAACTGACACACATTATGCCACTAATTAATCGAATGTATCTCCAGGTCCGTCATCTTGAACTCAAGAAAGAAAAGGAAGTTGAAAGAGAAAATCTTGTCAGGTTTCTGCTGGATGCAATGGCGATACAGTTTAAAAATCCTTCCATTTGGAATTAGGTTTGTCCTTCCAAAGCAATACTTTTCTGGTGAGTGAATCAGGGTGCTGAAATATCTTGCATAATTTCTTCATAAAAGCTTGCTTGTGAAAATAGTCACAACAATAGTACAATAGTAGCTGTTACTATCTGTGCCATTTATAGCTGCCTTTATATGGTGTATCAATTGATTATCCAGCTCTACGCTGTTTCCACATATTGTTCAGTTTTCCAGCAACTCTGTTGACTCCAGGAGAACCACACTGTTGATTGAGTTATGGCTCATCTTCGGAAATCGAGAAAATCAACATGAAGTTTTGCAGCGTTTTCTATTCTTGTCTGAAGAGTTTTTAGGGTTCCTCACTTTGTATTTGAATTTGAAAATTTGTATATATTTCATAAGTCAACTTGTTTAATGAATCAGAACTAGAAATTATTGAGAGACAGATAAATTTTTTGTTCTTGATATGTTAAAAGCGTTCTGCAACAGTATGTGAAAAAGCATCTCCTTCATTTGGCCTGACATGAACTTTTCAACTATGGCATGGTTTCAGAGCACTGTGTTCCCAGTCACTTTTATTTTTATGTTGTTTATTATTGTGCGGCTAACTTGCTAGGTTTGTATTTTTTTGTTTTCCTGGTATCCTATTGATTGAATTTTGTATGCTTCATCCCTTGATTTCATATATAGAACGGGCCAAGCAAAAGCCTTGATTTCATGCTTGTAATATCTAGCTGAACGGGGTACCCAGGCCTATAACCATCAAAGCCAATACGCATCTCTCACTATAACAAAATAATAAAGAAGATTTTTTTTTTTTTTTTCCGGTCTGAATGATGTCCATGACATGATCAGGCAAAGCCATGGCTGCCAATTGGTGAATGCTTAGACCATCTTTGAACGTGTCATCTGTCGGCCTTTCTCCAGTGAAAAGCTCTAGCAACAATATCCCATAGCTATAAATGTCTCCCAGTATAGAAACTTGACCTCCCATGCCATACTCTGCCATTCATTTACATATAGAGACTTAATTTTTTCGTAGTAATAAGTTATTTGGAACATAAGAAAATGAGAATCATAGACTCATACCTGGAGGAATGTAGCCTATCGAACCCCTTAGCCCCACGGACATGGTTTGATTTTTGGAAGAATTATCTGATGCTTCCAAGAGGAACCTTGCTAAACCAAAGTCACCAACATGGGCTACCATATCTTCATCCAGAAGAACATTGCTCGGCTTTGGATCACAATGAACAACGGGAGTTTCATAACGATGGTGGAGATAATCTAATGCAGAAGCAACATCAATGGCAATATTCAATCTTTCCATAATATTCAATCTCATAATTCGAGATTGCTCCTCATCTCTTGGACACAACCACGCATCTAGACTTCCATTTTCCATGAACTCGAAAACTAGGCTTTTGAAGTCATTACCCTGATCATCAATGCTTGAGCAAACAGTTATGATCTGGAGAAGATTTCGATGCCTTACACTTCTCAAAGCTTTGCATTCATCAACGAAACTCTTGGAAGCACCTTCTTGTTGAAGGTTTAATACCCTCACGGCAACTATTGTTCCATCATTGGAGAGTACCCCTTTGTAAACAGAACCATAACTTCCTGAACCAATCAGATTGTCCAAAGAGAATCCATTAGTTGATTGAATGAGTTCAAAGTAAGACACCTGATTTCCAATCCTTATATGAATGCGAAGTTACAGTTCTACCTCTTGACATTTTCACCATTGAACAAAGAGCAATGAAGAATGACAGAGTAATTATGAATGCAATTGCACAAGTTTAAGGAACTACCACTTTTAAGGCAAGTAGTCCTTGAGATGAACGAGGCTTTTTGCTGGAGCACGTTGGTAGAAATAATTTTGGGATGCCACCGCAGAGCCTAGCATTTGAAAAGATCCCTTCTTTCGGCAATTCACCCTTGAAATCATTGTGGGAAAGGTTGAGATGCTTAAGAAATCTAAACTTGCTCAGAAACTTAGGAATCTGCCCAGATAAGGTGTTCCTTGAAATATATATTTCTTCCAATCCTCTTAAATCTTTAAGAGATTGAGGAATTGCTCCTGCAAATTCATTACCTTCCAAATGCAAGCACGCCAAAGTAATACAACTGCTAAGGCTTCTTGGGATTTCACCAGATAACTTATTTCTTGATACATCTAGCTCTGTGAGATGTACCAAGTCACCCACTTCCGATGGCAACGAACCGGTCAACGAATTGTTAGACATTCTCAAAGAAACCAAAAGAGATGAAAGCATAAGAAGCTGTTTAGCTATGGTGCCAGATAGATTGTTACTAGAAAGGTTAAGCATTAGTAGATTTTGGCAGTTTCCAAGACTTTTAGGTATACTGCCCTCAAACCTACTCTCTTGCATGTAAAGCCTTGTCAATGAAGTCAAATTTCCTATGGAGAATGGGATTAGACCAGAAAATTTGTTAGCATTTAAGAATAGTCCTTATAACTTCTAAAGCTTCCCAATTTCACCAGGGACACTACCACCCAAATCATTACCTTCCACTCCGAAAGCACTCAAATTTACAAGATTTCCAATGCCTCTAGGGATGCTTCCATGTATCATATTGACACCCAAAGTAGGAATTTTTAGCTGGGTAGAAAGGTTGGCTATGGATCCTGGAAATTCTCCTTCGAAACGATTACGGATAAGACCCAACACCTCTAGATTAGTACAATTAGCCAGGACACATAAAACTCAAGTCACCGGCTTTCCCACTTCCCAATCTGTTTTCATCAAAGTTTAGTTTGACCAAGCTTTGCAGCTTTCCAAAACTTTCACCAGGAAGTTTTCCAGTGAAGCCATTTCGAGCAAAATCAAGAACCTGAAGTCCAGAAGCATTTGACAACGATGCAGGAATGTTCCTTGTGAAACTGTTGGCACCGCCGACAAACACCTGGAGATTAGGAAGAGTAATGCCGGCATTTGGTGGCAGCTCTCCATGAAGCTGATTCTGAGTGACACCAAAAATATATATGGAAGAAATATTATAGATTGAAGCGGGGACCATACCAGACAAATTATTCCTTCCAAGCCTGAATGATCCCAAGCTTTTCAGACGCCCGAGCTCATTCCTAATGCTTCCTTGGAGATTGTTGCCGCCAAGGGAGAGACTGTTCAAAGAAGAAAGGTTCACTATCCAACTTGGGATTGTTCAACTGAGATTGTTTCCATCAAGCCATATGTGAGTTAAGCTCAACATCAAACTGAGCTGCTTCGGGATCGATCCAACAAGCTCATTGGAAACAAGACTGAGCACTTTCAGCTGCGTGCAGTGATATATTTGTTGGGATTTCCCCACCAAAGGAATTCATTGCAGATGTAGCAGACGGCCGATTTCTTAAGGAATTTCGCAATGAAAGTTGTTGTCAATGAGGTTGATTCCTGTAAGATATGTTAGGTTTCCTATAGAAGGTGGTAAGGAGCCTGCCAGTTTTTGAGAATCCAGTTTCAAGATCACCACTCTTTCGCTCGAAACGCTGCACGTAACGCCTGTCCAGCTTCAGAGTTGAGTCGAATCATTCCATGAGCTCATGACATGGAGAGGATCTTCGGTTATTCTTCTCTTGAATTCGAGCAACGCCATGCAATCGGGTTCCTTTCTGAAATTGGTGGCTAGTTTTGCAGATGCCAGACCTACGCTCATGCATAAAAGAACAAACCATTCATTGAACAAAAAAATCTGCCTACGTCGAGCACCAGAATGCTGCATCTTGTAGTAGATGCAGGTTTCAGATCATGACCGAATAAATATGTATAATATACGTATATAAAGAAAAACCAAGTTTCATTTTACAAAGTCTAAAGAAAAGAAGTTTATGGCATATAGCAAAAATGTTGATGATATTGCAGGAGGACCACAAAAATTGTGAATGGTCCTGCAAGAGAAATGTGAAGAAATTTTGGTTCAATAATGTCTCTAGCTTCAATTTTGGTATGTGGATGTGAGATTGAAGTTGGGAAGCAATTATATTCATAGGCCTGACCAATTTGGTCAAAATTTTTTATTTCATTATGGGGGATAAGATTTTTAGTTGAGAACTTGGAAGCATTTTCTTCTTCGTTTTTTATTTATTTATTACAATGTGATTTATCAATCTGATACTGTTGGAACAGATCATTACTTCAAAATTTACTTTCATATTCTTTCTATTTCACAACAACGTATATAATTAATATACGGTTTTCTAGTCAACAACAGCCCTTATAGCTCAGTGGTAGAGCGTCAGTCTTGTAAACTGAAGGTCCGTAGTTCGATCCTGCGTGAGGGCATCTTATTTTTTTCTTTATTAAACTACGTTGGAAAATGAATCAGCAGCCACGTGATTTTTATTCAAGTTTGCTGAATTATTTTAAACTTATTTTTTAACAATGACGATATTCTAAGCTATTTTAATGTATAGGGAGGGAGTTCGAACTCGGATGCAAGGGAATCGAGGGGTGCCCGCATGCGCTTTTAAACCGGGAAGGTCCCTAGAAGGGACTAACCTGGGCTATAGCCCATGTGAGTTGTTATTCTATCAGCCTAAAATTTAATTGAGAGTTTCACTATTATGCCAAATATAGGGACCCAAATTATAAAAAACATCCTACATGAAATGAACTTTAGAAACACATCCAAATTCCATTTACAATATAAAAATGAGGCTTCGAATTTTTTTAAAATTACAAAACTGTCATCGATTTTTTGCAACAAGTATAACCCCAAAACCTCATAAAGAAAACAGGACATCAAAGTAATTTAATAATCAAATTCAAATTCAACAGGGCCGGGTGTCCTGTTTCGGGTTTGTTTATAAAAATCAAATGGTGTAGGATTTATCTATATCACTAGTGCTAAAAATGGATATATAACTAAATACCTCTATTTTAGCCCACCCATTTCTACTAATGACAATCATGCCACACTCACATTCAAAGACTCACACCAAACCAAGGCTCAAAGCTCATCCAACAATACACTCAAGGAAAAAAAGATAAGACAAACTAATGAATTCAATTCTCTTTGACTATTCCAAGACATTCTTGTGCAAGACATCTATATAGGACATTTTTTTAGCCTACTGCGAACTTCTCTTTATTTAATTTTTTTATGAACATCCTACTACTAATTTTCCTTTCACTGATAACCATCTTCACACATAATCCCTTTAAGTGAAAAAATAAATAAATAAAAGAAAAAATTAGTATGCTCAGTAGCTGCACCTTTATGTTTCACTCTCCGGTGCGTACATAAGATAATTTTAGCCCATTCCATTTTAAAATTCTAGGTCCGTCCCTACTTTTAAAACTTATTGGCGTAGCCGACGGTGCTTTTAAACGTTATTTTAGTCTCCAATTTTTTTTTTTCGCTGGCAGAACTTGTAAGTCCACTATCAACACAGAAATTCCAGTTTCTAAACCACCTCCATCAGCATAAATTAAATTGCCTGTGTAAAATTTGACATGTAAATAAATAGCTAAGAAATATTTAAATGCAGCTGGTACACAACTGAAAACAAAATAGAAGAATACAGTCTTACTAAGATGTTGCAATTTAGTGTGAAAGGAGAATTTGATTCAACAAATTGTTAGAACTGAATAGACAAAAGAAGAGCTGAAATTTGGTAGTTGAGAAACTTACATCCTCCCATTAATCTTTTTACATTTCATCCTCCAAGAAAATAAATGCAAGCAAACCTGTGAACATGGATCAAGTTTGATAAGCTTGGTTGGTCAGTTTAAAAGTTGTGCTGCAAGAACAACTTCTCTTGAGGTGAAGCAGGTCCAATCTCTTCCTCCAAACTCCTCAACCCATCACCACCGCTCCCACAATTGCCCAAGTTTCTAGCTTCTAAGTTCTTCCCATCAGCATCGATGTCTGAGACCGAGGACTTCCTCCTTTGGGAAGAGGCAACACTTGGGAATGTGATCCATGAAGGAGCTCTGAATTCGAACCTTTGATCCTCCGATTCTACCACATCAGTGTCGACCGACCTGTTTGAAGATCTTTGGGAGGACTTTTTGTGCAATCTACTGCTTCCCAGTACCACCTCAGTTGGCAAAATAGGTTGCTCGTTGCACGGGCTGCCCATTAACAGCGCAAGAGCTCGTTCTAGTGCTGTCGTCACTTTATCCATTGATGGCCTCTCCTTCCCTCTCATTCTCACACACTTGCAGGCTACATTGGCAATTCTTTTCAAGGCTTCAAGGTCAGGTGGGGGTTTCAAAACTGGATCCAGAATTGCATTTATCTCTCCTGACTTGATAAGAGGCACTGCCCATTCAACTATGTTTCCATCTTCATATTGCATATCAATGGCTTTTCTGCCACTAAGAATCTCCAACAGCAAAACACCAAAACTATAAACATCAGATTTGGTTGTAAGGTAGTGAAGTCTGTAGTACTCAGGATCAAGATACCCAAGAGTTCCAGCTGGTAGCTCCGCCAATGGGGATCCACTATCTGCAGGTCCCAATAATGATAAACCAAAATCAGACACTCGAGCATTGTGTTCCTCATCAATGAGGATGTTTGAAGACTTAATGTCTCGATGAATCACCGGTGGGCAAGCGTAACCGTGCAAGTATTCAATTCCCCGAGCTGCCTGGACTGCAATAGTGACCCTTCGAACCCAATCCAATTGCTCTTTCAAGGATTTGTTCTTTCCATGGAGGTGTTGATGCAATGATCCATGAGCCATGAACTCATAAACAAGAAGCCTTTCCCCACCTTCTTCACAATAGCCAAGCAGATTGAGTAAATGCGCATGGTTTAATCTTGAGAGCAAGTCTAGCTCTGTATGGAACTCTTTCGAATTCTTTTGCATGTTAGGAGATACTATAGCCCTTTTGACAGCAACAACTGTCCCATCTTTCAAAACACCTCTGAAAACACAGGAGAAGCTACCCTTTCCCACAACAGACACTTCTTCAAAGCCGGCTGTAGCCCTTTCAAGCTCCTCATAAGTGAACATCTGAGCCCTCCTTATCTTCAGGTCATCCAAATCGGGACGAATCTTACCATTGTCTTTATGGAAAGGAGAATCACTCCTACTATTCTTTTTAGAGTTCGAATCTTTTGCTACGCACTGACAGTCTCGTAACTTATAGCGAACATATAAAAATGCAGTTATAGACACAACACTAACCAAGAACACAGCAAAGGCAATCTCTGCAATTATGATAGGTAATTGCATTGACCAAAACCTTTCATTCGTCTTGGCATCGGAATATGAAGATGAACAATTTGAAAAGCAGTCAGCTGAGTAACAATTGGAACAGTTATATTCACAAAGTCTATCAGATTTCAGATATTTGCAAGAGGCACTCTCATGACTAAACTCGTAGAAACCAGGAGAACAAGGAGTGGACTTGCAGAATCCAGGTGCCACAGCTATGGGAAGAGAAGTTGGAAATCCAAGACCCCAACAAACAGGTAAGAAAGATTTGTCAGCAATAACTCCACAAGTGAAGTAATTTCCAGCAGCAATCTCATAAACCTTCTTACTTTTAGGAGCCGGTGTACTTGGTTTCACAATAAATCCCCAACAAATCACCCCACGGTCAGAGCTCTTAATCCCACAAGCGTGGAACTTCCCTCCCACAACTGAGAGCATTGGTTCATTTGGGGCCAAATCAACATTCCCTTGACCTGAATGCGCCACTGAGATTTCTTCTTCAATGTCCAAGCTTCTTCCCCAACAATAGGGTCTAGAATTCACACTCTCTAAAATCCCACATACATGATACCCACCAGCTGCAATCTTCCGAAACCTGAATTTTTTCGGGATCAAGCTGATAACCCTGCTACTAGTCTCATCACCCCAGCAAAAGACTGTTCTGTTCTGAGAAAACAATCCACAATTGAATTCTGAGCCTGCTGATATTGACTGAACCTGTCCATCAAACACATAGCTTTTGGTCATGTTGTAACCCCAACAATCAACAAAAGAGGTGTTTCTGAGTCTGCCGGTTAAAGGTTTTCGCAATCCACACAAATGGTAATCACCAGCACTGATTTCTATATATTGAGCTTCTTTAATAATGGGTTGAGGGACACCCATTTGGATATAACCACTGCTTCCCCAACAATATGGCTGGTTGGACTCCATGAGAAGTCCACAAACAAAGCCATCACCAGCAGTTAGACCAATAAATGGGAAACGACTTGGAGTTCCATATGTTATTGCCTTGTTTGATCCATAACAGGTCACAAGATGAGACCCATCTAACTTTAAACCACAAAAAACTGGACCTTTCTCCCCATAAGAAACTGCAATGGCTGACATGGAACCTAGTCCTGAAGCTAAACACCATAAATCTGATAAAATTGCAAGTTTAACAAGAAACCCAGCTCTCAGTATGCTGATATTAAGGACCCAGATCAGGAAATCTTTTAAAAAAATCCCCATTACAAGCCAATATAACTATTCAAAGATAAAATTTACTCCACCACCTAAAGTTTCTGACTTTTCCTTCTGGCCAATTTGAAATGAGAAAGATATCCACCACAGTTCAACACAACAAAGCAGCATATATTGCAGTACTCTGCAAGGAAAAAGCTGTCCTTTTGAAGATTTTCTAAAGAACTGAAACGACATTATACTCCCCTTTTCTCCATAATGGAAATGAAGAAAAAGGCAACGATGAAACTAAGTCGCCATGAATTAACAGAAAAAATAGGTGAATGTGCAACAAACCCACGTACCAGAAGCTACAGATCAGCCAAACCAAGCAGGAACAAATCAGAAAAGCCCCTTCTGAAACAGAGAACTTTTGCAGAAGATTAGTAAAGGCAACAACTTTAAGGAAACCCACAACTACCTATGCTCTGTTTATCAACATCCTTCTGTGAAAACCTCCTGTTTCTTCACTTTCTGCTGAAAAATAAATCTTAGCACTAAAAAATGATTCCAAGATTTCTCCAAATTTGAATCAGAAACAGAAACTAAATAACCTTTTGGACCACGTACTTAGTTTTGTTTCAGGCTCATCTACAAAACTCAAAAATGGGAACAATAATCTGGTACTTCTCTGTCCATAAAGTTTTGCTTTGAATGTGTGTTGGGTGGTAAGGTGAATTTCTTGAAGGGAAATTAAAGAAAGATGGATTGTTGCATGTGGTTGCAAGCAAGAATTTAGAGAGAGAAGCATTTAATGCAATGAAACTGCAGCTTCTGAATAGGACCTTAGTGTTGGTGAGGACAATAAATGAGAAGTTAATGCAATTTCATCTTTTCATGCCTGGATTGGAGCACACTTGGCTACCTTTCTGGAATTTTTTTTAAAAAAATTACTTTTTGTGAAGAATGCATCCAAATTTTGCTCCCCTTATTCTTGTTTTTCCTACTCAGTCATGGTTTTCAATATTTTTGTTTTCTTTTGCATGCATGACGTTTATTTTTTGGCTATCATCATGTGTTCCCTTGATCATTTTTGAATGGAAATTTCTAACAAAATTAAAATACTTTTTTATCCGGCAATTTTACATGTTTATTGTATAAATTGGCGTCATCAATTATTTGTGATTGCGCTTGTATAAAACATAATAATTTGCAAGTTCGTATCAATAAATTATAAATACTAAAACAGAAGGAGAGTTGAATTTTTACTGCAGGCCTGTGAAGTAGAGAGAGAACTTTTTCTTTTGATATAAGGAATATTTGAAGAATTGAAAGTCAAACAGATAACTTCGAGTGCATGAGTAACTATTTAAGGAATACAATTCCCTTGTATCTTGCCAAGAACTTTGTTAGTCACATAGTTCGATCAATGAATTTGACTTCAAGTGGTGACAAACGGATATTGTTGTCGTCTTTAATTTTTTTTTTTTTTTTGGGGTCGAAATTGTCGTCTTTAATTAAGTACTAGAGCTTTAACTCATTTGGATGACATAAACCATCTCGGGAAGATGACGACTGGATTGTCAGGGCTAAGGCTTGCTTAGGATTTTATTTTTATTTTTTTTATTTTGGGTCTGAAAGGCTTGCTTAGGATTAAGAATTCTAAAGTGAGGTTCTAGCCATGGGAAGTTGGGAACTTTGACATTTCAAAGAGGGTATGTGCCAAGAAGTGCTTTTCCTAAAGAGGCAATTGACGTTATAAGACATAAGTGATGATAGATAAAAATGGATCTCGAGCCTTTACATTTAGCATTCGTGCATTTATGCACATTTAAAGGGATGTTAACCATTAGATTGATATAATGAATTTTAATAAGTCCACATCAGCATTTCTTTACACCTTATGTGTATTTAATAGCTTTGAAATAAAATATTAAAAATACAAAAAAATAGTCTTAGACCCAACCCAGCCTCACTCGGCCCAGACCTAAATCATTCCCACCGGTTGCTGCTATCCATGGCCACCTCCTCTCTTTGTGCCATCCATAGTCCTATCGTAGTATTTAATATGGAATTATTGTCTCAACAGCAAGCAAGTACTCCAAAATTAAACTGCAATTGAAAATCCTAGAGGTGCGTACCAACTATAGGAACTAGTGAAGGTGTGTGTGAGAGAAAAGAAAAGAGAGTGAGAGGCAGCCGCAATTGGTGGGCATTATAGGGGGTGGGTTGGGGAGGAAGGCGGTTGCTATTTGATGGGATTTTTTATTTTTTATTTTAATTTCAAAGATATACGTATAATAAGGTGCAAATTGTGAGTTTTGGTATAATACAATTATGCTGAAGTGGACTTATTAAAATTCATCATATCAATCTAATGGTTAACATCCTTTTAAATGCGTGTAAATGCACGAATGCTAAATGCATAGGCTCGGGATCCGATAAAGAGATCATATTTTCATATATTCCTAAGAAATGCTATATTTTCTACACATCTTTTCTACTAGGGCATTCATTATTGAAGCAAATACTCAATTCCAACAATTCAATGCATACTAGAATTATAAGCAAGCGCGGATCAATTCCAACAATTCAATGCATACTAGAATTCAATGCATACTAGATATACAAGGATTTGAACAAGTGTCTCTTCTTTACTAGAGTGTCAGCTACCATATTAATTCCTCGGTATGGATACAGTAGGAACTCATTGAAGCCCATGTCTCAATGCTAAAACGAAACCATCAAAACTTATTTTAAAATGTTGTGATTTAGGAGGGCTCCAAGCATGAGATTTGACATTAACATAACACATCTTGGGCATGAGATAGGGTGGGATCATGATTAGGTTCAATTTCTCTTGTAAGAAAAGAAACAAAAGTCTCCACGGAGACAAATCCAGAAGACACAAAATTTGATAGTAAAGCAAAATTTCAGTTTTAATAAATAAATATATAATTTTTAAAAAAAATTAATTAGAAAATGACAAGCGGTTATTTTGGATTTTTCTCTCCAAATAAACTCTATATGGATGCTTTTGTTTTAATTGCTTCTAAATTGAAGATTATTATCTCATAATCTAAGGAGATTTGGATGATCCAAAGTAGTGGGGAGGACCAACCTCAGTTTACCTTAACGGAGAGCCCATATCAAGCACTGAACATTTATTAATTTAATACATATCTTAGTTTTCAAAGAGTTTGGTGGGTGATATGCTCAAGGAATTTTATATTGGTCTCTTATATGATTTTGTAATTATAAATTAATGAATAATTAACAACATCTCATCCTGATTTGCATATTACATGTTCCCAATGCCAATCCAAAAAAATTGGACGATTCATTTCATGCTAGAAATTTCTTAATTATATACAGATATTATGGAAATTTGTTCCTTACAGGCTCAGCAGAGCACGAAACACAATCTAGGAGCAAATCAAAGGGATGGGGGACTACGAGGCCAGATTATGGAGTGATTATATAACGTTTCCTTATAGAACATTATGGTAGAGTATGGGCACGTGGTATATCTTGTACACGTGTTATTATATATAAGTGGATATTTATTGAAACTATTCCTTAAAAATAAGGAAACTAAACTATATCGTTCACCCATATTATAACACGTGCACAAGATGTACCATGTGTACATACTACCGTAGTAGTCTATAATTTCTCCAGATTTGTAGGCAGCAAATCACATGCATGCTTAACATATACCCAAAACAAATTTCATGATTTCAAAATAAATTAAGAAATATATTTGTGCTTACCATGGCTTTACTTTTTGAAAAAAAAAAAAGGGAACCACAGTTTGATTTTTGACCAAGATTATGTTATGAATATTTAATATTAAAAATAAAATTGTTTTGTATTTAAAATTGGATTTCACATGCTTGATCTTGGTTTTACCAGATTACAATAATATTTATTCTTCATTCATTCTTGTGGTCCTTGCAAAAGCTGTAGCCTCCTCCTGATCGAGTGAGGCAGTCAATGCGCCGTTGTTGTTGTTGTCGCGCCTATGCCCAGAGTTTGGGGATTGCTTTTATTTATTTTATTTTTATTTTTTATTTGTTTAGTTGGTGAGAGGAATAAATGGACTCCGAAAAAATATTTAAAATTTAAAAGCAAAACACAACACAGGGTGGAAAGCAACGCATATGAACATGTAACATTAACTGGAGCTGTTTGAAATTACATAGCAACCCATGGCCGATGACCTTAAGACAACCAAAAAAAAAAAAAAAAAAGACTAGGAATTCATATTCTCCCCTTCTATGTATAGTTTAATCATATGACTCAAAATAGGAAGACCTTACATCCCCTAGATTTTGGATTTAGCTCTCCTTCAGTGGTAAAAATAAAAGAAAAGCAGTGTGCTAAATTTATAGGTCTTTGCTAAATTAGATGTGTGTGTGTGTTTTTTTTTCCTCCTCGGGATATCAATTACTTAGTACTTAACGGACATCATTCGGCCCTTGGTCAGCTCTTTGAGGAGGTTGGCCCAAATTCAACTCAAAGCTTGTTTTAGACTAAAGTTATAGGCTAGCTAATACGATTCATTATTTGAGTCCAATGTGGCATGACCCATCTAGACTCACCTAAGTCCGCACAATTTTATATTTAAAATGTCATTTGCAAAAGGGAGGTCTTGAGCACAAGCAGGCAACGCTGCCGCCAATTACCTCCAAATTGGAAGGGCCCCAATTTGAATAAACCTCTATATATACATACGTATGTTACTTAAAAATCATGCTATATATATTAATATTATGTTAGGCCCAAATATTGTATATAAAAACAAAAAGCCCAATTATGCAAATTAAAACTAAAAAGAGGAAACTCAGTAAGGGCCAATGTTATTTAAACTTATAAATGTATTCAATTAAGATTTTAAAAGAGTTAAACGGAGTTATAAAGTTTATAGAGTTCATATTTCAATTTATTTCTATAAACTCCACATAGAGTTTGATTGAATTCCTAGATTGATTTTAATGGTGTTTGTTAGAGTTTTATCATAAATTTTAAAAGAGTTGATTAAAGTTCTAAAATGTATTTTTTTTTTGGGGGGCTGTTTATCGTTTTTCTAGATGTTCAAAAGAAAAAGTACCTTTACAAAAACATTTTGTAAAGAACGTCCAAACCAAATACATCCAAAGAAAATAAAAGAAGGGCATCTATTTTGTTCAAATGTGCAACCAAATAAGGATTTATGTTTGCATGTTTATGAAAAATATGCAAAACTAAAAACATAAAAGTAATTTCAAGACCAAAAAAATGACAAGTAAACTATAATTCCAAATGCATAAAAACGAATAAGTATATGCTTCATTGCTCATCTTTGACTCCCATCATTCATGGCATATCTCCACATATCTGAAGATATCCCAACCGTCCATTGGTTAGCATTCTTGACAACAACTGTTCATATTATGATGGCAACAACTTGTTTGATGTACAACAACAAATATGTTGATGTTCATATATGATGGCAACAACAACAACTATTCAAGCAGCAACTGTTCATATTATATGCTACTATTCATCGATATATGGTGATGTACAGCAAGAACAAATATTCAAACATATGATGAAGATCATACATATATGAAAAGAGAGGAGATTTTTTTACCTCCACTTGACAAGCACACATGTTCAAGGATTGGAAAGCATAGAACACGTTCAAAGTTTCTAGGGTTGACATAAGATTGTTAGTGCCTTTTTTATTTATACTTACCACTTTAATTTCTAACGAAATCGGGCAACTTATTAATTCCTTCAAAATAAATTACTTTTTGAATACACCTAAATTTTGTTTGACTTTTAAAAAGTCATAATTGAATACACCTAGATTTTGATGTACTTTTTTAATATCAATCGAAATCTGAATTGAATACACCCAAACTTTTACAAACTCTTTTAAAATCTGAATTGATACACTCAAACTTTTAAACTCTTTTAAAATCTTAATTGAATACACCCCCCTAAGTCACCTAGTTGAATGGAAAAAAAAGGGATAAATTAAGAAATAAAATACGGGGATGATCTCTTTAAGAGTTCGTATAGAGTTGGGGTTTCGACAAAAGAAAAAAAAACAAGTTGCTTAGATTTCTTGAATTCTAGCACTTATGACCCAGTTTCCAAAGCGACTTTTAGGAGTTATGCTTCATGGCGTGAGAGTAAATACTTTCATTGCAAGTATTAGTCAATGAAGTATGTGTGTGCTTAATATCATTGATGTTCATGATTATTTATATTTTCTATTGCCTCTGCAAAAAGAAGCTTTTCAAAGTTGAGGTTCACCAAATCTAATCTTTAGTCAACTATGAAACAAGAAAGATTGAATGGCTTAGCTATGTTATCCATTAAAATATACACGGTAGAAAAATTTGATTATGTAAAGTTAATTGATACTTTTGCATTGAAAAATGCAAGACGAGTGATATTTAAGCAATGCATTGATGTATTTTATAAAGTTGTTATGTGAATTACATATTGTTAATTTTCTTTTTAAGTTACAATTGTGACTTTGAGTTCATATAATGTTTTTGAACTTACCTTAAAAAATCACATACATAGAGAGTAAAAGGCCACATTTTAGTGGTTTGCCTAGGGCCTCCAAAACATTAGGACCGCCCTGAAATATTTAATCCATATTATCCATTATATTTAGTCTAACTTGTTATACAATATAGTTGGATATTAAAAAGTTAAGATTAAATATAGTTGAATATATTTTCATATCCAATCAAATAAATATTTTAACTTGCGAACTCGTCCTGACCCAAGCCACTCCAAGTTATGAGTTTGATTCCATCACTGAATTGAAACCTCTACAATTTGTGTTTTTATGTGTGTGAGAGATATAAATTTTGTTCTTGCAGTCAAACAATATGGGTAGAATATTTTCAAGTTGTATTTCATTCTTCAAAAGGAGGTATTTATAATACAAGGATGTAACCCTAGTAGGGTCAAACTAGGAAACCAGATAAAATCCTAATTACACAATATCTGTATAAACAGAAAGAAATATAGTCATAATAAATTAGGAAATAAATCTCCTATTTAACTTAGGATCTCGCTAACACTCCCCCTCAAGTTAGAGCAAAGATGTCAAGCATGCCCAACTTATCAAACGAGTTGAGAAAGACTGTAGTAGACATAGCATTCATAAAAATATCTGCCAGTTGATACTCGGATGGTATAAACGGAAAAGAAATAATTTCAGCATCCAACTTCTCTTTAACAAAATGTTGATCAACCTCCACGTGCTTTGTACGGTCATATTGCACAGTGTTATGTGCAATTGCAATTGCAGCATTATTATCACAATACAAATCCATGGGTTTTTGGGATCCAAACCCAAGATCTCTCAACAATCTTCTCGACAATAGTAACTCACACACACCTTGAGCCATCCCACGATACTCGGCCTCAACACTAGACCTAGATACCACTTTTTGTTTTTTACTCCTCCAAGTAATAAGATTACCACCAACAAATGTGAAATACCCAGACGTAGGACGTTTATCAGTGATTGAACTAGCCCAATCAGCATCCGTATACCCTTCCACATCTGTATGACCATACTTGCAAAACATTAACCCCTTGCTAGGAGTTACGTTCTGATACCTCAAAATACGAATCACAGCAACCATATGATCTTCACTAGGAGAATGCATAAACTGACTCACTACACTCACAACATATGCAATATCAGGACGTGTATGAGCTAAATAAATCAATTTCCCCACAAGTCGTTGATAACGCTATTTATCTATAAGGACTTGATCAAGATACAACCCCAACTTATGATTCTGTTCACTAGGGGTATCAATTGGTTTACAATCCAACATTCCAGTCTCTGCAAGTAAATCCAAAATATACTTTCTTTGAGATAGAAAGATACTATGTTTAGATCTAGCAACTTAAATACCAAGAAAGTACTTCAAATCACCCAATGACTTCATCTAAAACTCGGAAGCCAAATACTTTTGAAGATTTTGCATTTCTACATGATCATCTCTCCAGTCACAATCATATCATCAACATAAATAATTAAAGCTGCCAATTTACTTTTATGACGCTTTAGAAACAAAGTATGGTCTGAGTTACTCTGCACATACCCAAATTTCTTCATAAATGCTAAATTTTTTCCAAACCACACTCTTGGAGACTGCTTCAATCCATATAAGGACTTTCGCAGCTTACACACAACACCCTTCTTAGAAGTTACAGGAATACCAGGAATGAGATCCATGTAAGTCTCCTCTTTGAGGTCACCATGTAGAAATGCATTTTTGATATCGAATTGCAATAAGGTCCAGTCGCAGTTAGTAGGCAGGGACAATAGTACATGCGCGTATTGAGCTTTGCTACTGGAGGAAAGGTCTCCAAATAATCCACTCCATAGGTCTGAGTATAACCTTTTGCTACTAATCTCGCCTTGTAACGATCAATGGAACCATCAGCCTTATGCTTCAAAGTAAATACCCATCTGCTTCCAACAACTTTCTTCCCTCGTGGCAAAGGAACTAAATCCCATGTTTTATTCTTGTTCAAGGCATCCATTTCAACATTCATGGCATCCATCCATTTGAGGTTAGATAAGGCATCCTGCAGCTTAGTTGGCACACATACACTAGACAATTGACACAAATATGATGCATATGACTTAGACAAACGATGAGTTGACACATAATGGCTAATGGAATATTTAGATTTGGCATGTATATCAGGAGAATATTGTACTTTAGGTTTCCCACGAGTGGTTCGTGGGGGTAACTGATAAGTTGACACAGGTAGATCATTTCAAATTAACCCTCCAATTCACCCTCCTCTCCCCTTAAATTGGAGAGAATGAAGGGATATAATAGGGCACTTCTTTATGGAAAATCACATCCAAAGTAACATGCACTTTCTGGGTAGGTGGATGATAGCACTTATAACCCTTATGAGTAGAAGAGTAACCAATAAAGACACATCGCAGAGCACAAGGATTAAGTTTACTCTGTTGATGAGAGTAGACATGAACATAGGCAACACACCCAAAAACTTTAGGGGGCAAGTTGGAGACAGATACAGGGGAAACATGGTTACCAAACACATTATGCGGAGTCTTGAAATCAAGAATCCGGCTAGGAGTATGATTAATCAAATAGGTAGTAAAAAGAATAGCATGCCCTCAAAGATGATGGGGGAATAGACATATCCAATATGATTGAGCAGGCAACTTCAAGCAATTGTCAGTTCTTTCTTTCAGACACACCATTTTGTTGAGGAGTAAAAAGGGTTGTCGTTTGGTGAATAATATCTTGAGCACAAAAGAATGATGCCAAAGTATTATTCACATATTTGCCTCCGTTATCAGTCCGGAATACTTTGAACTCGAGTATGAAATTGAGTAGACACCATAGTACAAAACTGTGGAAGGATGGAAGTAACATCATGTTTATTTTTCAGCAAGAAAACCCAAGTGAGTCAGGTACAATCATCAATAAAATGTGATGAACTAACGAAATATGTTCAAAGTAACGTGAGCCGGACCCCACACATCAGAATGCACTAAATCGAAAGGTTTTGTAGCTTTACTGTCACTCAAAGGAAACACAATACGATGACTCTTGGCCAAAATACATGTCTCACACTTAAAACTGGACTCATCACAAGAGCAGAATACAGATGGAAACATACGCTTAAGATAGCCAAATAATGGGTGTCCCAAGCAACGATGCCATAACCAAATTTGTTGTTTGTCTTTGACACTGCAACTTTAAATAGTATTAACGACATGATCATGAACTGGGGTAGAAAGCAATGTCAAATAATATAACCCCTTATCCGTTGACCATGCCCAATCGTCTCGTGAGTCTTGAGATCCTGAAAAGAGTAATGTATAGGATAGAAAGTAGCAGAAGCATTAAGTGTATCAAGTAATCGACCAACAGATAATAAGTTACAATGGATATTGGGAACTAATAATGCACGAGACAAGGACATAGTAAAAGTGAGAGATTGTTCCCTCACCAGTAATTGGAGAGAGCAAGCCATTAGCACTAGTTATGTATGGGTCACGGGTATTACTAGACAACTCATGAAAAAATTTATCATCATAAGTCATATGATCAGAAGCACTAGTGTTAATATCCAAGTATTGGAGCCAGTACCTAGAATAGAGTCAAAAACACACAATTTTGCAAAAGAAGTAGCGAATCATCAACAATGAACTTATCACACATGATTGCAGAAGAAACTCAACAGATCATGGCAGAGTATACAATGGAACACAGCAGAGACACAATTACGGCAGATGCATGAAGACAGTAGAGGCACGAACATGACAGAGCACATAGCAGAACACAACCAAGGCATAAATATGGTAGATGCATGAAGACATGAATGGCACAAACACAATAGAGGCACAAACACTACAACACAACACACAAACCCAAGAGGGCACACACGACACATGTGGAAAAAAAATATGGGGCTAGAATATGGGTGGGCACAACACACAGGTCACCATTAAAATAGGCTCGATATCAAGTCAAACAATATGGGTAGAATATTTTCAGGTTGTATTTCATTCTTCAAAAGGAGATATTTATAATACAATGATGTAACGCTAGTAAGGTCAAACTAGAAAACAAGATAAAATTAATCATAATTACACAATATTTGTACAAAAAGAAAGAAAAATAGTCCTAATAACCTAGGAAATAAATCTCCTAATTAAGTTAGGATCTCGCTAACACTTGATTCATCTATCACCTAGAAAATTTTGCACTACGTTGTGGTTAGATGGGTCAGACGCAACCTTTGAGGTCTCATCACCTTTCATGCTTAGTATAGTCCTAATTCTCATTTCTTTAAAATATGCATTAACAGTAAGAAATTTTGGTTGTGGGTGGCACAACGCTGGTGTGACTAGTAAATGGAATGGGAATTCTCTCATATAGAAAATTTAAGGGTAAACTAGAGTAAACCCCCCAACCTATAGGGTCATTTACGAGTCCATACCCGATTTTGAAGACATTTACCAGTACATACTCAACATCACGGAAAACCTACAAATTGCCCCATTCGTTAGCGAGATCGTCAGAAAATCCGTTATCTGCCTACGTGGCGAATGTGGGTTCTATTTTTTAATGAGGTGGACTTCCAGGTGGACAAATAAATAATAAAAAATTATATATTTTTCAAACCTAATTTTAAATCATTAAAATTATTTTAAAATTGATTATAAAAAAATAGAAAACAAAAAAATAAAAACAAAAATCCAACCCAGAAGAACCCACCACTCTCCCCCATTGCAACACTCCCTCAACACCCACCCATGGCAACCCAACACAAACAAAAAAATCCATCTTCTCCGATATCCCCCTCCATTCTCAACCGTCATTCTCTCACTCCTCCTACCACCTTCTCCGACCCAACCCACAATATGAATCCCAACTAAATTCCTCAGCCATCACCAACTCCACCCCGAAACCCAGCACCTACGCCCCCATCCTCAGCTACTATCTTTTTCACCGGTGAGAAGCTTGGAGAAGAACCCAGATGCATCAGCCCCATTCCATCCCCTCCCTTCCAACCCACCTTCCTCACACCCTCCGAGCCACCCCACTTCTGCAACTAGCCTAAGTTGTTGGGGCGGAAGAGACAGCGAGTGGACGATGTCGCACGCTGCCTACTGGGGATGATCGATCTGAGAAGGGCAGTGGCGGAATCGCGAGGGCCTATGAGCGACAACGACTCCACTGGTGCCGGATGACGTTGTGGGGTTTGGGTTCGCTACGTCGGAGATCATCTTGCCATCTAATGCCATTCTTAACCTTCTTCGCTACCCAGAGATCATCTTGCCCATATTAAAGCTGTTAGTGTAATTTCTTTATATAACATGAGCATCATCTTATGCTGTTCCACTTTAAGGGAATCTTTGTTTTTAGACTTCATAAAAGAATGGCACATTTCCTTCTTAAATTTCAACAAGCAAAATGAATGATCCAAATATTACCAAACCTGAGACAGAGAATTTTCAAAAAGAAGTTAAACTTCACAACAAATCGACGCCAAACTTCTTTCTATGGGGAAGATGGTGGATGCGAAGGAGAACGATCAGATCTATGGGATTTGTGGTTTGTGGTTTGGGGAAAATGATCATCGTTTTGGGGTTTATGTTTTTGGGGAAAACGATCAGATCTGTGGCATGGGGGAGGTGATGGGTTGGGCTGGAACAAGAGAGGTGTTAAGGCTAGGATAGGTGGCCTGAGTAAGCTTGGGTGGTGGTTTGTGTGGCTGGGGGCTAGGAGGAGAGAGAGAGAGAGAGAGAGAATCTGGGTATGTTTTTTTTAATTTTTTAAAATTTTAAAATTAATGTTTTTTTTTAAAAAAAAAAATTAAAAAATTAAAAATTAATTTAATGTGTTTAATTTATTAAAATCATTTAAAAAACAATTTTTTTTAATTATTTTTTGTCCACGTGGAACTCCACGTCAATTAAAAATAGGTCCCACAAATGCTACGTAGACAGATAACGGATTTTCTGACGATCTCGCTAACGGAGGGGGCAATTTGTAGGTTTTCCGTGACGTTGAGTATGTACTGGTAAATGTCCCCAAAATCGGGTATGGACTCGTAAATGACCCTATAGGTTGGGGGGTTTACTGTAATTTACCCAAAATTTTAATCGTTCATTTTTTTTATCCTAGTTAGTGGGAACCAAAATATAAGTTGACGTATCAATACTAGTAAGACATTGTTGTTTTATTTATAAGCACAAGCCTTCATATCAACTAATTGTTTAATATAGTGTTTCCTTTTTTTTTAGCCAAGGCGGCCAATGGAATGAATTTTTAGTCATTCTTCTCTTGAGTTGCGTAGGCGGGCCACCACCAGGCCACTGAATGGCTTGGATGGAAAGGGTTGGATGGATATGTTGCATTTATGACTTCTAATCAAATAACTGATCAACCAAGCAAGGAACATCCTCTTGAGGTTCTTTCACTTCATCGGGCTCGAGAATGGTTAGGCTTCGTATGGATGTTTTTGTGATTTTAGGTTTTTTTTAATGAGAATGATGCAATTAAATTAAGACGTAATTTAAACTAAGAAGTTAAACCACAGGGTGCTTCTTGAACTTGGTAGGATGATGCCACAGTCTTGTTTTGCAAGCTTGATAACATTCCATAAAGTGTTTCTTGAAGTTGGATCAAGTCCATTACTTGGCTCATCTATGTAAACAACCTACATTGAATAAGTAACAATTAGATAAATACAAACACATCACGTAATAACCATACTCATTTGTTAGTTTTCAGGATAAGCTAAACAAAAGATCCAATCAATTCTGTCCATCTAGCTTCCTCACTAAAATTGATCTTAAGAATCTCAATGGATTTTCTTCACATGTATAGATTCTACTTTTGTTCTAAATTCCTCTTTAGTTCACTCCAATATCTTACATTTTTTTTTTAAAAGGAAAAAGGAACATTTCTACAATAAGAAATGTTAATACAAGAAGCATAAAAATTTATATTTTTCTCTAATATATAAGTTAGCTTTAAAGATTGTATTTTATTGTAAAGCAAATTGATCATTTACCATTTCATGGTATAAAAGCATGACTTTTTGTTGTTGTTGGGTATAAAAGCATGACTTGTATGATCCTTTTGTTCATATATTATGTGTTGGGAAGGCTATAACATTTTATGAAGACCCCTGAATGAAATATTGATGTGGTCTAAACAGTCCTGAATAAGTGTGAATCTCAGCTCTGTCAAAGAGTTTTGGAGTGCAAGGCGTCCTATTTGGAAATTTAGGAATTCTAGGTACCCTTTCAAATAAGTTACAAATTCAACAAAACAATTCAAAATTCCAAAACGTAGTGTTGAAGTCAAAACGTTATGCGAATAATGTGTGATTCACCTAATTCCTTCTTTCCCCTTTTAAAGATAATGCATGCAATTGGATTTTAATAGTTGAACAAAAATCTTCACTATCAACAAAAAATGTTCAACAACCAAAAAAAAGATTGTAAGTTATTGTAAATTATTTTTTTTGGGTCGTTGACAAGAAATAGATTATTGTATTTTTTTTATTTTATAGGAAGAGCCGATTGTATCTATATATTTGTAGAGTCAGCCAAGCAAGCCCGAGCACGGCAGAGCCAAACCCAATTAAGTAAGGCCCAACATGGTACGACCCATATCTTTGGTTGACCCGTTTAAAGCCCATTTATTAAATTACATTTGTTTTATATACAAATAATATGCAATATTATTATATTTATACCTTAAGTTCAAGCCTATTTCTTTTCTCTCTGATAATATATTTTAAAAGTGAATGTTTTCCTTATAAATAAAGTAATGATTTGTTTTTTCAAGTTTCTACTTTTTATACCCAAACAATATTCTAGCCCTTTTCTATTTAAATGCAGTTAAAAAAAAGTCGTTGGGCTCTTTTTTTTTTCCTAACAAATAATAAATCTTGGGTTTTTTTTTCCCTAAAATAACAAATCTTGTTAGCATATACATAGTTGTAAAAAAAAGATTGAAATTGAATTGTCAAAAAAAAAAATTGCAATACATAAGTCGAGCTCGGCGTGGGCCCATATTAGTGTGTTTAGTTGTGTGGCACGAGTGCTACCCATTCCTATATGGGGTCGGGTCATGGACTCAAGTTGGACTTATCATTTTCATAAATGAACAGGTTTGATTTGACCTGCTTATTAAATGGGTCAACTCTAAATGGCCAAATTGGCCCAACACATACCTTTTGACACTATTGTTGCGACCCAAACTGCTTTCGCATGACTTTATACTAGTTCTTTTTTCTCTCTCCTCTCTCCCATGCTTCCTCTTTCTAAAAAATCCTTCTTTTTTTTTTTTTTTGTTGGTAAAAATCCTTCTTTTGGTATTTTGGAAACATTCGAATAATTTTATTTTGTGCTATCTTTCGTGTTATGAAATTATTATAAAAAGAGAAAGACACTAGAAGAATTTACGACCGCAATACTAAAACCAAATTTGAGGAGAAGAAAGATTGAGAGAGAACCACTATTGAAGAAACGAAAAGAAATGAAAAATGGAAGACCTAACCTGGTTTGTTGTTTGTCTTGACGCATAGGGGGAGTACAAGATCCAACCCAATCCATTTAAATCGACTGATCCATTCTAATCCAATCCAATTCAATTTTAAATGGTTTCGATGATTTAGTGGATTAGATTGGATCCGTAATTTCCAAAACCAACATGATTGGATCAGATGACGGATTTGATTGGATCAGATGAATATTTTAAGTAATTTGATGGAGTTATGTTTAATATATTTGTTTACACTATAATCAACCGAGCATATCTAGCCTCAAAACAACTAGCACCAAGGCAAACACGTCTTCTCCCCTGCCGAAGGAAGACACTCTTCCGAGGTGCGAAGCACCTGCCGAAACTCCCGACTGCCAAAGCTCACAAACAGCTAAACCTAATCTCCATGACACATGTCACCACCGCAGCGATTTGCACAAAGTCCCACATCGAAAATCTACACAGACCTCCTACTTTCACTTCCCTATAAAAAGGGAACAGTACCCTAGTAAAAAGGGTAACTACTTTCTTACCTTTTACCATTACTTTGCTAAAGTTACCCCTCTTAGCTGACTTAAGCATCGGAGAGCCTTCGGCCGGCACCACACCGGTGTCCGAGGCTTAACGACTGCTTCTCCTATTTTGTCTTCTGCATGCTAGCCTTTATTGAAGGTCCAGGCCCTTTCCCTGCTGAAGGCAAAACCCCTTTTTCTCTAAGTTGACCCTCTCCGAAAAAGAGCATCAACA
>NC_024127.1:25062682-25077551 GCF_000346735.1 Prunus mume
GGCGCCGTCTGTGGGAATCGATACTTGAAACCCATTTTTCTCTACCAGCCCAGCTGGCTCCCTCTCCTATCCGGCCCTGTCGCCTCTTCTTCACTCCACACTCAGCTATACCTACTGAGGATAGCCACGAGACTCAGCACCATACCCCCCAGGAGGTACTTCCCAAAGGAGGCCTTCAGCAGATGCCAATCTCCAGGCAGAACTGGAGAGTCTCCGCGCCAGTGTCACCAAGATGTCTGAGAAATATGATCATCTTCATGCTAAGAACGTCGAGCTCGAGCATAACTACCGCACACTGAAGCGTAACTGGGAGATGAATCAGGCACAGGGCTCCCAACGTAGCTTTACCCGGGAACCTGAGCGTACCCAGCCAAACCAGCCAGAGCACTCCGACCATAGTGTCCCAATCCAGTCTAAGCCCAGCAAGGGTAAAGGCTCCCTCTATCCAGAGACGACCAAGTCGCGGATCCTCCGCATCTCCCCACCGAGGAACCGGCCCCATGAACCAACAAAGGTCTACAGGGATTGCAAGGACTGTATCCTGGACCGTCAGACGAAACCCCCTCTTATCCCCATTAATCTCCAAGACCCAAAGGTGACACACCTAGGCCTCTCACCAAAGCCTACCCAACTACCCCTTAGAGAAGGTATAGGGGACTCGGAGAACTCGGATTTTATTATTCGAATTATAGATGCAGATACTCAGACTTATAGTTGCAAACGAGTAGCAGTTATGGGTCCAGTACCCTCACCCCCCTCCGTTAGAGGGAAAGTAAATTTCGAGGACGAAATTTTTGTAAGGGGGGTAGATTGTAATAACCCAAACCCAAAATTTATATTTAATTATTAATTTATTTGAGAAAAAGACAAAAATATCCCTAGAATATTTTATTAGTTTAAAAGTTGACTTTTTGACCGGGAAGGAATTTGGGGATTTTAGTTGTACCGTTACGTAGAGCGCGACGAAACGAGTTCGTAGACATGTAGTGGACTCAAATTGGAATTGTAACGAAGGAGTTACGATCAAAAGAAGTTAAGTGGCATAACCGTAAATATTTCGAAGTTCAGATTTTATAAACCCAGAATTCTGCATTTCGGGAGGAGGGGGCAGCCGACTTCTGGAGGTGTTTTCTCTCAGCTCCGACCTCCGATTCAGGCAAGACCAGTGCCAAACGAACCACCAAACTTCCCACTTCCAACCCCAGCCCTTCTCCGCCTCGATCGGCCCTCATAGTCGCTGGAAACAGCCTCGAAACAGGCGGTGCTGGACAGTTTTTGACAAAACTTCCAAGCTTTCGTTCTCCGTCGTCCAGCCACCAAATCAGACGAGTGAGGTATGGATTTCTAGCTATTTTTCATGCTCTAGCTGCTGGTTGGGTAGGATTTCAGAAATTTCCAGCGTAGATAGCTCGATTTACGAGCTAGGTTTCAGCAGGTTTTCAGGTCACTGTTTCGGCCACTTCCGGTCAGTTTTCGGGGTAGGTCCAAGAACAAAAGTGGTTACAAATAGGGTGTTTTACCTAGGATAGGAGTTTTGAGCCGAGATGTTGAGATTTTCCGGCGAAGCGTTATCGCTTTAGGCACCACGCGCTGCCAGCGCGTGTGGCGGCGCGTGGGCAACAAGGTGGGGACCACAGTTAGTCCTAGAATGAACTCCTAGTCCTCACGAGCGCGTAGGATTTTGCGAAACTTAATTCAGATCTCGTTTGAACCCCGAACGGATCTCGCCTAGTATGCGATTTCCGGGTTCAACACGTTTGAACCATTGGATCATAGTTAATTCCAAGTATGTTAATCTAGGTATTTCCAGGATCGTATAGTATTTGACGGATCGTAAAACGGAGTCCCGGATACTCCAGAAACGTCAGCCCTAGAGTAGGTTTTACGGATAAGTAAACCAGTTAGAAAATAAAGAACTAGTTGCAGGTCAAGAACAGAGGAGAGAACTACGTGTGGCTTGATCCCTCAGTAAGGGTACATAGGCAGCCTACAGTTACCAGGCGCAGCCACGAGTTAGGGCCCCAGAGTTTGTGTTAGCGTTTTCAGGTCTTTTTTGGTCATTTATGACCCACAGTCACTAGGTGTCAGTTTTAAACAGGTTTCGACTCGGATTCCAAAGTGGAATTTGGATCGGGTCGTTTCAATCCTCTCACCCACATACATTCTTTCTAGTCTGCCTGGGGTGCAAGGGCCTTACTGACGAAGGCATGTGCCTCCTTTTCCCTTCCACTCTCAGTGGCACGACCCTGAATTAGTTCTACAGGCTGAACCCCTGCACCATCAACACATTTGACAGTCTGAAACAGGCCTTCCTGGATCATTTCATGATCCAGACTGATCGTCTCTACTCCGCGGATGACCTGTACATGCTTCGACAGGGTGAGGACGAGGCCCTTCGGGAGTATACAGCCAGGTTCAGCCATGAATACTCCCGCTGCCCGGAGACTGATGACCGCGCTGCCTTCGGTGCTTTCAAGAGTGGCCTCCGAGAGTTCAACTTCTGGTACCTGGTCCACAGCAACCCCTGGAACACATATGCTGAACTAATGAAGCAGACAGCAGTTCATGCCAAGGCTGAGTACTTCAACTCCAAGCACAGCCCAGCCACCCACGTGTGTAATCCTTTTGTTGATCCTCTACCTGCTTCAGTACCCATCCCAGCTCCACCTCAACATTTTGCCCCCACACCAAGCACTCAGCATGCCCAGCACCCCAAGAGGAAGGATAGCTACCAGCATACCTTCAGCAATAACAAGCGGGGCAGACATGGCAACCACCACCAGTCTGGTGGAAGCAACCCCTTTAGGACAAATGACCAGGCCCCACTCCCATTCTCACCCAAACCCAGGTTCGAGGTCTTCACCACCCTAAACACTACCTATGAGAATGTCTTGGTGCACGAGGCACCTATCAAACCCCAGCCTCCACCCCGAAAACCAGGCAGCAAGCTTATGCCTAGCACAGGTGTCTTCTGTCGCTTTCATCAATTTGGTGGCCACGATACCGAATCTTGTGTTGCCTTGCCCAACATCATTGAAGAATTTATTCGTGAGGGGAATCTGGATAAATACGTGTGCAACCTCCCAACCCCACCTAACCCTCACCAATGGCAGATTAACATGATCTCAACCATCAGTGGAGGCCCTACCATGGCTGGAACCTCCAGCAACTCCATCAAACATTATGTCCACTCCACCTATGCGCATCAGGTCTTCAACACTAAGCAGGGACGCCTGCCGAAGACACAAAAAATAGACTGGGCCCCCATTACCTTCTGCGAGGAGGAGCGTGGCGTTATTCTCCCTCATGATGACCTAATCATTATCCGCGCCGACATCTTTAATTTCGACGTTGGACGCATCTTGGTAGACACTGGTAGCTCGGTCAGTGTGATGTTTGCTGATGCCTTCAACGAGCTCCAGGTCCCGTCTTATTTGCTCGACCGAAGCGTCACACCTCTGGTGAGCTTTTCGGGCGATGTGGTCCAGCCTATTGGGAGCATTCATCTCCATATCTCTATTGGAGCAGCACCCCAGCGGACGACAGTCACCATTCCCTTCCTCATTATTGATTGCCCCACAGCCTACAACGTCATCCTTGGGCGCCCTGCCATGGCCCAATGAAGATTTTCATTTCCACACATATGTTACTGTTGAAATTTCCTACGCCCCATGGCACTAGCACGGTGCGCGGCGACCAACTTAGCTCCCGAAGCTGCTATGCTTTGGCAGTGAAGTCTACCAATCGCCAACATAGGGTGAGGCCCTAGCGGTAACCCGAGCCCCAGCCCCACCTCGAGCTGGTACTGAGCGCCCAAAAGACCCTAGGGAGGAATCTATCACCCAACAGGCCGAACCTGTGGAGGACCTCGAACTGGTCACTCTCCATGAGGACATCCCGGATCGACAGGTCAGGATCGGCACCTCCCTCTCACAAGAGCTTCGCTATGATCTTGTTACCTTCCTCCTTGGTCTTACAACGATATGCCAGGCATATCACCTGACATCATCTCTCATAGGCTAAGCATTAATCCTGTCGTCCGACCTGTTCGACAGAAGCGTCGAACTTATGACCCATAGCGGTATGAGGCCATAAAGGCGGAGGTGGATAAGCTGAGCACCATTGGATTCATCAAGGAGGTGGATTATCCTACCTGGCTAGCCAATGTGGTAATGGTACGTAAACCAAAGAAGGGATGACGCATGTGCGTGGACTACACAAATCTCAATCGGGCCTGCCCAAAGGATAGTTTCCCCCTACCCCGCATTGACCAGTTAGTTGACGTCACAGCTGGCCACTCCCTCCTCAGCTTCATGGATGCTTACTCAGGGTACAACCAGATCTTCATGAGGACCAAGCTCATACATCCTTCATCACTGACCGTGACCTTTACTACTACAAAGTCATGCCCTTCGGCCTCAAGAACGCCGGGGCTACGTATCAGCGTCTGGTGAACAGCATCTTCGCTCCACTGGTTGGTAATACTATGGAGGTTTATGTTGATGACATGCTCGTCAAGAGTTGCACTGCTGACCAGCACATCCCCAACCTTTCTACCATGTTCGTAATTTTGAAGCAGTATCGGATGAGGCTCAACCCCACCAAGTGTGGATTTTGGGTGGCTTCTGGCAAATTCCTTGGCTTCTGGCAAATTCCTTGGCTTCATGATCAGCCAAAGGGGTATCGAGACAAACCCGGAGAAGATCCAGGCCATTTTAGACATGACGATACCCAAGACGGTCAAGGACATTCAGAGCCTTACCGGGCGTGTCGCGGCCCTGACCAGATTTATCTCTAAGGCCACTGATCGTTGCGCCCCATTCTTCAAGGCACTTAAGGGTAGCAAATGCAGCATTACCTGGACTGCCAAATGTGACCATGCCTTCGGCGAGCTCAAGGCATACATGAGCCGAACCCCTTTATTGTCAAACCCTTAGTCTGGGGATGTCCTCAACATCTATCTCTCTGTCTCGGCCACAGCGGTTAGCTCAGTGCTCATTCGACTACACGAAGGCACTGAGCATCCAGTGCACTATATGAGCAAAGGATTGCAAGATGCGAAGGTTCGGTACCCATACATTGAGAAACTTGCTTTCGCACTGGTAGTCTCGGCTAAACGCTAAGGACCATACTTCCAAGCTCACACCATCTATATCTTAACCAACCAACCGCTCAGGCAAGTGTTGCAGAAGCCAGAGACTTCTGGGAGATTGGTTAAGTGGGCCATTGAACTTGGTGAATTTGATATCCACTACAAACCCCGCCCAGCTACAAAGGGCCAAGTCGTTGCTGACTTCATATCAGAATTCACAAATCAACAAGCTTCGACCTCTACCCAGGTCATAACCGAACCCAGTGTTCCCCCGAGCCAGCTCCACGTCGCCAACAATGGCAACCTCGACCTGACCTAGCCCTTGTGGACCTTATATGTGGATGGCTCCTCCAATGCCCAAGGATGTGGGGTCGGCCTCGTTCTCATCTCCCCAAACAAGGTTGTCCTTGAGTACGCCCTCCGCTTCAAATTCCACGCCTCCAACAATAAGGCCGAATACGAAGCACTCCTAGCTGGCCTTCGACTAGCAAAGGAGATGGGCGCCAAGCAAATTCAGATATTCAGCGACTCACAGCTTGTTGTCCATCAAGTTAACTAGGACTTCACGGCCAAGGACATCTCCATGACAGCATACCTCCAACATATCCGCCACTTGCTTGGAACTTTCGACGCTCATCTTATAAGCCAGGTGCCACACTCTGAGAACAGCCATGCTGATGCATTAGAAAGGCTAGCCTCGGCCTTGGAGCAGGGCATAAGTCGTAACATCCACATCGAGTTCTTGGACCAACCAGCACACGAGCACCACTCATCTGTGTCATCGATCCCAACCTTACATGGATGGACCCCATCACTCAGTTCTTGCAGAACCAGACACTACCTGCTGATCCTGCCGAAGTGCGGCGTGTTCGCTATTGTTCCGCTCGATACTTGATCATCAATGGGGCCCTATACAAGCGCGGCTTCAGCCTCCCCTACCTTCGGTGCCTAACCCCAGAGGAAGGTACCTACATCCTAAGGGAGATTCATGTGGGCATCTGCGGCAACCACTCAGGCGCTTGCTCCCTAGGACACAAGGTCATTCAGCGATTTGCCAACATCCCACAACTTCCAGCTGAGTCATTGATATCCTTGGCCATTCGCTTAATGGGGACTTGACCTCATTGGACCTATGCTTGAGGGCAAGGGCCAAGTCAAGTATGCAGTTGTAGCTATGGACTACTTCACCAAGTGGGCTGAGGCCGAAGCCTTGACCACCATCACTGCAGCCCGTATTGAAACTTTTGTTTGACAAAATATCGTATGTCGCTTTGGCATCCCTAACACCATCGTCACCGACAATGACCGACAATTTGACAATGCCAAGTTCAAACAATTTTGTTCCAACCTCAAGTTACGTCTTTGCTTCGCCTCCCTAGCCCATCCTCAGTCTAATGGCCAAGTGGAAGCCGTGAACAAGATCATCAAGAAACTCTAAAAACCAAGCTTGACAAAGCTAAGGGTTGCTGGCCAGAGCTCCTCCGAGAGGTTCTTTGGTCCTACCGCACCACCTTCTGTACCTCAACAGGAGAAACACCGTTCTCTCTTCCCTTTGGTACTGAAGCCGTGGCACCAGTGGAAATTGACCAGCCCACATACCGAACCTCCACTTATGAGGCCGAAACCAATGACGAGTAGCTAGCCCTGAACCTTGACTTCATTAACGAGCTTCATGACCAATCCAACATACGCAATGTCGCGTATAAACAGCGCATCGCTAGGTACTATGACTCCCGAGTCAAGCCCCATGATTTCAAACTTGGGGACTGGGTCATGCATAAGGTTTCCTTGGCCACTAAGAATCCCACTGAAGGTACCTTAGGCCCTACATGGGAAGGCCCCTATGAGGTTACCAAAGTCTGTTGACCCAGCGCATATCAGCTTCGCGATCCCAAGGGCAAAACCTTGCCACATCCTTGGAACGCTGCTAATCTCAAATACTTCTATAAGTAAACATACCTAGACCCTAGGACATTATGTTTTCTTATACTTTGCTTTTGAGCTATGACTCTGTACCTTCTGCCCTTCGACACCTACTTAATGAAACGCCTGACTCTAGCTACTTCTCATCAATCACTTAATTATCATTTTACTAGCACAATTGATATTAAATGACAACAAGTCTAATATCATAGCAAATGAAAATAACCTTGCCCCGGGCAAGGCAATATGTTCATAATTAACATAAATAAACATCAAGTGTTTTACATAAACAACTGCAGTACATAAAGAAGGCAACGCTTTCAAGACTCTGCGGAAGGGGCATTCATAGTGGCTGGCTCTGGCTCTGGCTCTGGCTCTGGAGAGGCATCAATGCTAGGACTAGGTAAAGAAGGCTCGCCACTCGTGTCAAAGTTAATCTCCACCGAAGGGTTGACCCTCGCCACCCTCTCCTCGCAATGCAGCTGCATCGCCACCATCTGATCCATGATGTAGCTCCTCAGCTCCTCTAAACCCCGAAACGACTCGATCGCTTCAGCTCGGGCAGCAGCTACCTCTTCAGCCCTCTTCCGCTTCAGCTCTTCCATCTCCTTGACCATCGCCGCTTTCTACAGCACCAAGGTGTTCTTCTCTTGGATGGCTTCCTGCGCCTCCACTATCTTGTCCTTGGCCATCTCATTGCGCCTCTTCAACCTCTGGATCTCCTTATCTGCCTTGGCCATATTCACGTACAACTCACCATAAGCCTGCAATACAAAGCATAATTAGTCAAAGGCAAACTAGAGTGATATGAACAAATTCATTAGGCAGGACAACTTATGTAGGCCTGGGTAAGGAGCGTCTTCTGGGCCCAATCTGCGTACGTGGTAGTCGGGGTCCTCGCCAGAACCTCGGGGTCACTCTTCATGCCTTCCAAGAAGACGTTCACCAAAGGAACCTCCTGCCGATGCATGGCCAGGTTCACCTCCATCTTCTGCCGAGGCAGCCCAGAGAAGTCCACCTTCTCCACCCCCTCGGCATAAACGTCCTCCATACCGAAGGGGAGCTTCGGAGGCGCTGTCCTCATCACACTCCAATGAGCTTCCTCCAGCGCTCTCTTATTTCGCAGCACATCGGTAACCAGGCCTTCATCACCTCTGGGACGCTTCCCAGCCGCCTGCTGAGCACCTCCCTTCTCCACCCTCTTGGCTCGAGACTCCCTCAACCGTTTCTGCATCTCGGGATCATCCAGATCCATAGCCACCTTTGTGCTTCCCCTTATGATACCTTCCACTGCACATCAAAAGCTAAGTTAGTCCCAACTACAAAAAGAATCATAAGACAAACAACAACAGTGACCTAGGTACTTACTCCCTTGTAAGAGTCCAGACTCGTACATATTCTCTTGGGTGACTAGGTTTTTGCACTGGCGCTGGATCTCCGACAACAGTGACCTCACCCTCTCAACCTCGGCCTCTCGCTCCTTGGAGATCGGTCCCCACTTCACCGAACCTGCACCAAATGTTAGATACAACTCAGCCATTTACACTTGCATAAGCAAACATGAAGACCCAAGAGTCAAAGCACAAGTGAAAACACTACAAAACAACTAGTCTTAAGGGATGGGGCTAAGGACCTATAGACTGGAAGTGGGTTGGAATGTGTCTGGAGACGGTCTTCCTTGGAGGACACTCCCAATCACCATAGACTAAGCACCATATGTTCCTCCAAGACTTCTGAGTGCTGGGCTTATGCCCGATAAAGTAACCCCTCTCTTTTGCCTTCCGACAATTGGCTTGTACCCAGCTAAAGGTTCCCTGTTGCATGGAGATCGAATACAAGTACATAAACTGCTCAAATGTTAGCTCCCCCAACCCAACCAACCACCAAGCAATATAAACTCCATGCAGAAGCAGCCAAAAGTTGGGATTGTATTGCCTCGGCGCATACGCCAACTTGGCCAACATCATCTGTACCCATGGATGAAATAGTAGTCTGAGGCCATGCTGGTACATATCCGTGAAAATCATAACTGAACATTCCGGAGGATATCTCACTACATCCGCAACACTGGGTAACCTCAGGCCCACATAGGGTGGCACCCTATAATCTGTCCGAAGCTTAGTCAACTTTACTTCTGTAAGTGTATTCCGCTTTGCCAAAGGGACACCAACCCGGATGTCCACCCCCTCTAAGGCTGGAGCCACGGCTATACCCACAGACCTTGATGGTGATGTCTGATTGCTCGAGCACACCTCCGGTGTATGTGCCAAGGCTAGAACCCGATCAACACTGGCCTCTAACACTTTATACTTCTTATGCATCTCCCTATATGCCTCTAACCCAGACTCTACTGATGGCCCAGCCATCTCACCCTCATGAACTACCATCTTAGCTTCCATAAGCCCTTCTACCAAACCCTCTGTCTGGGAACTCTCATCTTCCGAACAAACATATTCACTGGCCTCTTCACTCTCAGTATCATCCCCACCAAAGGCAGGGGGTCAGGACCTTCTTTATCAGAACTCTTAGACATCTACAACATGAAGAAACAAGAAAAAGGAACTAATGCACATGCAAGGAGGATCCAAACACAAGAACACAAAATTGGACGGCATCTACATGCTTTTTGATCTAGATGCATACATTCAACAAGTTCATCTTAAGGTTTAGGATGTTCAACATGTTCATACTCATGCTCAAGGTGTTCATCCTAATCTTCAACATGTTCATACCAAAAGTTGAATTTCAATTCAAAATTCAGGGGAAATGAGGTCTAACCTTGTTTGCACCACCATGGAAAGTCGCTGGAAATCTCCTTGGCCCTAGCACCACCACAAAATCTCACCGGAAATCTCTTTTCTCCTTCTCACTTTCTGGAAATCTTTCTCAAAAATCTCCAAGTATGACGCCTACGTCATTCCAAGCTCCTATTTATAAAATCTCAAAGGGTACACAAGAAACCCTAGCACCCTTTCACCTTCCCTTTCCAAATTCTTGTACCTGCAACAATTTGAAATTCCAATTTCAAGTTATTCCATAAAAAAAAAAAAAAAAAAAAGGAGAACGGAAGTTGAAAGTACCTTGCCGAACGACAAGGCTCGTTCAGAAGGAGGATGGGGGACTCACCAAAGTTTCGCTGGCCCAGCCCCAAGCCCCAAGACTCTCTGACTTCCTCCGTCACGGCCCAGCCGAAACCCTTAGGTCCCAGCACGTGCACATAGGACTTTCTTAGTCTGCCCTCCTAGGGCTATGGACGCAGGTATTAAAGACAAATGTGGGCTTAGCCTGGCCGAATGGTCCAACTAATGCAGCCCAGCTCCCTTGCCACAACAACGTACCCAAGTCACAGCTCACAATAGCACTTCAGAAAATTCAAAATTTTCTTTGGACACCACACCAACAAACACCAACATCAGTTCCCATGATTTCAAGAAAATTGGCTCGCAAGAATGTCTTACCAAAACCAAATCAGCAGCAAAGAACTTTTGGACACACTTACAAGGTCACAGCTTCAGCTCCAATCCGACTAGAAAAGGATCTCTCTTGGCCCAGCTTCAAGGCCACACTCCCAACTCCAAAGTCGGGACTTACCTCCAAAAAAAAAAAACTGCTCAAGGCACCCACCTCCCTAATGCCCAAGCACCCAGCTTCCTAGTGCCCGAGCACCCACTAACCGAATTTGCCCAATAGCCCAGCTCTTGCCGAAACTAGCTCCTAGCTCCTAATGACTACAAAAATGACAATCACCATCATTTCGAAGTCGACACAATGGCCTTGCCGAACGGCAAGGCCCATGGAAAGAAATTTTGGGAACTCAATACAATACCAGCTCACTTGCCACAATTTCAGCTCACGTCACGGCTTGAAAGCCCGGACCCTGTTCAAGACTTCAGAAACTCGGTTCCAAACCTCTCTTGCCGAAGAGAACCTGGCGAACAGAAATATGAAGCACGAACAAGATCACACACATATTTCTACCCACCCTTGCCGAGCAACAAGGGTTGAACAACGGAAAAAAGACATTTCAGGGGTACTCACCTCCACACCTGCCGAAGCTTGACTTCAGTCTTGATCCCCACCAAAGCAAGCCTAGTAATCGGCAAGAACCCAGCTCCAAAAATCGCAGAAGGCTAAACTCTAGGCTAGCCTGGCCGAATGGCAGGTTCGGGCCTCTAGTCACCTTGCCAAAGGAGTGCGTGTTGAACCTTCAACTTTTAGACTCAAACCAGGCACCTAGACCTACTTGTCGAAGACACAGCAGGAGGTCTCTCAAAAATCCCAATGAACCCTTGTCGAACGGCAAGGGTCGTGCTTCAGCTAAATAGGGGCAAAACCAGAAGGTCTTGCTGAATGGTCCCAGCTTCTCAAACCTAGGGCCTCATTGGTCCAGACCCACTTCAGCCTTAGCCAAGGTCCCATGGACCCAGCTCCCTGCTGAAAGCCCAACTAAGGCTAAGCCCGAAACCATGACTTAGCCTACTTGCCGAAGGTCCACTCCAACAAAGGCCCCAGGCATTTCTTCTCCCTCTTAAAAAAAAAGGGGGGGGGGGGGGGAATGGGTGAGAATGTCTTGGCCTCCTTGCCGAAACCCACCTAGGGCCTAGCCCTTGCACATTGATTAGCCCAAACAACCTTGGTCCCTTGCTCTCAAGATCACAAGCCTCCACTCACCTCTTTCCCGAAGCTTGAATTCGCCGAACCTATAAAAAAGAAAAGTGTATGGAGATGGCTCTCTTGCCGAACGGCAAGAGCCATATGGATATATTTACACCCCTCTCACAAAATTCCAACCCTAGCTATTCTCAATTTCGCCAGACCTGGAAGGCCCAGCTCCACTACATGCTGAGTCATCCTAGTACTTCACCCAGCTCCACATGGCCCCGCTAGGCCACTTGCCTGAACCAAGAACCAAAGACCCCATGAGGCTCAAGCCCGAGACTCTCAAACCCCTTGCTGAACGGCAGGGGTCATATAGTTTTTCTTGAAAAGCTCCCACAAATCTCAACTTACAAGGTACCTAGATTAAAAAAAAAAAAAAAAAAAAATTTGCAACCTTGCCGAACGGCAAGGGCCATGCAAAAAGAAATGCAAGGCTCATCACATGCTCCCCAAGACACTTGCTAAAGCTTCATGACCCAAGTCTACTTTTCTTTCAAAGGTACCCAGCTACCAAATTTTCCAGAACACAGCTTTTATCATACCTACCAAGTATTAACGCAACTTCTAGCTTGCCAACTTGGGGGACTAGAGACTGCCCTACGACTCCCACTGAACCTGGAATGCTCGGTCATGATTACACAAGGAGCTCACAAGTTCCCAACCCAGAAGTCACTTCTTGATCGTGAACTTGGGGGACTACTATTTACACCATAATGAACCAAGCATATCCAGCCTCAAAACAACTAGCACCAAGGCAAACACGCATTCTCTCCTGCCGAAGGAAGACACTTTTTCGAGGTGCCAAGCACCTACCGAAACTTCCAACTGCCAAAGCTCACAAACAGCTAAACCTAATCTTCATGACACATGTCACCACCGTAGCGACTTGCACAAAGTCCCACATCGGAAATCTACACAAACCTCCCACTTTCACTTCCCTATAAAAAGGGAACAGTACCATAGTAAAAAGGGTAAATACTTTCTTACCTTTTACCATTACTCTGCTAAAGTTACCCCTCTTAGCTGACTTAAGTATCGGAGAGCCTTCGGCCGGCACCACATCGGTGTCCGAGGCTTAACGACTGCTTCTCCTATTTTGTCTTCTGCAGGCTCTTTCCTTACCGAAGGTCCTCCTTCTCCACTGCTGAAGGCAAACCCTAAATCTTCTTTTTGGTCGAAAGTGCAACTTTAAAATCTCTGAGAGGAGCAAAATGCTCCAATAGATAAGTCAAATCTGTCTTGGACTTGATGGTTCTGATCTACTAAAGTGTTTTATTATATTAAACTTGACGATAAATGTTGCATATTTCATTATTATCTTTTTCATTATGAAAACCGATCATCCAATCCAATCCAATCTAATATAAATTGGATCGGATTGGATCAGATTGGATTTAAACCTCTAATGTGATAGAATTGGATTGGAAAAACCATAATCCAATCTATATTGAATCGGATGTAAATTGACGAAATTTTATTTGTTTTAAACCGATGCGCAAGTGTCTTTGTAAAAAAATTTGTACTCATGAAAAAAATTTGCTATCTTCTGCCCCTTCTATCCATTGTAAGAAAAACAAAGTTTATTTCCCATCAAATAAAAAATGGCTTAAATGTCAAAATGGTCCTTGTGTTTTATTGTGTTGGCCAATTTGGTCCTTGCGTTTTTAATTTGACAAATTTAATCCCTATGCTTAGACATGTTAGCCAATAAAACCCATTCTGTTAAACTTGTTATTAAAAGAATTTAGAAGCTTTTAAATATTTATTAAAAAATATAACTATTTGAATTCAATTTAAATAAAATGAGATCTAAAAACTAGAAAAACTAAAAACAAAATAGACCACCATCAATGCCTCCCCTGCCTGCCTATCCCATCCCACCACAATTCTCTCCACTCTTCTCTCTTTCTTCCCAACAACAACCTACTTCCACCCTGTCCACCTCCGCCCCCAACCACTTTCCCCACCCAAACCTCAAGGCCAATTCCTAAAGCCACAAACACCACAACAACCCCAATCCACCCGACTTCTAAGCTCTCTCTCTCTCTCTCTCTCTCTCTCTCTCTTATGAACAACCCCAACCCACACCTCAAGTACTTACTTATACATCTTCCCCAACTTGACAATTCCTCGGCCATTTGCCCTGCCATCTCTCCTCATCGGTCATCGCCACACCCCTTCCCCCATTTCCCCCCCCCCCATTCCCTCCCCTTCAGCCGTGTTCCTTCGCTCATCACCCTCCCCCTACTCACAGTGGTCACCCAATTCCCATTGTCCACTATCTGAGCAACCCCTCCCCTTCCTATTACCTTTTGTTTGTTTGTTTTTCTAATGTCATATTTACCTCTGTAGCACAAAAGGAGGCTTTTACCCCTCAGTTTGACGGACAAATTGACAGACTTGGATGACAGGACCCAATTGGAACAACTTGTGAAGTTAAATGATGTAATTGCCTAAAAAAAAAAGTTCATGCACCTAATTGCAATTGGGGGCAAAGTTCAGGGACGTCTACAGTTAAAAACCCTTCAATGAAGTTTTAATATTTTTAAGTTAATTTAATTTCTTTCAAAAAGACTTCTAGGTTTTCAAAAGATTAAAAAAGAAGAAGTTTATAATGCTTATTTAATGGCAAATTTAACATATTGGACCACATTAACTATCAATCCTAAACACAGTGACGAAATTGGCCAAATTGAAAACACAAGGACTAAATTGGCCAACACAGTAAAATACAAGGACCATTTGGACGTCCCATATTAAATCAACCGGCTGCAAAAAGAAACCAATCTCATAAAAGAAATATTGTGTCTAAGCCCAAACTTTTAAGCTTATATTATATTAGATTTAACCTGAGTGTTTATGTTTTTGTTTTTCGATTTAGAACCAAAATGACTCCGTTTTTAACATTTTATGACACTTATTTCATCACCATAATCTAGTTTTTTGTTCTTTTCTATTTTTTTTAAGCCATTCATGAATTTGTTGGCTGCGCAAATCTCTCGGCCTGGTGCTTTGGACCGTGGGGATGAGCGTTAACACGTTACGTCCTTCTTTTGGATGCGATGCAGTTATGCGCGGGCGTGCCAGCACGGTCTACCGTGCGTCGAGATGGTGATGAGGTTTTGGGTCGAGGATGGTTTAAATGATGCGCCTATTTCGAGTTCGACTCCTGATCAAACGATTGTGGCCGAGAGA
>NC_024127.1:25083512-25100217 GCF_000346735.1 Prunus mume
CCCCTTGCCCCACAGTCAACGAAGACCTTGGACACGGGCACACCTTCTACGTGAGCTGAGATGTATAACGGCTTGAGGTGTCGGTATTTGTTTGGCTCGTATCTGGGTATTACCTCTTTAAAAGCCACAGCCAACAATTCTTCCTTTGTCTTTGGCCTTTGGTCAAGCTATTCCTCGGCCATGTCATTATCCAAGCCGTTGTTTTGGCCTCCTGGAGCTGAAAACTCATATGGTAGTACCAAGACCATGTTCATGCTGACCTCCTCTGGCTCCTGTTGGTTTCCCCTACCAGCCTCTTTGTTGACCTCGCGGCCACCACTGGCAAGGGTTTTTTCCTCAATCATCCTGAGGATCCCCTTGCAGTCCTCATCGGAGATTCCCAACGCGGAGTCATCCTCGGCCTCGTGACCAAAGAAAAGGTCGCCGGGGCCCTCGGCCATAGGTCTTGCAGTCCCAGGGGTATCGTCTGTGGTCGCTTTAGTCTTAGGGGGATCTGAGGTCTCGACTTCCTCCTCGAGGGCTTGCCTAGCCTTAGCTAACGCATCTCTGGCCGCTAAGTAATCGTCCAGCCGGCTTACCCAGGCCCTTTCCTCAGTCGTCAGACCAAAGATGGTGTCGGCCGGAGTCACAGCAAAATATCGACGGAGGTATTCCAAATCGCTTCTGCTAAAACGGGCCTTGGCCTCCAATTTTCCCTGCTCGGGGTTGGTAACCTGGCATCCCTCTTGCCCTGGCCTCTCAGTTTGCCTGGTATACGGCCTTAAGGGCCGAGTCAGATCCGTTGGTAATGAAGAGCCTTTCTGCCTTGGCGTTTCTGAGAGCCAATTCCACGATCTCGCGATTTTCAAGGGTCATGCCGTATAGGTCGATGACAAACCGTTGGCCGAAAAAGAAGGGTCCCTTCCGTGGTAGACATCGATGATGCCTTCATTCGTTTCCTCCGGGGCCGCCGCCTTTGGGTCGACCGAAACGGCCGTCATTCCGCGGGGATAACCGTCTTACCTAGGGCGCTACATCCTTGGAGGCTTGACGCTGGCGACCTTCGTTGCGGGGGGCACAACTGGCGCGGATGGTGATTCGTCTGCAGTTGCCATCTTCTTTTGGCGTTTTAACCCATCGACCTGGGCCGTCTATATCCTGGTCTGCTGAACTTGCCTCTGCATCTTTCTCAGCTGGGTTTTTATTAGCAGCTTGGTGTTGCCCCCAGGTCGTGCATGATACCAACGATCATCCCGTACGACCGGTGGTTTGAAAGTCCTCACCGGCCTAGGAACGGCTTCATCTTTGTGGCCCGCTGAGGTACTGGGGCCTCGTGCCCCTAGTCGGTCGAAAAAAACTCTTCTTGCTGGTCGACGGTTGTACTGGCCGCTGAATTTCCTCATAGCCGGTCAAGATGGCTCGGTGGCCTTTCTTTTGTTTTCTGGCAGTCTGAGCTGACCGATCTTATACTTGCACCGACTGCAGGGTACCGACTCTGGTTCGGCCAACGGCTCCTTTCCTTCTGCAGGCCGGCGAACTTCCCTATATTCGGCCCGGAGCTGAGCATTGACCATGTTGATGACAGGCGGAGGGAATGACTTAGAGTTGACTTGCATGGCCGCCTTTTCTGGGAATTAGAGCTTCTTTTTGTCTATTAACTTCTGGATGACGTCTCATAGAACAACGCAGTTGTTGGTGTTGTGAGACCAAGAACTGTGGTATTTGCAGAACGTCTTTCCTTTGAGCTCTTCGGGTTCCGGAATTTTATGGCTGAAGGACAATTTGACCTTTTTCTCGGTTAACAGTAGGTCAAAGATAGCTTCAGCCCTGGTCAAATCAAAAGTGTAGGCCTTCGTTTCTCGAGTTGTGAACTTGGCGTCGGGAATCTTTGCGCGACTATTGTCGGCCTTGACAAGTCCTTTGCAGACGAATGGCTTGTCTATGTTGACCTCGGCTGAGCTCATCTCAACTTCGTCGCTCTGGGCCTCTTTAGGGCTATTTGCTGCGGCATAGCTGACAACGGGATTCCGATAGTACGTCCCTTTTGAAGCCGTCCTCTTCTGCACCTCTTCTTTCAACAAGGATGCGTATCGATCCACCTTGTTGATCAAATCGTGCATGTCCCAGAATTCAATTCCCTATAATTTCTTCCAGTATTCGAATTCCAATCCTTCTTCGGCCATCTTGACAAACTCCCTCTCCGGTAGGTTCGTGCGGCACCAGTTCCTGCACGTTTTGAACCGCTGTAGGTAGTCGCGAGGTGATTCGTCTAACGCATGGCTCATCCTTGCCAGTTCGGCGACCGTTATTTCCCGGTTGGTCTGATAGAAATGTTCGTGGAATATCCTTTCCATGTCGAACCAATCCTTCACCGAATTCGGCGGAAGGTTTATGACCACGAGAACGCTGCGTCGGTCAAAGAGTGAACGAATAAACGGAGCTTCTGGGCATCCGAATCGGCCTCTCCGCACTGGGCCGTGAAGAGGCCTATGTGTTCGATGGAGGAGGTCTGCCCATCCCCAGAGAATAGAATGAATTCTGGCAACTGAGAGTTCCGGGAAAGAGGGGTCGGTCAATTTCTGGCGGGTATGGTTTGGTATACCTTGTTGCTTCCAGGTGCCTCTAAGCCAAGCCTCCTTAATTATTCGCCGGACGTCTTCGAATCGGAGCCCCTGAGGAGGCGCTTCTTACTGGGCCGCGACTGGCCGTGGAACTTGTTGCCCCTCGTTTTACCGCCTTACCTGCTGGGCCACTTGAACGGGGGGTTTGGCCGTTGCGACCGAGCTGGGCGGTACCGGATATGCGTCGTAGGTTTGATCGGGGTGCGTATTCGTTGTTGTTGGAACAGTCGAACCGGTCGGATTGCTCTGACCGTAAAACTGTGACGAAGCAGTGGTCGAGTTGCTTGGGCCGGGATGGGTCTGGACGGCCACAGTGTGAACTGGGCCAAGTTGCTGGACTGCGGAATGTGTGGGGCTGCTTTGCCCCAGTGACACGACCAAAGCATGGAGTGGGCCGTACGCCGTCTCTGCTGGGCAAGTTGGTCCGGGATTTACCCATGTTGGCTGGGATTGCCCCTAGCTGTTTGTCGGCGACTGAGAATGCTGGCCGTAGCCTGACACTTGGGTGCGATCGGCGACGCCGAGGCAGCTGCTTTCGCCGTAGGGCTCAAACCTCTCGCGCTCTTGGCCTATTTGTCCGGCTCTAGGAGGCGTTGCAGACGATGTTACCGGCATCCTCTCCTGAAAGAGCGTCCGTAGCTCTGAGGAGAATCTGTCCATTGCGGCCATAAAGGATGTTTCTATCCTGTAGGCCTGCTTTGCCATCAGATCTTCCATGACTGCTTGCTCTCCCATGGACTCGGTCGTGCGATCCGTCGTTATTGGACCGATGGCCAAGATTCTGACCGCGTGTTCAGTCTCGGTGACAGTGATTGGTGAGGTGGACTCAGGAGCCTCGGAAGTCATTTCAACTGTTTTGTTTTTGAGCTTTGCCTGTGCCCTAGTTTCCACCACAAGTTTTTGACAAGTCCCACCGGGCGTGCCAAAAGTGTTGGCTGCGCAAATCTCTCGGCCTGGTGCTTCGGGCCGTGGGGATGAGCGTTAACACGTGACGTTCTTGTTTCGGATGCGGTGCAGTTGTGCGTGGGCATGCCAGCACGATCTACCGTGCGTCGAGATGGTGATGAGGTTTTGGGTCGAGGATGGTTTAAATGATGCGCCTGTTTCGAGTTCGACTCCTGATCAAACGATTGTGGCCGAGAGAGGAACTGATCTCGGCCGTCAGGTTCACGGCCTGAGCTACAAGGTCGTTTGATGGTTGTGTTGGTGGCGGGTTTTAGGCTGTGCTCCGGCGCGTTGCTCAGAGAGCGACGGTCGTATGATATATGGGGTGAATGAGATAACAACAGGGATGGTTCTCCGGCGCCTTGAAAATCAAGGGTCGTATGATATATTGATGAATGGATTTTCCTTACAATCTACCACTACTCCTAGGAAAGCAAATAAAGGTATTGAAAGTGCATTACAGGAAAATATAATTTGCTTCGTGGGAGGCTTTTGGTTTGGTGTTTGAACCCTTTGAATGTAGTCCTGAGCTTAGTATTTATAGGAGCAGTCCTGGAGGGACAATCGAGGCTAACAAGACCTGCGTGGTGGAGCCTGACCGAGGCAAGTGGGTAGTCAAATCGGCATTTGGGATCGTGAAGTATGGTGGTTTGGGGTTGAGAAGCATGGTGGTGTGACCCCATAAATCTCGGTAAATCTCGGCCACCGCCCTAATCGTGGGTTCTGCCCCCTTGGCCGTGGGAACGCATTTAATGCCCTGGTCTGGTGGTTGGTGATCTGACCTCAAGTCGTAAGATTACTTGTGAGAATGTCTGCGCCTAACCACCCTGATTTCCATCACCAAATCCTGACTTCAGTCACTTCCCTTGTGCATTAAATGCTTCTTGCGACTAGTGGGTTTGCTGCGAAGTCAGAGGCATTACTTCATTAAATGGGGTGTGGGACCTTGAGGCCACGTGGCGATTTAACCACAGCTTCTTCGGCCGTGTCTTTTACGGCCTTCGGCTTCGGCCTTCAACACTGCGGTCTCGAGGCCGAAAGGACTCTACCTTTACAGTTTTCCTTTTGTTTCAGGAAGGCGAAATGCTCGACGAAACGGTAGGCGCCGGGGCCGAAAGGAAGTCCCCTCAATCAGCTTATGACCGTGATTTTTAGGCACAAACAGAATTGTTTTAGCTGGTCATATCCTTAGAGCATCTTTAACAACCTCTTCAATAGCTTTGGAATGCTAAAATATGTGAGCCACATCATCAAAACCCTCTCCAACAGCCTTGTCAAACTCAGTCATCAAAGCTGCAATCTCTTTCTCCCTCTTCAGGACTGGTAAGTTGACATTAGCTCTTCAAAACATTTAATTTTACTTTGAAAAAAATAAAACCTGGACATTTTTTTTTCAAACAATAAATACATAGACATTTTTCATAATTTTTCATTTTGTTCATTTTTTTTCCATAACATTGCATTAATTGAATTGAAGAGTTTGCTAAGGCACAAAATATTAAAGTAGCAAAAAAAGCTTTTCAAATTGCCATGTACGTCAACAAACTTCAATTTGAAAATTTTAATTTGCTACACCGTTGGAGATGCTCTTAAGATGAATGTGCTTTCATACAACTATTTTCTTAGGACGAATGCGTGCTTGTGTCCTGACTTTCATGCTCATCATGGGGTTAAGAATAGCCTTCGGGTTATTCTTTTGTCTTTGTACTGATTATCTCGAATTAATAAAAGTTCTACTCAATCAAGAAAACACACACACACACACACAATAATTAAGGACTTAACTTGTATTAAGCCAAAAGAGATAACAAGGCGAAATTGGATACCTTCTACTCTAAATGTTTGCACGCATAGGAGTAAATAGTCTATGTCAGGTGTTTGGTGTCAACTTGTATTATTTAATTACCCGACTATTTTATACGGGTTGGGCTTTTAATACTCTCCTTACCTGACTAACTAACACTACTACAAAAAGTAAAAAAGACGACCAAAAAAAGATGATGGTAGCAGAAAAAACCGTCGTTATATTTAAAAAAACGACGGTAACAAAAAATCGTCGTGGATAAGTTACTTAAACAACTAAAAAACAGAGGTACAGTTGAATATTTTTTTATAACGACGCACACAAATAAAAAAGTCTCGTCTTATTAAAAATGTTTTCTTCAGAGTTAAAATCTGACCAAAAAACAACGACAGTAGATATGACAAGCGTCGTCTTTTAAAAATCAAGTGTCCTTTTTTTTGGTAAAGACATGGTTGTTTTGAAAGAACTGTCGTCTATTATATGTAAAGATGACGGTTTTTTTTTAAAAGGGTTGTCTATTATGAAGTAAAGATGACGGTTTTTTAAAAAGGGTCGTCTATTATGAAGTATAGATGACGGTTTAAAAAAAAAATGGTCGTCTATTATATGTAAAGATGATGGTTTGTGTAAAAAAGGGTCGTCTATTATGAAGTAACGATGACGGTTTTTTTTAAAAAAAGGTCGTCTATTATATATAAAGATAATGGTTTGTTTAAAAAAGGGTTGTCTATTATAAAGTAAAGATTACGGTTTTTTTTTTAAAGTCTATTATATGTAAAGATGATGGTTTGTTTAAAAAATGGTAGTCTATTATGAAGTAAAGATGACGGTTATTTTTAAAAAAGGGTCGTCTATTATATGTAAAGATGCCTTTTGTTTATAAAAAAGGGTCGTCTATTATGAAGTAAAGATGACCGTTTTTTTAAAAAAGGGTCGTCTATCATATGTAAAGATGACGCTTTTTATAATAAAAAAAAAGGTCGTCTATTATATGTAAAGATGATGGTTTGTTTAAAAAAAGGTCGTCTATTATGAAGTAAAGATGACGGTTTTTGTTTTAAAAAGGTCGTCCATTATATATGTAAAGATGACGGTTTGTTTAAAAAAGGGTGGTCTATTATGAAGTAAAGATGACGGTTTTTTTAAAAAGAGTCGTCTATTATATGTAAAGATGATGGTTTGTTTAAAAAAGAGTCGTCTATTATGAAGTAAAGATGACGGTTTTTTTAAAAAAATGGTCATCTATTATATGTAAAGATGACCCTTTTTATAAAAAAAAAACGTCGTCTATTATATGTAAAGATTACGGTTTTTTTAAAAAGGGTCGTCTATTATATGTAAAAATTACGCTTTTTATAAAAAAAATTGTCGTCTATTATATGTAAAGATGACGCTTTTTATAAAAAAGGGTCGTCTATTATATGTAAAGATGACGATTTTTTTTTTTAAAGGGTCGTCTATTATGAAGTAAAGATGATGGTTTTTTAAAAAAAGGTCATATATTATATGTGAAGATGACCGTTTTTTATAAAAAAAAAAGGTCGTCTATTATATGTAAAGATAATGGTTTGTTTAAAAAATGGTCGTCTATTATGAAGTAAAGATGACGATTTTTTAAAAAAATGTCGTCTATTATATGTAAAGATGATCGGAGTTAAAATAACCGTTAAATTGTGATTTTTCATTTATAACCGTCGAAAAGTTTTGTCCCATTACTTGATCTCTAAATGTTTATTTTTTCCTATTTTTAGCATATATGATCTTGAAGTATAAACAAACAAGTTTGACGGTTGGATCGTTAAAAACAGTTTTGTTGAATGCGTATCCCATCAAAACAATATATTCACTAACAATTAAGAGTTTATCTATACTTTTGTTAAATATAACATAAGATTTTGTGGTATCTACTAGTGTAAATATTTTAAATTGAAGATCAAATTCGGTCATTGTATTTATATAGGGTCAAGGAATGTAGCTGTAAAAAATCATCAAAATCGGAGTTAAAATAACCATTAAATCATGATTTTTCATTTATAACCGTCGAAATTTTTTGTCCCGTTACTTGATCTCTGAATGTTTATTTTTTCCGATTTTTGGCGTATATGATTTCGAAGTATAGAAAAAACAAGTTTGACGGTTGGATCGTTAAAAACAGTTTTGTTGAATGCGTATCCCATCAAAACAATATATTCACTAACAATTAAGAGTTTATCTATACTTTTGTTAAATATAACATAAGATTTTGTGGTATCTACTAGTGTAAATATTTTAAATTGAAGATCAAATTCAGTCATTGTATTCTTATAGGGTCAAAGAGTGTAGCGGTAAAAAATCATCAAAATCAGAGTTAAAATAACCGTAAATCATAATTTTTCATTTATAACTGTTGAAATTTTTTGTCCCGTTACTTGATCTCTGAATGTTTATTTTTTCCGATTTTTGGCGTATATGATTTCGAAGTATAGAAAAAACAAGTTTGACGGTTGGATCGTTGAAACTAGTTTTTTAGAATGCGTATGTCATCAAAACAATATATTCACTAAGTTTGTGCCATTTAAATCTCAATTTTCATTAAAAATATCAAAGAATTTTTTTTATTTTAAAAATAGTTTGATATGATGTTATCCGGAACATCACCAAACACAGTATAACTTAGTCAGAATACTTATCCGGAACAGTACCAAACGTCTTATAATATTATGGATAAATAGTCAGTACTCTCTGGAACAGATTAATACTATCCGACGGAAATTAATCAGTACAGTCCGACGTACCAAACGAGCCCTATATGATTTATTAGCAAAGATGCATGGTTTTATCAATAGAAAAGATATGAAATCTCCAAAACAGAAAGACAAAAAACACAAAAAAGAAAAAAAGAAAAAAAAAGAAAAAAGAAGAAGAGAAGGTATTGATCAGATAAGGAACCAAACCAATAACGAATAAGCAAAATACCAAATTAAATAACATAACTGAGAATAAGGAAAACTAGAGACTAGATATGCTATTCTGGGTTTGTTTACTATAACAGCTTGAAGCAACTAGCTAAATAAACGGAGCTTTCTTCCATGGCTTTATTAATTCCAAACTCTTCCGACAAAAAAAAAAAAAAAAATTATTCCAAACTCTTTGCTAGGAACTATATAGGAATACCCAATAAGCGTCTTGAACGGAGTTTCAGAAGATTGGCTTTCACAGGCGAAGGTTGTGAAGGCAGACCAGACAGTACACTTGAAGGCAGTTCCTCGGGAGACTCTGCCCGATTTGGGCCGGTAGGCACAAGCCTGTTGGGATGATAATTTGCAGGATTATCATCCAGCTCTGGTGGTTCCTCAGGCGACTCTTCTTGATTTGGGCCAGTAGGTACAACCCTCATTTGATGATAGTGTGCAGGACTATCATCGAACTCTGGTGGTTCCACAGGAGACTCTTCCTGATTCGGGCCAGTGGGCACAAGCCTCGTGAGATGATAGTTTTCAGGATTATCCAACTTTTGCTGCGGGGGAACGTTCTGATGCAAAGGATTTGGACCGGAACGAACCTCCATCAAGATTTGATCATTTGCAGGGTCATCAAATTTTTGCTGCGGGGGGAGGATGTCATGTAAAGGATTTGGACCGAAAGGAACCTCCCTCAAGAATTGATGATTTGCAGGGTCATCAAATTTTTGCTGCGGGGGGAGGATGTGATGTAAAGGATTTGGACTAGAAGGTACTTCCCTCAAGATTTGATGATTTGTAGGATCATCCAACTGTGGTGGCAATATGTTATGCAAAGGATTTGGACCGGAAGGCACCTCATTCAAGATACGATAATTTTTTGCATCATCAACCTTTGGTGGTAACATGTCGTGTAAAGGGTTTGGGCCAGAAAGGACCTGCCTCTTGATCCAATCCTTGAGGAGAGGATGTTGATCAGCACGTTTGATTGGCCTCTTCAGATCAATGTTTGCAGACCCTTGATCACCGAAACAAGAAGAGGACAGCAAGAGAAGAGTGGTGAACAACACAAACAAGTAGGTCTTAGAAAACTCCATCTCTGATTATTGTTTGACGGCTCTTTAAACAGCCAACTACACCTTCTTATAGGGTTTCAATTTCCTAATCGGCTTCGGACATAACTTATTGCTTTACCCTTTTTGAATCTTCTGTGATGCGAATACAAGATTTGCTTACCCTTTTTGTGCTCTAGCTAGGGTTTCAGTCTCCTCCTATATGATTATTGTATTGCATTGCGGTAATCTTGAGACTTTCCTGTTTCACTTACTTGTATTTATTCCATTCCACAATAGGAAACTTGTTTTTAATACATTTCCGTTTGCCCTTTTTTTTTTCTTTCTTCTTTCAAAGTATGGATGGTTTCTTGAGAGGGTCGGAGTGGCGGACCCAGAAATTTTTTAAGGGGTGGGCCAAATTTTTTTTTTGGTCATGGTGGCAGATCTGCTACACCATCACTCATCTTGGCTTGATCGTAAAACCTCAATACCCACAATCTAGACCAAGATGAAATTGACCCCAAAAGAACGTATTTCCCATGATTTTTGAATTCATGACAGCTTAAACCAAGGGAGAAACTGAAAGAGAAGGAAATAACTAGAGAAAGGGGAGAGGAGATGAAGAAAAATTAAGAGAGAAAAGGAGAAACATTAGGGGGAAAAAAGGGTGAAAGAAAACAGGAAAGTGTTACAGCCTTTTTTTATAAATATTTTATATAAGCTTGATAGATGTTAGATTTTTTTTAATTATAATTTGGTTTCTTTTGTGCTGGAAACATTGGCACGAATCACAAATTGCTTTCCCATTAAATCATGAACCAACATGTGTAGAGTTTGTTTGCTTGCAGAGGCGTGTTTGTCGTGTAGAGATTGGTTGCATTGATGGGCTTATTTCTACCTAAAGTGGTGGGCTAATATTTGATTTACCCTAATTTGGTTTGAAAAACTAAACAGAAAAACAGCACTGGGCTGGAGCCCAGTAGAGCCTACACGTAGGTCCGCCCTTCGGAGCCTAAAAAATTATCATGCTTTGTTCTATGTTTTTGTTCTTATGCATGCGACTAGAGGTATGCTTTATTTTTGGACATATAGGTAATAATATTAGGGAGCTTTAGTTTTAAAGCATAATATAGTTTACTAATTTAGTAGAAAGAAATACAATTTAGTCTAATTAGCAAAAGGCAAAAAACCAAAATGTAACAAAAATACCATTACAAAATATGAAAATTACAACATATGCCATTTTCAGTATTTAGTTTTAAACCAAAACTGAAAAACGACATCAAGCCAAAACTGAACCAAAACGACATCAACCGAAACCAAAATTGAATCACAACCCATTCGCGTGACGTTTCAACTTCACCTCCAGAAACCTCTGCAACTTCACCTCCAGAAACCTCCAGACCACCAACGATCATCGAAGACCACCAACCCATTCGTGCGACCATCATCGAAAACCACCAACGATCGAAGCCGATTCTTCATTCTCTCTTTCAGCAGTTCCAACCTATTCCCCCAAAATCTGAAACGGCGACCAGCGACGAGCGACGACCAGCAACGACGACGATTGAAGGGTTTAGCACTCTCTTGGGGAAAAAACCGTAAGAAAATGACCCCTAACACAAATTTGCCTTCGATTTTAGGGTTCTGAAATTTTACTTACTGTTCATTCTTCATTCTGCAATGTAGTTTAGGTTTTGGGTTTAGTTTTGGTTTGGTTTGAAAACCTCTAAAAACTGAAAAATCACAAAAGAAAGAAAAAGAGCATCAAAACTGTTTTCTGCATTGAAGAAAACAGAAACTGCATTATAGTTTCTGTTAAATTATTTATACTTCTTTCCATTTCACGTCATGTTGTTCTGTAGTTTCTGTTATGTTTTGTAGTTCTTGTTTTGGCTATGCTGATCTTTCAATTTCATGTCAAGTTGATCAATATTTTCTGGTATATTCTGTTTTTTGCATTGCAGTGAAAGACAAACTGCATTGCAGTGAACCACAAACTGCATTGCAGTTTCTGTGCTTCTTGAATGTTGCTCATTTCACGCCATGTTGTTCTGTAGTTTCTGTTATGTTTTGTAGTTCTTGTTTTGGCTATGCTGATCTTTCAATTTCATGTCAAGTTGATGCATATTTTCTGGGCGATGGACGGTAAGACTCTGATCATGACAGGACCCACCCCGAATTCCTCGGAACCCAAGACGAATCCTGTGGAATTCCCGACATCACCCCGATATCGGGCCCACTTCTGAAACTATATCCTCTTTTGCCAGAAAGGAATAAGGGCACGAGACTTTCTACCGAAATTTCGGCAGAGTCTCCCCTGTAAATTGAACATTTCCCAAAAATTTCAACCTGCATAAAACACATTTAATATCACCAACCAGCAGCATGCACAAGATAATTTCATGCAATTCACAAACTCGGCCTCCAGCCTTCAAATAATCCGTAACCAGACTACCAACAAGGTCCTTAAGCCAAATAGTACCTTAAACAAGGCAAATATAAACTCAAACACACTTATGAATGCCAAATGCAATTTCCATCATCTAACTTCCCAAATATCCAACATACGAAGTTTTAACCTCCTAACACGACAGCATCTCATTTTCACCCAAATTTCAAGACCAACGACAAGGTCCGAACCAATCTCAATAAAACAACATGAGTAAAGTTCAGCCCGCGGCTGCATCTCGGCACTACCCTAGGCTGCCTATGTACCCTTACTAAGGGATCAAGCCACACGTAGTTCTTTCACTAAATCCCGATTCCAACCACATACAATACCTTTATTCATCTCCCTGTTATTCACATAATCTCCCCATATGCTAGAAAATCCAATGCCACGTATGAAGTCTGTCAACACGCCTGAAAATCCTACGCCACGTGTGACATAACATCTCATATCACAATCTCCCCATACGCTGAAAAATTCAACGCCACGTATGGGGTCTGTCCACACATCGGAAAATCCTACGCCACGTAGGACCTAGCAATCATATCACATAATCTCCCCATATGCTGGAAAATCCAACGCCACGTATGGGGTCAGTCAACACGCCAGAAAATCCTACGCCATGTGTGACCTAACTATCATATATCATTTCCCACAATACATAATAATATTTATTTATGATTTCCCCTAGTTTAAAACAATAAATTAATATCCTAATCCCACATAATTCACATAACTCAACTAACGATCAAGACCTGTCTCTACGGTCATTCTAACCCTCCTGGGAAGGTAGAACTATCTCGGAAGTCTCACGGTCAACCCAGCATCAAACTATCCAACCTTGGTCAAAGGAGCTCACGGGGCCCATGACCTCCAAATTCCGATCCGAAAGATCCTATAGGCTCTACAAAGCTCAGGACACACGTCCTGCAAGTTTGGTCCAGATCGGACGGTCGGATCACTCATGATCGCACGATCGGACGGTTACTGTAACCCTAGACCTAGGGTTGGCATTTCCGGAGTATCCGGGACTCCATTTTATGATCTGTCGAATCCTACACAATCCTAAGGATGTCCAGATTGACATATAATAAATTCAAGACCATCCAACGGTTCAAACCTATCGAACCCAGATAACATGCAATAGGCGATATCCGTTCGAGACTCAAATGGTATCCAAATTGAAATCCGAGCACACCTACACACTTGGTGAGGACCAGGAGATTACATCGGGACACAATGCTCTTTTTCTACAGTGCCTACGTGCCGCCACACACGCCGCCAGCGCGTGGGTGTCCAAAGCGATAACCCATCGCCGGAAAAACTCCCCCTAGGTGTAACACCCTATTTGGAACCACTTTTGATCTTGATCTTGGACCTATCCCGAAAAGTGACAAGAAGTGGCCGGAATCGCTATCCCAGAATCGGCCGAAATCCAATTCGAACATCAAACAATCTAGACTCAAAATTAATGAAATCCTACCCAACCATCAACTGGAGCTCAAGCAATAGATGAATTTCCATACCTGGAACTCCAAAAATGGCGGGCGGACAACGGAGAACAAAGCCGGCGAAAATTGAGTGAAAAACCGGCCCTTTCACAGCTTTTTCTGGCTGATACGGCGGCGGACTGAGGCGATGAAGGGCTGGGGCTGGAAGAGGACAGTGGCCCGGTCATTTTGGTAACGGCCCTATCGACTTTGGTGGCCGGATGAGAGAACAACCGGCCAAAACGTGGCCGGCTACACTGCTGTCGCGCGAGAGAGGAGAAAGAGAGACTGCGCGGAGGAGAGAGAGGGAGAGAGAGACAAAATCAGATTTTATCAAACCCTTTTCGCAATATTTACGATTGTCCTGCTGAGGGTATTTGATCATATATTTTTCGTTACAACTCTGATTCGAGCCCACTTCGTGTCTACGGGCTCATCTCGCCGCGCTCTACGCAACGGTACAATCAAAATTCCCAAATTCCTCCTAGTCAAAAAGTCAGCTTTAAACATAATAAAATATTCTAGGGGTAAATTGGTCTTCTATCTAAATGAATTAATAATTAAACATTTATTTTGGACCGGGTCGTTACAGATCGTGTTCAATTTTTCAACTGATGCAAAAGTTTCTTCATAATCTACAGTATAAGTTTGTGTGTACCATTTCACCACAAATCTTGTCTTGTATCGCTCGAGAGCATTGTGTTTTATGGTAAACACTCATCTACATTCGACAGTCTTTTTTCCTCGTGCTAAAGTTTCTAATGTCCAAGTCTGATTCTTCTCAAGAGCTTTCATCTCTTCCTTTATAGCTTGAACCCACTTATGATCTTTACATGCTTCAGCAACCTTGGTTGGGATATCAATAGCAGACAACTGATGCACAAAGACCTTGAGTTGTTCAGACAGCTTCTCAGTGGATACATGATTCGCAATTGGATACTTTTTTGTGGTTGATGCAACTTGATGGGTTCTTCTTTAGTTTCGAAATTGAGAAAAAATGGTGCTTGTCCTAGTGGAATTGTACAATATTTTATGGTTTATTTAGTTTTTAATTCGAGGAAATTGCCATACACTCCCTGAATTAGGATCCAATAAAACTTACCCCCCCAAACTAAAAAACCAGCCAATTTAACCTCTCGACTAATTTATATAGGGCTGCACATTATTACCGAAAACCCGACCGAACCGGACCGCCAAAGGTGGTTTGGTTTGGTTTTTAAGCTGTAAAATTGAAGAACCGGTAAAAAAAACCTCCCGAACCGCCCTTGAACTGGGTTGGACCGGTTTTAGTTGTCCAAAAATCGCCAAAAATCAAACCTGACCGCATATTTAAATTATATTATTAAAATAATAAGTACATGTGTCAAGTTATGATTGATGGATTTTTAGCCGGTTTCGCTACTCTTGGCTACACTAGATCGAACGAAACCCTAAATGTTTTAACTTCATTCCATTTTTTCATTCGGCCTCCTCCCTTCTCTTCTCTCTCACTCCCTCTCTACCTCTCACCTCTGCCTCTGCCTGTGAAACTCATCCAGATTCATCACTCAATCTCTCTCAGTCACTCTCTCTGTCTCACCCGCTCTCTCTCTTTCTCTTTCCAGATTTTTCTCACCCGATCTCACTGTCACTCTTTCTCTTTCACCTGCTCTCTCTGAGTCTCTCTTACTCTCTCTCAGTTTGAGGTATATGTGTGAGCCCTAAAAATTTAGGGATTTGACAATTTTTTTGTTAATTATATTTATCTAATATGACTCTTGTGATTTATCTAAATGGACATAAATGATTTTGGGAGCATAGGAAACTATTGGCTTGCTCTAGGTAATTTCTCTGATTTGAATCTGTTTTTGTTTGATTTAATTTTGGTGGTGTTGTAATTTATGGTAATATCTAGGATCATAGAATTGATTTTGGGATAAAATTGATTTTGGGATAGAATTGATTTACACACAGAAATTATTTATGTTAGATATTGAGTACTTTCTCTAAGTCTCTTAGTCCTTTTACTTTGTCAATCAAGAATTCTAAATAGTTCTAATAAAAGCCCAGATCTGGAGGTTCCATGTATTATTTTTAACTTTTTCCAGTTCAATCTTTTAGGTGCGATTTGGGCATGATTTGTAGGTATTCGTTTACAATTTTCTTATAAATTTCTTCATTTATATTTGTATTACCCCAGATCTAAAGGAAGACAGACTTCTTCTCTGTAAGTATTTTTTATTTCCTGTGTTTTTATGGATCTTGTTAATAATGACTTAGTTGCTTGGCTAAATGCTTATGTTTGTTATCAAGTCATTTGGATCTATGCCGTTTATTGTTGATAGCAAAGCTTGCTATTCACAATCTAAGGTCTCCAACTGCTCTTGCATGTCCTTAGAGTAAACATCTATCATCTTTGATAGCTTTTGATCTCTTCCTGCAATATTTCAAGCTAGTGTCGCGTCTCCTCCAAAGTCTTTGCCCTCTCCCTTTTCAATCTCCTTATAGTACTCTAACATTCTGCAACCATATTACGTTCTGCCACCAATTAACTTCTTAGCACTTTCACCTCATGAGATTTCACAATGAGGCGATGACCCACACTTGCAACTGACGCCGCAATTTACACACTCCGTGTCATGGCATCACTCACTAGCTAGTTATCATCCCTTGTTCCCAGCACGCGCGCATCCCTGGGAGTCACAAAACTCCTTGCAACTTCAATGACAACATCATTGTTAAGGAGTAATGAGTCGTTTACGATCACTAGTCCTCATGAGGAAGCAAAGTAGAGCATCCACCCTGGTACATCCCCTTGCCCCCATGTCTGTGTTGGTGGAGCTAGGTTTAGATAGAGAGAAAATGGGAATGAATAGGCCATTTTATTTCTGAGTTTGAGGAGATGGGTTTAGATTTTTCTAAGTATGAGGAGATAGGTTTAGATTTTTCCGAGTTTGAGGAGTTGTGAGAAATGGGTGGAGTTTGAGGAGTTCTGAGTTTAGATTTTTCCCTTATTTCCTTTTATAAACGTCCATTACGATACCCGTTTCTGATTTTTCCCACAACTCCGTGATTTCTGGTCCATATTTTGTGAGGCCGCTCCATAATAATAATTTTTTTTTAAAGGTAATTTGTGGGGCTACTCCATAATTTCTGCTTTGTGTTTTCCACCTTGAGCTCCACGCCTCCATGATAATTACTATATTTTTAAATTTAATTAATATATTTGTAATTAAAAAAAAAGAGGAGAGAAAAAACAAGGAAAAAAAAAGAAAACAAAGAGGAGAGAAAAAAGAAGAAGGAAAAGACAAAGTTGTCTATAGAAACATTGTAAATATCAAATGGTGTAGCAAATCATCATTAAGTTGTTTGTAGTATAATGTTTAAGGTGTTGGAGAGAAATGAAAGTGGAAGGGATTTAAAACCCCTTGTGTGTCTGTT
>NC_024127.1:25119195-25148429 GCF_000346735.1 Prunus mume
AGCCGAACCGACTTAAAAGTTTTGTTCACACTTTGCCCTCCTCCGGAGTCCATATTACTATTAGAACCCAAGCAATTGTTCAGTTGTTCCTACTCAATTCAATCCTTGTTCCTCCTCTTCCAGTTTTTCTTGTTCGCTCTCCCTCTCTCACAGTGAAACAGTTAATCCCGCACTTTCCAGTCGTCACCAAAATCCCAAAAACTCTTACTTCACTCGGTGGATTGCTCTCAAAGGGCCAAGAAGGTACCTCTTCTTTGTTCTTTCACATTTGAATTTGGTTGGTTTTCTTTTTCATTTTCTCTTCCATTGTTTATTGCCTTTGTTATCTGGTTATGTTAGTAGTAAAGGACAGTTGCAATGGTTATTTATTTGGTTGTGTAAATAATAATATTAGTAATGGGGTCTGTTAAATTATATGGCTCTGTAATTCGTATATTTAGACCCATTTTAATGCATTTTGATGAATTTATTTACATGGGTAATATTCAGTGACATTTGGAAGATGATAATTTTGGATTTTGGAGCTTCATGTGAGATTTTACAGAGCAACGGAGGATGAGTACCTTTCAGATTACTTCCTCCCAACCTAGCATCTGTTTCAGAAACACGTCTCAAGCTCTCCGTCCATCTCCAAAGCTTCTTCTTCTTCCAACTTGTTTGCAACCAACCAATAATGCATCCATTCGGAAACAACGGATGCCGGTTTTGAAGGCCCAGCAATGCAGGGTTTTATCCAAGTACCATCGATCTGCACCTGTCTGCTTGTTAGGTGGCATGTGTAATGACAACAAAAGAGTCCTACATTTTTCTCTCATGTTTTCCTTTTCATAATTGCAATCTTTCTTCCTGGCTATGGGATGAATATCTTGTTTATGAGATATATGTATGCTCATTAATTTCTGCAAGTTTCTTTGTCATCATCCAATGCATGCCTTGTATATTCTCACTACACTTCTTAATGCAACCAGGGTTCCCCTTGGAAAGCTCTTGAGAAAGCAATGGGTAATTTGAAGAAGGACCGGTCGATAGAGGATGTAGTACGTCAGCAGATTGAAAAGAACGAATTTTACGAAGAGAGAGGAGGTGGTGGTGGTAGTGGTGGTGGCAGTGGCAGAGGCAGTGGCGGTGATGGTGCAGGTGGTTCTGGATCAGAGGATGAAGGCCTTGCTGGAATCATGGACGAAACACTGCAAGTGATTCTCGCAACCATTGGATTTATTTTTCTGGTAATAATCCTAAATTCTCTTACGGAAGTGTTGGATTTCTTTTTCTGGTAATAATCCTAAATTCTCATACAGAAGTGATTATCATGTCTTTTCTTGATCACTCCTTATTGAGTCTCTGTATGAAAATTCTGTATCCACTATCTGGTAAGCGTGTTGTTTATTTGGAAGTGAGAGATGAAAGACAAGAAACACACAATGCACGTAAGTGAAAGCATCACAATTAACAATCAATGGCTCTTAGGTAAAGTATCACTCATTGCTACTTGCTTGCTGCTGCCGAAATGAATACTAGCCCTTTGGCTCGTGCTTTTGCACGTGGCCAGAGGCTTTTTCTCTAAGCATCCGCTGAAAGTATTGAATCACCTTCAGCCTTTGAGCTTCGGTAAAATGATGGGCCGTAGTTTGGATTTTGCTTCCAGGTTGTTTTGAAATTTAGTATGCATCTTAAGTCCCACCAGCTTTTTTATTGTACCTTGCTTGTGTAAATTGATCTTCCGCTCATCCATTCTCCATGCTTAACTTCCTGCGACGTGGTGAAATGGGGATGCCAAAAATATGCTGGAAACAGCTGAAGAAATACAACGGGGAGTTGGTTGTCTTGCTTTTCAATTTCTCTGTTTTATATTTAATGTTATTTTAATTGATTGTCCTGTTTTATTACCATTTTATTCTCATTAATAAATCATGTTCTTCCAACTGTTTTCTTTAGCAAAGTGTATTATTAGGATTTTCAAGAAGCAATGTTATTTAATATTCTAGTAAAACAGTTATCACCTCTGTTGTAGTTTCGTCAACTGTTTAGGGAATCTAAAGTGAGCTTGGATACTCCAGTTTCATGTAATGCCTTATTGTGCGAGAGGTATAAGTTTTTTGGAGAGAGGGAATATGTGCTGTGATGGAAAAAATTTGGTTGTCGTGGACCGGAAGGGAATAGGAGAATTTTTTAGGGAGCTAAGGGTGAGGTGGATCACTTGTGGCATGCGATTAGATGTTGGCCATCCATTGGGTGTCAGTGTCTTAAGAGTTCAAAAAGATTTCTTTTCAGGCTTTATTATTAAAGATATTTAGTGATATACCCATTTTTAGCATTAATATTATAAATAAACCCTACACCATTACATTTCTATAAACAAACCCAAAAAAAACCCAAAAAATGACAGCCGGCTTTATTGAATTTAATATTGATTATTAAATTACTTTAATGCTCTATTGAGTATTTTGGGTATTTTTATGAGATTTTGATGTTGGGCTTGTTTTAAGAAATTGATGGCAATTTTGTAATTTATAAGAAGTTAAAAGCCTCTTTGTTATGTTGTAAATGAGTTTTGAGTATGTTTCTAAAATCCATTTCATATGGGATATTTTTATAATTTAGGCACCTATATTGAGTATAATAGTGAATCTCCCTTTAAACTATATTGACTGATTTGGTTTACTCTTATTGCGGTTTTTATTTTTTGTAACTTAGCCTAAAACGAATCTAGATAAAGATGCATTTTAAAGTTTGATGAAATTTCGAAGTTTATGATCTTGAGTTAAACTATATTAGTTATTTTTTTTTGGTGTAAACTATATTAGTTATTAAACTTTAAAGTTTGTTCACATGTTGGATTTTAGGATGGTTGCTATAAAATTAAAAATATGTAGCAAGTTAAGGATTTTTATTGTTGTAATTGGACTAATTGGTTGTATTTGCTCTCAGGGAAACACAAAAAGGCTTGCAGCACATTCCTGTGCAGTATAATTGGTTGGCAGCAATGGGATAACAAACAGTCCATCACTTTGCTTAATATGCTACCACATCATGCTGCAAACAAGCTCTTTTCACTTTGGCAAGCTCGTTCCTTTCATGACAGAAGAGAAAGCACACAAGGAAAACAATTTGCAATTAACATTTGGTGCAAAAATAGGATATAAAGATTCTTGACTCACTCTATTCTAATCCTATGTACAGTACAACTTTAAAATTTGATATCAGAGAAATCTTAAATATCCTACATGTCTACGCAACACTCAATTACGAACACGCTTTCTGTTAGTGACATAACGCATACATTTTGATCCCCGTAGTCTATTATATAACCTGACATATCAATTCTCAGTAAACTGGTGCTGGCAATTAGTGCACACATAGAAAGTAGTTGCTCCTTCATCTGCTGATCGCATCTATATAGAAAGATATTAAAGAAAGAAAAGAAGGCAACATAGAAGATAATTAGATGACAGGACGAATAAGAGGCAGAAGAAGATGATTGGGTGTTTGTAGAATACCTGTCTGGAATAATATGTATGCTCATTGTGGCCACATTTTTCACATGTTTTAGCATCTGTCTGTTAAGAGGAAAAATAGTATAGAAAAATTAAAAGTAGATTCCCAAACAAATACCACACCTTAAATGAAAACTGAAAAGCAGCTACCTTTCGCAATTGCACTTTTTCTTCACGAATTATTGATATGCCTAGCTCCCTTCTAATATCCTGCAAGGACACATATAGGGTAATGCCTTGGTTTGGTGATACAAACAACTCAATTCAAGCATCACCATCTCTCCCCACCCCGAAAAAGGAAAAAATGGGGAAGTGTGTCAGTACACAAACAAAAGCACACATCGATTAAGATTAAAATGATTATGAACTTTCTTCTTAGGCAATAAGATGTATATATGTGTGTGTTGGGAGGGTAGCTTTTGCATAAGTACATAATTAATAATAATATCGACCAAATGCAACCGCTATGAAAGACATAAGAACCGGGGGGGTGGGGGATTAGCTTTTGCATAAGTACATAATTAATAATAATATCGACCAAATGCAACTGCTATGAAAGACATAAGAACTTGTCACGAAATATGGTCATACCTCAGCAGTGGCTGTGTAAGATATTTGTCTTCCGGAGATTTCTGAAGACAATGGTAATCATTTTAGAAATATACAAAAGTAAGAAGAGGAAATATTAAGGGTTAATATTTAAGAGTCATTTATAAACCTACGAAAAAAGTATTTATGTCATACATAACAAACTATCCAAACACCATGAATTTGGCAAATGTTGTACCGCACAAGTTTGTAAACTATGAAGTAATACTTGCAACACAAATGGTACTACTCAGAAGAATACAAGCCCAATACCAACACATGATTAACATCTATAACATTTGGAATATAAACCAATTCCAAAAAGTAAATTCAATTTGGAATTAGTTTATATAATTAAAATATAGTAATACACATGTGCTGACATGGGAATACATGCATGCATTCACATGCATTGCTACATACAAAGAGGATTTAGTTATCCATAAATCATTTGAAATAAAATCTAAAACTTGAAAACAGATTAAACATGCAAGTCAACGTGAAAGGCTAAAAGCTCAAGTTTCCTATACCTTTCACACTTATCTTACGCTTGCACAAGGGGCATTGAGCATGCTTAGTTGAACTCAATGTTAGCGTAGTCCCGCACAAGTCGCAGAACATGAAATCACGCCCTTCAGAATATGCCATGAAATGCCTCTCCAATAAATCGTTCACCATCGTTGATGAGCCTGCACGTAGACTTTTAACGATTAACAAAGTAATATCCAAACATGTCTAGAGAGGTGCCTTTGGGAATGAGATTTTTCCAAGAAAATGAATGAGTTCTGTTGAGCATTTCATCAAATAGCTAGTGTGGCACTTAGTTTATCCTTGTTCCATTCCTAAAAAGGTTTGCCAAATCAAATTCATATATGATAATTTCATTCATATTACCACAAGCCGAACAATGAATTCAACAAACAAACGAGCAGTAGCTACTAAAAAGACCAAATCATTATATAACCAACATTACTAGAGTCATAAGTTGAAGAAGAAACTGAAAACAATGATTCCTATGTTAACAGTATTGTTGATGAGATAGAGTAGTCACGTGTTTATCACGTGAGTGTTAGTTAGAATACTTATAGGAGAAGAAAGTTAGTTAGTTATATAAAGACGAGCTTAGATTCTCCTTCCATTCAATTAATAATACCCTACGAAAATACAAAAATTTAATGCTTCAATAACAAAAAAAAAAAAAAAAACACAATAAGCATTAACATCAATTCAATATTAAACTACCACAAAAAATAACAAATAAAACAAAACAACAAAATTTGATTTTCTGTAATAATGACCACACCTACAAAATCACTTCTTCTGCCCCAAACAGCAACCAAAAATCAAACAACAACCACAAAAATAAATCAAACAGCAACTGAAAAAACAACCACCAAAAGTAAAAAATAAGACAGCAACCAAAAATCAAACAGCAAAACAGCAACAGAAAATAACTAATAAAACAGAAACTAAAAATATAGAAAATTACCAGATATGTGCAAATGGAGGGCAGCAAGCAAGCCAATCCTTTCCTTAGCCTTCAACAAATAAATTCTGTCAAGAAAAATCATCACACAACAGTCAGACAAAATAAATAAATTAACAGAAATTATCAAATCCCAAATTTTTTTAATTAGGGTTTACATAAATTAATACCTGAAACAGAAAAAAATCGAGAGAGGGAGACTGAGAATGACTCAGAGAGAGCGAAACCGGCTGAGTGACTAAGAGAGAGTGGCTGAGAGAGCGGTTGAGTGATTGAGAGACAGTGATTTTGTGATTGAGACGAGAGCGGTTGAGTGACTGAGACGAGCGGCTGAGTGACTGAGACGAGCGGCTGAGAGAGAGAGAGAGAGAGAGAGAGAGAGAGTGAAACTGCGAGAAAGCGGCTGAGAGAGAGAGCGGTTGAGGAAAGAGAGAGTGACAGAGAGATCGGGTGAGAAATCTGGGCGAGAGTGATTGAGAATAACCGAGACTGAGTCTGAGAGGAGAAGAGTCGAGAGTGGGTCTAAGAGGAGAAGAGGAGACGGAATGGAAAACAAATATCGAAGCCTTTCAAATGTTAGGGTTTCGCTAGATCTAGTGTGGCAAAGAGTAGGAAATGGGTTAAACTCAGCGAATCATCATTTGACACGTGTAATATTTTTAATTAAATAATATAATTAAAATATCAGTCAGGTCCGGTTTTTGGTGGTTTGCAGGCAATTAAAACCTGTCCAACCCGGTTCGGGCGGTTTTTTAACCAGTTCTTTGATTTTTTCAGTATACAAACCGAACCAAACCACCTTAGGCGGTTCGGTTCAGTCGGTTCGGTTAGGTTTTCGATAATAATGTCCACTCTTATGTTAAGAGGAACGTTAACTTAGACGATTCAGAATTTAAAAATGCAGTGAGCTGAACTTTTAAGCCTATTTTCACAAGCGAATATGTTCTCTCAAAATTTCTATAGATCAAAGAGTTTTCTACTAAGACGCTAGAATGGGAGTTATAGTGAGAGGGTTCTTATAATGGTAATTTTTCAACCTTGCATGCAAAACCAAGTTGTGGCTACTTCCAAGCTTTTAACTCATAAACTGAAAAATATCTCATCAAACCAAACATTGTTCCATTCACAACCCAAGTCTTTTTCTACCTCAACTTCTAATTTACTTAAAAACTCAACCTCCAATACTCCGATTCCCTGCTTGTCCCCAAATCAGGAGAAACAGTGTGCAACGGAGATAATATTGTTTTGCTATTCTCAACTAATCATGATATGCCACACGTGATAACTTTTCCACTTGGCATAGCGTGATTGGCCGGAGTTAGCAAAACAATGTTATCTCTGTTTCATTTATGTTTTTTGCCACATTAGACACCGAACTAAAGAAAATGCAAAAAAGATAGAGAAGTATATACAGTAAAGATGTTGCTTTAGACTATGGTCTCAAGTTTAAACCCTTATGGCATCTTGATAGTGTGTGTGAACTCCTCTCTTCTTTGTAATTTAGACTATCACTTGTGATTTTTTTTTTAAATCATTAAAGAAATTGATACTACATTAGATACCAGTTTCTTATCTAGAGAAACCCATAATTCTTAATTCTAAACAAGAATTTAAAGAAAAAAAAAAAGCTCAGAAATTAAATTACATGAAAAATCAAAGTAAAAGAAGAAGAAGAAGAAGAAAAAGAAGAGGAAGAAGAAGAATGGAAAGCTATGTCTACGTAAGAGTAGTTTTACCTCATTGTGCCATGGTAAAGGGTAAAGGCAACTAAAGATAAACACTATTCACATGAATAGTGACTACCCTAACAATTTTTTGATGCATTCCCACCCATTGCTATGGCAACCACTATTTACATGAGATATGAGGAGAGGAATTTGTATGGATTTTGGTGTGGGAAGTGACGACCTTGAAGAGTCAGCACCAACCGAATTAACCTGTCAATGAAAATATAGTTTTCTGCCAAAGTTGTTTACACCAATTGTTGACATACCTGAGGAAGAATAATTGTTTCCTTAAAGCAAGGAAGGCAATGTATATCATTTTGAAAATATATTAGCTCTGTTTCTAAAGCTTTCAACTCATGTGGAAGGAAATCAACAGTATAGAATTTCTTGACAAGTTTACATATATGCTTAATATTGAATAACTTGAAGGAATTACGAGGATCCAATGATGAGCTAAAGTTAAGAAGTTCAACTGTTTGCTCCGAAAATCTATCATTTAACTCCCTCAACATGCAATCTAAAAATATCATTAAATACATCAAAGCGATAAGCATGCTCGATTGTAATAACATCTTTTTGTCGATAAGAACGACGTGTACCCGTCATATAACTAGCACCCATATCAGGAACATCAACACCATGTAGTTCACAAAATGATACCACACTCGTGAATAAATTATCCCAACCATGTTCCCCCATATCTTGAAGTTGCATTTTTGTGTTTTCAATAAAATTTAAAGCACTTACAATGTCTTGAATTTTAGTCCGAAATGTTTGACAAAGAAAATTGGTCAATCCTATAATTTTATCCATCAAAACCAATACAAACACGAACTCAAAAGACATCATAGAAATATAATTACTCTCTGCATCACCACGAAACTGTTGGTTAGGTCCATGATCATTGATTTCTAGAAGAAGTAATTTAGTCTCTTTAAATAAACTTATCAAACTTGTAATAGAGGCAAAATGAGAGCCCCAATGAGTTGCTCTAGCTCTATCAAAGTACGAGCTTGATGAAATCTTTTACCTGTCTCAAGTTCCCCATAATCCAACAACTCTTTGAGTTCAGTGTTTCGAATTAAGTTTAATTCATTACGGCGCTTAGCAGAAGCACTAACAAAATTCACAGTGTTAGTCAACATTAAAAAAAAAATCTCCATACAACTTTCACATCTTTAGCTGCACCATTTAATGCTAATTACAAGCGATGAGCAAAGTAATGCACATAATATCCATATGTACAATCTTGAAGAAACAATGCTTGTAATCCATTCCATGAACTACGCATATTACTAGCACTGTCTTACCCTTGACCACGCGTTTTCTCCACTAGAATGTCGTTATTACCAAGAACTTTGCATATCTTATTTTGAAGATTCAAGGCATTAGTGTCTGCAACACTCAAAATATCAAAAAGCGCCCACGAATAAATCTATCACAATCAACAAATCTTAGAATAATAGTAATTTGTTCTTTACCGGATTCATCAACAAGAATACAAAATTTGATCTTCCCAAGTTCTCTACAAATTGTCTTCCTTACCTTGGTAGCAAAAATATGCAAGATTTGTTTTTGTATGTCATTGGATATGTACTGAGCATTTTGAGGAGCCTTATCTAGGATAACTTTCTCAACTTCTATATTCATTCCTGCAAAAGACTTTACTATTTCAATGAAATTCGTGAATAAATTATCCCAACCATGTTCCCCCATATCTTGAAGTTGCATTTTTGTGTTTTCAATAAAATTTAAAGCACTTACAATGTCTTGAATTTTAGTCCGAAATGTTTGACAAAGAAAATTGGTCAATCCTATAATTTTATCCATCAAAACCAATACAAACACGAACTCAAAAGACATCATAGAAATATAATTACTCTCTGCATCACCACGAAACTGTTGGTTAGGTCCATGATCATTGATTTCTAGAAGAAGTAATTTAGTCTCTTTAAATAAACTTATCAAACTTGTAATAGAGGCAAAATGAGAGCCCCAATGAGTTGCTCTAGCTCTATCAAAGTACGAGCTTGATGAAATCTTTTACCTGTCTCAAGTTCCCCATAATCCAACAACTCTTTGAGTTCAGTGTTTCGAATTAAGTTTAATTCATTACGGCGCTTAGCAGAAGCACTAACAAAATTCACAGTGTTAGTCAACATTAAAAAAAAAATCTCCATACAACTTTCACATCTTTAGCTGCACCATTTAATGCTAATTACAAGCGATGAGCAAAGTAATGCACATAATATCCATATGTACAATCTTGAAGAAACAATGCTTGTAATCCATTCCATGAACTACGCATATTACTAGCACTGTCTTACCCTTGACCACGCGTTTTCTCCACTAGAATGTCGTTATTACCAAGAACTTTGCATATCTTATTTTGAAGATTCAAGGCATTAGTGTCTGCAACACTCAAAATATCAAAAAGCGCCCACGAATAAATCTATCACAATCAACAAATCTTAGAATAATAGTAATTTGTTCTTTACCGGATTCATCAACAAGAATACAAAATTTGATCTTCCCAAGTTCTCTACAAATTGTCTTCCTTACCTTGGTAGCAAAAATATGCAAGATTTGTTTTTGTATGTCATTGGATATGTACTGAGCATTTTGAGGAGCCTTATCTAGGATAACTTTCTCAACTTCTATATTCATTCCTGCAAAAGACTTTACTATTTCAATGAAATTGCGCCGATTAGATGAGTTAACGAATTCATCGTGGCCTCAAAAATCCAATGCTTGATTTGCTAGATACCTAATGCTCTCTATTGTGGTCCTAAGTCACAATCAATTGTCCATCACTTATTGGTTTGATTGCTTATCTACCACTTTTTCAATATGAATAGATGAGTTTTTTTAAGCTAATCCACTTTTGCATAGCAAGATGATGTGACGAATTTTGCTTGCCTACATTATGTTGAAATTGTTTGGGCCTAATTTGACACACTTAGCCCAACATTGGAGGCCCAGAACTAACAAAGAAAACTTCAGGGCCCGAGCAGTTTGAACTTTGCATCTAAATTAAAATCAAGGGCCCAAAAATCCAAGAAAGCCCAGCCCAGAACCTATCCCACCACGAGGATGACTTGGGCTTCGAAGAAATCCAAATTGGGTTTGGCATGTTTAAAGTAAAGAAAGATGAGCCCGGGAAAGAAACAGACCCACGTGACCTCCTGACTTGAGAAAAGTCAGCCATTTCAACTGGGATTGATAAGGAGTTAATAAGGGCAGGTATAAAAAGGACATCTCTGAAAACTCTGCCAAACCAGAAGATCAGAATCCCTTTTTTATATATACTCAGAGAAAAATCTACTCCAAAGAAAGGCACTGCTTCCAAGAGATAAGCATACTACATTGTAGAGATAAGTAGGAAGAAGGGAGTTGTTCAAATGGAAAATCAAACTAACCATCACAGTTTGAATTCTTACAAAGTGGTTGAAATTAAAGAAGGGTCAGGTTTCTTTTTCAAGAAATACAGGGAAATGACTGCCTTAGGAACCGACTATGGAAGGCTTGTCTGCCAGAATTGATAAAACCTTTTTTTTTTGCGTTTCAAAATAAAAGATCTTTTTCAGAAAATCTGCCGCCCATTTTTAAAAGGATTAGAAATCCTACTCCAAGATTTCCTATAAATATAAGAGAGGGTGAATAGAGCAGGACACATAAAAAAAAAACAAAACAAAACAAAAAAAAAACAAAAAAAAACAAAAAAAAAATTCAACCAAAAACAAAAACTCAAAATGATCACTTGATCTCTAAGAACCTTCAAACAAACTGAAGCAACTAAAACCTCATTTGAACCACAAAAGAAGCCAGCTATAAATCAGAACTTTCAGTTCAGACTTAGAGAAATAAGTCATTCAAAATAAGATTTCTCTTGGTACAAATTTGGTTCAGTAGAAGCCTAAACAAGCAGAGTTTGGGTGTTTACAAATATGAAAACCTCAACAAATTTATGGGGAGTCCTGATCAGGCAGAACATGCACCACAGTGCAATTCCAGCTCAGTAATCCTCAAGTCCAGCCACTTCTGCCCCTTTTAGACTGAAGAGGCTGCAATTCTGCCCGTTCATAAAGCCTCCCAGGGCTTGAAATAGATTAAAGCTCCACCAAACTCGAACGTTGGTATCGATTTACAGCTGAAACTTAGTAGTTGAAGTTGTTAATAGCTTAGTTCAGCACATGCTTATCCAGTCTAGCCCGGATCAGAAGTTTCTATCCAGGCAGAAATTGTTCACCCCGTTTTGTGATTACTCCTGAGATGGAAGAGCAAAGTTCCCCACTGCCTTGGAAACCATTGATTGGTCAACAAGTAAGCTTTCTTTGGTGTATGAGCGTGCCACTGCTAGCAATGAAGATTCTAGCAGACTTATTCTAGAATAGATAACTTGCACCCCAAGTTACTGATTTCTATAAACAAACGATTGCGAATTTGGGTGAGGAATATCTCCCAAGTAAGTTCTTTTCTTGCCTCAGACTAGTGAGGACTTTAACAATTTATCTCAGTATAAAGAGGTTGTTCTGGCCAGAATGGTTGATGGAATTTAAGCTGTCTTAGGCAGAATTGCCTTTTACAAAACTATAAAAATAAATACCCATGCTAGAAAGATAAAAAGACAGCTGGAACTCCATTTCTGCCTGGATAGGAGGCTCTGATCCGGGCTGGACTGGAAATATATGCGCTGGACTGAACAGTCAACAACTTCAACTGCTAAGCTTCAGCTGTAAATCGATACCAAAGGTCAATTTTGGCAGAGCTTTAATATACTTCAAACTTTTGTGAGGCTTTTGAGTAGGCAAAACTGCGGTTTCTTCAGTCTGAAAGGGCAGAAATGGCTGTTTTTGAGGACTTCAGTGGGTTAGAGATTGCATTGGGAAATTTGTTGAGGTTTTTATGTTTGGGAAAAGCTCAAGCTCTGCCTGTCTTGGTTTTTTGCTGAACCAAATTTGTAACGAGAGAAATCTCGTTTTAAATAACTTTTTTTTTCTCTAAGTCTGAACCTTGGGAATTCTGATCTAAAGCTGGTTTTACTTGGAATTCAAGTGAGCTTTTGGTTGATTTTAAGTTGTTGGTTTGATTGATGATTTGAGTGTAAGATTGATTGTCCTTTGCCCTGTTCACTCCTTGTATTTATAAGAAATGTTTTCTGGAGTAGGGTGATTCTTTTAATAATGGGCGGCAAATCCTTTCAAAAAGATCTTCCTTTTAAAATGGAAAGGAAAAAGGATTTCACCAGTTTTTGGTAGATAGGTTCTTAATAGGCAATCACTTCCTTATTTTTCTTGAAAGAGAATCTAATCTTTTCTTCTAATTTCAACTGCCCCTTGTGAGAGCTAAAAAACCGTGATGGTTAGTCTAATTCTTAGTTTGAACAAGTCCCAGTTTCCTGCTTATCTTTTTGAAAATATAGCCTGTGTATTTCTCTTGATAAGATGGTGCCTTCTTTGGAGTGGAGACAATATCCCAGAATATACATAGGAGGGGATTTGATTTTTTTGGATTTTTCAAAGCTGTCTCTTCCCAGTTTTTGCCAGCCACTGACCCTCTTAATTATCTGTGCAACGGTTGATTTTGTTGACTTTTCCAAATCTGGGAAGAAAAAGGTGTTTATGTAGGTTCTATCCCTTTTTATCCAAATCGTGCTGGGCTCATTTTGTCTGGAGCCCAAAGGTGACTTCTCTTTTGAGGCCCAAGTTTGCTTGTCTAGTTTGATCAGTTTTGGGCTAGGCCTTTCTGGACTTTGGGCTTCTGCTCTCCATTTTTCAAAGACCAAACTGTTTGAGTTTTTGTAGCTTTATTCTGGGCTTCTTCTTCGTTGTGCAGGGCGTGCCAGATTAGGCCCAAACAATGCCCCCATTAAGTCTGAAATGTTTTGGAACGGTTTCAGACTTAAATGAATTGGCCATTAAATTGGCGCGTGCCAGTCTCTTCCGTTATCCCACGTCTGCCACGTCTTCCCACTGAGCTAGTGTTCGTGGGAAACTGCGCTCAGTTACTAGCTCTTTATTGGCTAGTCAATATCAAATGACGCCTTGTCTTCTCCACGTCCCTGTCTTCTCTTTCCCACATTTTTTAGCTTCCTTAAAAGAAATTCAAAACCTACTATTCCTGTTCATCCGAAAACCCAGTATTTCAGACCTTATTCCTTTGAGCTTCTCTTCGACAACTCTCTTCCTTGCTAGAACCTGCCTTGCCTTTCCTATCAACTTCCTCTGTTTTTTTTTTCAACCTAAAAACAATCCTAAGAAATGTCTTCCAAGAAATCCCGTGCTCAGTCTTCCTCTGTTCCAGTTCCTCTAGATTATATTACTGGGATTGGAATTGACAACCACGCGATAGAGGTTAGGAGCAAGCTCCATCCTTTGGCCCAGAAAAACCTAGATGAGAATGTCCTCCATTTGTTTGAGAATACCTTGGTGCTGGGGCCTCACTGGTTTGGTCCTGTTCCTCATGAGAAGGCAGAACTGATGAAGAAGGATGCTGAGGCTCCTTTATGTTTTGAGAGCACTTCTGCTTTGGCTTCTCATTCTTGGGTCAGCAAGAAATTGAGCCGGTCTTTCCCGTCTAGCGAGGTGAGAAACAGTTCAGTGAAATGGGTAGACTGGATTGACAGACTCCTTCCAAGATATGGACCTCACTGGAAGCAGGTTCGTATTTATGACGCCATACTTCTGTCCAAGTAATCTGTCAATAGAGATGAGAACCTGCTTGCTGCTGCCTTGTGTTTCTGGAATTCTGCCAGTAACACTTTCGAATTTCGCATAGGCCCCATGGCTCCAACTTTGCTGGACATGGCTCAGATTTTCGGGTTTAGGCCCCATGGAAGACCTGTTGATGCTGTTGGTGATTATCACAGGAAGAAGAACCAGCATAAGCTAGCCAAGCCATTCATCATCTCTCCAGCCCTGATCAACCAGAACTGCTCCTTCTCCAATTATCTCAGGAAATTCAGTGTTGAGAAGGAGAAGGACCAGCAGCACATGTTGTTCCTTCTGTATTGGCTGAACAGGTTCATTCTGCCCAACCGTTCCTCTGCAGTTCTGCTTGACTACAGACACCTGGCAGACGCTTTGCACAATCATACTGATGTTGGACTCGGGCCTTCGGTTATGGCTCATCTTTTCAAGAACCTGTATACTACCACCTTGGAGAATCCGCTGAATTTGTCTGCTCCTGGTGCACTCTTGATGATCCAGATCTAGCTGCAAGTCTATTTCCCAGAACTGAGGTTCCCAGACATAGTTCTGCCTGAAGACCAAGTTCTGGCTCAGCCTTTGATGTTAGCAGAAGTGCCCAAGCGTTCCATTGAAGAGTACCTGATGTTATTCAGGCACTGCACGAAGAGATCAGCAGCTCAGTGGCAAGTGGTGATCAGGAGAACCTATCCTTGGTTCCAGCCTGGATACCGTTTGTTTGAGAATGAGCCGGAAGAAGACGCATCCATAATCGATTTCAAGAAGAAGTTCCTGAGTGTGACCCTTCCAAGAGACCTGCCCCATGGAGGTGGGGAGCCTCCCAATTATCATATAGGGGCAGAAGTGTATCACCCCAACTTTTGTGCAAGGCAGCTTGGCTGTCCACAGCTTATTCCACTCAAATCTTATAGGAGCTGCAATCGGGCTTCTTCTTGGAGGGACTTGGATGACCTGGAGGTGCACAAGGATGCCAGGTGTGCGGTAAACAAGATCAACAACAATGCAGATGCCCTCTATCCATCCTAAGAGCTCAATTCCTGCAGTTCTGCCAATTTTGACGCCTGGTGGAAGGCTCGATTTCGAAATCTACCTGCTTCCAGTACTGCACTGGCAATGATTTTTTATGGCTGGGATGGCTGGGCCGTTCGTACAGGAGAGGAGACTCACAAGTTTATGGTGCAGACCATAAAGGACATCAATGCCCAAGTTCTGGAAGGTAGTGTCTCAATTCTGTCTGTTCTGGAAGGTAGTGTCTAACACTTTGTTCTGTCTGCAACAGATCCCTCTCTGACACAGAACGTTGGTGGTCAGTCTACCCAGGCTGGATAAGTGTTTGGTAAATTTTCTATCCTTCTTTTCCTTTTACCTTTTCTTGCTGGATTGATTTCTGAAATTGTCATTTCTTGTACAGTTACTTCTGTCAGAACTGCTAGGGACCTAGAGCTTCCTTCTAGAGAGGAAGAAGAAGAAGAAGATCAAGCAGAACAGACTCCCGTTGAGGCCACTCCTTTTGCCAGATGGAAAAGAAAGGAAACTGCTCAACCCGCAACTTCAGGTGAATTTTGACAGTTCCTGAGCTTTTTCTATTTCTGTTCTATCCTGTTCTGGCTTATGTTCTAATGGCCCTTTTTTCTGTCTATTGCAGCTGAAGGTCCTTCTCCTTATCCCACTAAGTCAAAAAGGCTTAAAAAGAGGACGGTGGTGGAATATGTGGCCACAGAAGGAACTGCAGCAGCTCCCATCGCCACTTCAGACACGGATGAAGAGCTGAGAGAGGCTTTTGAGGCTGTGGAGCAAGAGAAGGAGCTGGAAGAGCTGGAAGAAGTAGGAGAGGGGCCTCAGGAGAAGGCCAAGACAGTGGAAGAAGAGGTGAGTCTTATTTTTCTAGTTGTGTCAGTTTCTGCTGCCTTTTATTCCTTCTGTCCTGACTTCTGTCTATCTGTAGGAGGAAATTCCTTCCTGTTGAGGTGATAGCAGAGAGTATTGCGCTGGCTAAAAAACAACAGGAAGACACAAGGGCAGGGCTGACTAGCTCAGAGCTGACCCTGTTTGAGGATCCAGAGGGAGAACACTCTACTGCTGTTCCATTAGCTAAGGAGCAGGCAAGTCAGTCTGCATCAGAACCTGTGGACCAGGCTATGGTGGTTCCAGAAGCTGGAGTAGAAGTGGATGCCTCTGCTCTTGAAGTCATAGTAATTTCTCTTCCAATTCTGCTCACATTTTCTGCAATTCTATTTTGTTTTCTACTCATTTAATCGTTGTAGTCTTCCTAGGTAGAAGTGCTCAGATCTGTTGGTGCCCTGTCAGTAGTGACTAGCCCCTTGAAGCCCCCAATTGTTGCTGTAAGTATGCATTACATTTTTGGGCTTTTTCTTTTATGTTTCTGCCTAGTCTTGACTTATGCTTCCTTCTGCAGATGCCTATTCATTCCCTCCCAGGTTCATCTGCCACGGCCTCCTTTGCTGATCCAGAATTGGCAGAATTTGAAGCCATGAACTTAGATGCACAACTAGACAGATTGGAGATGCTTAGCTCTCCTGTAGGCAAGGCAAAATCTAAGGCAGTGGAGGAGGCTATAGAACTAGAGCTGGCAGTCTACTGAACTTGAGCTGGATGAGGATAGGGAAGCCATTGACCAGCTGATGAAGGATCTGGACCTGCTACACAGACAGAACATGGCCCCTAAACCTATACTTGAGATGAGCCTTGGTCTGGTAAGGGATGTGCTCAACCTTCACGACCACTATGAGGATCTCAAGCCACTCATGAAGCCAATTTGGCTGATTTTGCAAAGTAGAAGGCAGAACTGGACCAGATGGTGGCGGGATACAAGGAAGCCAAGGCCACTGCAAACAAGTTGGAGAAGCAGATTGAAGAGCTTCAAAAACAGTTGGCAGAGTGCAGGGAAGTGCATAACAGGCTCGGGGCTGGACTGAGCTCCAAGACTAAGGCTACCTTCCTTGTGCAGAGCATGGTTGCAACTTCCAGGCCAGCCCTGGAGATTGCAGAGGCTTCAATCCATCAGGGGGTGCTGCTTTAGAAGGAACTCTCCATAAAGAAAGTTAACTTGCAAGAAACCCTTAGGAAGTTAGGGTTTTGATTTTTTTAGTATTTATTTATGCTTTTAGTTTTTGCTTTATGATGAACAATTTGCCATGGGGAAGGCCCCATGGCTATTTATTTTAAATAAAGTTTATTATTTTTTGTTGCAATTTTTGGTTTTTAATTTCTTTTGATGAAAATAAACAGAAGTAGTAAAAAAAACGAAAGGGAAACAAACTTTAAACAACTTAGAGTAAAAATAAATTCTGGACAGAGTCTGAAACAAACAGTTTCAATGTTGTTCCTTCTCTATCCCAGGATCTGTCTGTCCAGCCTGTGAATCCCATATGGTTGGATAAAACTTAACCATTTGCCGTTGATTGGGGCAGCATGAATTTCTCCATCTCGATCCTGCAACCTGTATGCCCCCATTCCAATGATTTGATTGACTATGAAAGGGCCTTCCCATGTAGGTGACCACATTCCATAACCAGCTATATGTGTTCCAAGAGGCAGAACTGCTTTCCAGACTATCTCTCCTTCTTCAAAACTCTTGTTCTTTACTCTTTTGTTGTAGGCCCTTGATACAGTTTGCTTTCCTGCCAGGAGTTTATTGAGGGTGTCAATTCTGCTTGGATCCAATCCATCCAGTTCTAGCAGCATGGTTTGCGAGTAATTTTCTCCAACCAGATCATGTTGGTGAGCAATTCTGAGGGATTGAATAGCTATCTCCATAGGCAAAATTGCATCATGGCCATAGGTTAGAGCATAGGGGGTCATGCCAGTTGCTTCTCTCTTTGAAGTTCTCTATGCCCACAGAGTTTCTGACAACTTCTCATGCCACTGCTTTGGGTTCTTCTCAAGCATTTTTCTGATAATGTTGATGATTACTTTGTTGCTTGATTCTGCCTGCCCATTGGCTTGAGCATAATAAGGAGTGGATTGAAGCAGTCTGAATTTGAATGCCTCTGCCATATCCAGTATTTCTCCAGATATGAAAGAGGATCCCTATCAGTTGTGATTGATTCTAGGATGCCAAATCTCTGTATAATCTGCTCTTCTATGAAAGTGATGATCTCTTGAGATGTAGTGGATTTAACAGGCTTGGCCTCTACCCATTTAGTGAAGTAGTCTGTAGCAACAATGATAAAACAGTGCTGCTGGCTGCTGGCTGCTGGCTGCTGGCTGGATAGATCTTGCCAATGAGGTCCATTGCCCATCCTCTAAAGGGTCATGACTTTACCACTGGATTCATGGGAACTAAAGGAGCCTGCTGGATTGGGCCATGCCTTTGACAAGACTCACACCCCTTGGAATAGTCAATGCAATCTTTCATCATGGTTGGCCAGAAGTAGCCATACCTTCTAATTAACCAGCACATTTTCCTTCCTCCTTGATGAGCTCCACATATTCCTTCATGAGTTTCCCCCATGACTTTCATGTATTCTTTCTTTCCGAGGCACCTTAATAGTATCTCATCCTTGTTTTTTCGGACCAAATCTTCATTCCACATAAGGTAGTTCATAGCCATGATTCTGACTCTCTTTTCAGAGGACAGAGTTGGATATTGTAAGTAAGTCATGACAGGATTTCTCCAATCATCTTCAGTGATCATGGCAGAATTGACATCTATCTCCATCCCTCTAGTCAGAACAGATGGTAGGCTTTTCTTCCCTACCTTGATGATTCTTTGCACACAATCTTCAGGCATTTGTATGCCTATTGCTACCTGAGCCAATTCATTGGCTGCAAAGTTTTCTTCCCTTGGGATATGCTCCCAAGTAGCTTCTCTGAATTCTGTTAGAAGATTCCTAGTTGCCACTAAGTAGACGGCTAGAGAGGGACTTAGGCACTTGTATTCCCCAACAATTTGTTTTAGCACAAGCATAGAATCTCCCAAAATTTCAACAAACTGGATTCCTAATTCTACCAGCATTTCTAGGCCAATGATTAGAGCCTCATATTCTGCCCTGTTGTTGGTGCACTGGAAATCCAATTGGAAAGAATAACAGTGTCTGATTCCAAGTGGTTCTTCCAAAACAATTCCTGCCCCAGAAGCTATATCAGTCTTTGATCCATCAAAGTATAGCTTCCAAGGTGTAAGGTGTACTGAATAGATAGGATTGTTCAAGCAGGTATGAGCTCTTTTCAATAGATCTGCATTTGCTATATCCAAGGAATCCATGTTTTCAATTTCTTCACCCGGATGGTCTGCTAGGAAGTTTGCCACAGTTTGTCCCTTGACAGCTTTCTGGGGAACATATCTGAAGGCAAATTCTGTCAAGGCCAGAGTCCATTTTCCAATTCTGCCTCTCAGCATTGGTCTTGTTAGCATGTACTTGATCAAATCCGTTTTGGCAATGATGTAGATGGTGTATGGTAGCATGTAGTGTCTGAGTTTCACAGCAGTGAAGTACAAGGCTAGGCAAAGTCTTTCAATTGCAGAATATTTTCTTTCTACTTATGTCAGTGTCCTGCTCAGATAGTAGACTGCATGTTCATTCCTTTTCTTGTTATCTTGAACTAACAGACTCCCAATGGATACCTCTGATGCAGATACATAGAGCTTGAGTGGTATGCCTCTCTTTGGTGGGGACAGAACTGGCAGATTTGAGAGGTAATGCTTGATTTCCTCAAAAGCTTGTTGGTGCTGTTCCTCCCAGTTGAAGGTCTGTTCCTGTTTCAATCTTAACAAAGAGGAGAAAGGCTGGATTTTCCCTGCAGAATTGGATATGAATCTCCTTAGAAAATTAATTTTTCCTAAGAGACTTTACAATTCTTTCTTGTTCCTAGGCGGTAGAGCTTCTATGATGGACTTTGCCTTGTTCTTGTCAATTTCTATGCCTCTCTGGTGGACCAAGAATCCTAGGAAATTTCCTGCTTGAACTCCAAAAGCACACTTCTTTGGGTTCATTTTTAGTTTATGTTGTCTCATTCTTAGGAATGCCTTCCTTAGATTTGACATGTGGTTTCCCTCCTCTGGGGATTTAATCACCACATCATCGATATACACTAGCAGTGGCATGCTCGCACACTAAAGAAAGTTGACTTGTTGACCAGTCAATGGTTTTTAAGGCAATGGGGAACTTTACCCTTCCATCACAGGAGCAAACACGAAATGGGTGAACATCAATGCACATTGATTCCCACCAATTCTCTTCTATTTTTTATACCCGTCAACAATAAAGGTTGGGTGTGACTGATTCATGTCAAAAAGGAATCAAGGAAAATAAAAGACATTATTCTTAACAACAGAATACTCAAGCCAAGTGAATTGTCCAAACCACCTTTTGAACTGAGCACACCAATTAGTTAATTTGTTGCACAGTTTAATTTCTCACTACATATACTATAGGGTCGGGCCAAAACCCATTGTAATAGTTGAAGCCAGTCAATGAGACCAATTTGAACGGTTCGATATATTTTTATATTAAAAATATATAATCTTAAAAAGTGTCGAACCAAATCATGCACAATAAAAAATGGTTTAACTTATTTTGTCAGTGAACTAAATCACATATTTTAAGCTTATTGTGTTTTTTTGACACTTAACATTTTCTTATAGGTTAATTAACTAATTTTAGTGTTGTAAATTGTGTCGCAATTTAGTTTTTTCCACACCCTAAGAAACGGAGGTCTTCATAACCTAATAATAGTAATAGTATCATCATATTTGAACAAAAGATAACAATGACCATGACTAACCTTACTAGTAACTATGCCAGTAGTATTGAATATGATCAACTTCATCAAGAGCAGGCAATAACTATTAAGAATACTTCTTTGAAAAGAACATATAGTAATGATAAGGACAAAACATGGGTTGCTACTCCTAATAAGAAGAAGAAGAAGGTCAAGTTTTCAGTGAACAAGAATTCAAGTAAGGGCATGGGTCTACTCGAACATACTTATGAGTTTCTTGAAGAATTCAAGCAAGTGATCTTGGAAAAAATGAATGGGACAATGCTCTAATTGTTGGTATGGAAAAGTTTATTCCGCGCTAGCATAAAGAGAGATTAAGGCAAGTTGTTGCTGCCTCAAGAGCAAATCTCATCCAAGAAGCCCAAGAAATTCATCAAGTGTAAGGAGAAGGACAAGCTCGAGAAATGTAAAACGGGGGTTCCATTGATAGATCCTGTGCTTGCGCAAGAATAGATAACCTTGGGGTGATAGAAGCTGTCAAGCAAGTCAAAGCGCTCCTTTATGGTGACAACTACCTGAAATTACAGTGTTCATAAGCATCATCTAGATGAAGATGATTTAGTTCAAGTTTGGTCATTTCAGGCTATTAACCCTAATTTTAACCATGACAATCTTGATGATGATCTCAATGGTCATCTCGATAATAATTGCAACGATAATGAAGATGATGACAATGATCTTAATGACGATGATAGTTAGCTTCACTTGGATCTTATTCTGGTTCGGAAAGGTGATCTTGTTCTCAAGGAAGAAGGCAACAAAGGAAGAAGTAATAAAAGCAATAAAGGATGAGAAGTTGTAGGTGGTAGCAGCAGTGGGAGCTGCATCCCTGAAAAGTTTGAGAGTAGCAACCCAAAAAAAATTGATAGCTACAGCCCCAGAGTTGGTGAAAAAAGACCAAGGGACTTTTAATCAAGACTATTTTATATAATAAATTTTTGTAAATGTTTTTTAGGATGAGCTTTTGTAGCTAAAGCTAGCTAGGTTTGGTATTTGCAATGTAATTGAGGAATTAGCTAGCTAGCTTTGTGTGTAATTGATGAGTTAATGGATCCATATGCTATACGTACAATTTGTAGAATTATGAACTGAATATTAGCAATTGACAATGAAATGGTAGTCAATCTAATCACCAAACGGGAACTTTGATCACAGTTGATCACATTCGCTCTTTGCTAAAAAATGATTGTGTGAATTAGAAAACTCATACTTTAATAGTATTAATTAATTACGTACTGTTTGATTTTTTGCCATAGTTGATGTGAGGAATGTTGTATAATACAAAAGTTTCCTAAGAAACCAAGGTCGACATGCAAACGTATCACCATATTCGGCCAAAAGCTAAGCTATGCTAAGAAGAAGAGAGCTAGGTTTTCCAACAACATCTTGTACTTAGGCTTGAACTTGAAGTTGAAGAAAGAAAGAGGAGAAGAAGAGGGTGGTTATGGTGGTGAAGAATAAGGGCAAGAAGATCAAATTTGAAAACGACGTGCCTGAAGAATTTAAGAGTTTGATTCTTGAGGGATGAATAGGACGAAGCTGCAAATATTGTTGCATAAGAGTTTGTCCGAGAGTGACATAAAGAGATAACAAGGCAAGTTGTTGCTACCTTGACATCAAACCAAAACAAAGATCTTCCTCAACTGCAATAAGGAGGCTATGGTCAAGGGTAATAGGATCCATAGGATTCCATTGATTGGTTGAGAGCTTGAGGAAGAAGAGATAACCTTGGGGTTGTGGCACATGCCAAACAATCTTATGTGTTGAAATCTACTTGGAACCACATTTTCTGTGATCATCAACTAGACGTAAATGATGTGGTAAACTTTGGTAATTCCAGGTTCATCATAACAACAATGAGATTAACGGCAGGTTGGTGATGACAATGGTCAGGTTTACTTTGCTCTTGTTTTGGTCGAAAGATGCAGTTCTTATTAAAAAGGAAGGTGGCAAAGAGGGTGCTACTAGTTATGCTAATGGAGGAAGTAGTAGTGTTGGATTTTATTTGCAATCTAATTGAGAAATTAGGTAGAGCAAATTATGCTTAGGAAAATGCGTGTTTTTTTTTTCCTCTTCTTAGAAGTAGGAACTTTTACTTTCTATTCGCAGCTAATGTGTGCATAAATTTTTATTTTTAAGTTTTTGATGAACTACTTTTTTATATGTGTCAAACTGTGATTTATTAAAAAGTTGCTTCTAACAAATATAGTAGGAATATATCATAATAGTATGCTACATTTGTCCTCATTGCAAAATCAAAAACACGACGAGCAAAGAATATTTCACATTAGGAGTTTTGATTGGCCACAAGAGATAAACAGGAGCAAAATAGTTATGTTGGTTGAGACAATAAGTAACCTTATGGCTCCTTGCATGAGTGCGTTCTACAAGAATCTTTCTAAACGACCTGTGAATTCTTCTAGGTCTGCACCTTGGGGTGTAAATACTTTTACGTTTTCACCTCACCATTTGTTGCACATCCATTTACGACAAGGGATCCTGACTTTTTTTTCTTCTTCCTAATTTGCAAACCAATACCACGTTGAATAAATATTTTGTTTACTTAATGAATTGGAATCATTTAAACAAGCAACTAATGAACAATGTAATGCCATTGTTTACTGAAGGGTACTCTAGACACCATGTGAGAATTCCACACCACACACATCACTTTCGCATAAGGAAACAATAATGACATCCTCTCTAATGTTATCCACTCTACCATCTTTTCGATTAGGCCACAAAGAAAAAAAAATTGCTTCCTTTGATGGTGCCTTTTGTTTTAGTTTCTCATAAGCCTATAAGAACGGCTCGTACCCAACCTTGTTTTTTGGTGCTATGCCCGATATGAGGGGCTTAGCCTAGTGTGTTGTGCAAACAATAAGGCCTGGTTTTATTCCCATAGACAGCCCAAACTCGACCCTATGTCATTTAATATCCTTATAGTTGACAATGTTATGACTAGGAATAATTAAGGTTATGAGGGTTATAGAGGAAGGTCTCCTGAATCAAACTTTTTAGATACTTTCTTTTCATCTCATATTCTTTAGACTATTGTTTATGCACATAAAAATTAATGAGACAATTGATATTGAACAATAAACTTGCCCTTTAACTAAGTTCACTACTAAAAAACTGCACTGAAAGCACAAATTCCATTTGTGCTCTTTATGTCAAACAACACGAATAATCGTGCTTTGTGAAGATGGCCACGCTGCAGCCACTTTAAAGTGGTTAGTGTACTTTATAGTAGTTTCCATTGATTATAGAGTACAAATATGTTGCTTTGTGGCTAGTATTTAGAGAACGAATGAAGCCTTTGTGCTTTTATTTTGAGAAGTGACTAAAGTGTTAGATAGATTGATTTGACAGGTGTGAGCTGAGCACAGTTTTAAAATTGTGCTCTAAAAGGACCCGGCCCGAATTCCCCCTTGGAATCTTTGATGAACCATCTCCCTATCCTACACCAAGTATGTGTCGGCCCAAATTACAAAAATACCCTTCTTGCCTTAACTCCAAAACAACTTTAGGGTTTGACTTCTACCTGAAAATCGGCATAGCTTCCTTTCAAAATGGCTCTAAACCTTAAAATCTACCTGCACAACATAATACAATTTATTTCCCAAGCATTCAGCAAGCACACACTAATTAGCAAAAGTTTCAATGGGCTTTAGGCCCCCTTTACCAACATAAATAAGTCCGCAAAATCCTCTTGACATAACTGAACATAACAAACAAATCCTAAACTTGCGATTGCACCTAGGTTAGCCTAGGTTGCCCACGTACCCTTACTGGAAGATCAAGGCACAGGTAGTTCTTTCTAGCGGCGAACTGGAAATCCGAGCCGAACCGCACCGAACCAAATCGAAAAAAAACCGAGTTGACCAAAAAGTCAAAAATCGGTCAAAAACCGAACCGGATCGGTTTAGACCGGTTCCGGATCCGATTCTAGGTCTTCAAAAATTGGACCGAGTTGAACTGAACCGGTCATATTAAAAAAATATATAATTTCAATATATATTTATATTTAATGCTATATTGTTAATTTCACAAAAAAAAGAAAACTAATATTTATCCAAGTTCAATTTCAAAATATCTCTCTTTTCTAACTTTAATATTTATTTTTATATGAAATTGAATAATTTGTTAATGTTCAAGTAAAAAAATAATATTTCAGTTGAGAATTGTATTAAAAACAATTTTAAAAAAACAATTTTTATAATCCGGTTCAAAATCGAATCGGAATCAGAACCGGACCGAAATCGATTCAACCTGAACCGGACCGTTTTTGAATTTTTTTTATTAAAATCGAACGGAACCAAATTAGATGAATAGTACCAGATCGGTTCTAATTTGAGGCAAAAACCAGTCCAACCCGAACCGTGCCCACCCATAGTTCTTTCTACCATAAATCACAATTAAGATAATACAAAAATGTTCAAGGTGGAACCAACAATAAAAATTCTAGAATCATTCTTTACTTAATTTCAATAGGCTATAAACTAAATGTCATGTCCTGAAAAACCTAACTGTTCAATCAGTTTATCATTGTACATCCAAACACATGTGTAACCAAACCTTTTACCTGAAAGCCATACCTACAAGGAGTATATGAGAAATATCATTAAATCCAAAGGCAACTGGGGACAGGGGATCCTGGCCAACCCTGTACAGATAACATGAGCAGGTGTCTGGGGATCCTGGGCAACCACCTGTGTAGACAAGTCGGCCAGGTGGCTGGGGATCCTGGCCAACCCTATACAGATAACATGAGCAGGGTGGTGAAGAATATCATGTTAAATGTACAAAACATATCAGTATTGCATTATTCTCAACATAGTATACCCCAAACATAATCTGTCAATTCCATAGATAATCTGTCAATTCCAAGTATTACACATGTGGAACGGTCCATATGTCCGCAGGCCACATTTTTGTTTCCAAAGGCAACAAATATTTCGTTTCCATAACCTTCCCTTCCTCACACTTTTCAACATATATGAAAATAAACATATAACCAAACATTTAAAATCAACTCAACCTAAATCCGCACAATAAAACATAAATATATCATGCTTGGAAAGTAAAAAAAAGCGATAGAATAATAATTCATAAACAGTTAATAAAACTCTCATTGCATAATACCATTTTAAAACTAACAACCATATCACAAACACTTCCTAACCAATTGGTCATGATTGGGCCGGTGAGGCCCACCATCTTGGTCAATTAGGCCCATGGGGCCCACGACCTCTAATTTCCAGTCCAAAAGTTCCTATAAATCCACAATAGTCCACCAATTATGTCCCAACAGTTTGGTTACTATCCAATGGTTAGATCGTCAACGACCACACGATCAGGCGAAGATCAACGGTTAAAACCTTATATTTGAGGATTCGGAATATCTGAACGTCTAATTCTCAATCCCCTAAAAGTGGCCGGAATTGGGTAAATCACGGTCAAAATTATTGGCCAAATTGGGGGTTACAAATCGATCTCTCAAACAACAAAATCAACCATAACCACCAAAACAATCAGGAAGAGCACGAGGAGAGGATCAAAATCCATACTTGGATAGAAGTTAATAGGCTTCGGAGTCGCTGAAAATGGCAACGAAAAACAAGGAAACCGTCGGCCTTTTCCAAGCTCGTAGCGACGGCGTGACTGCCTGGGGTGGTGGGGTCTTGGACTCGGACATGGTTGCCAGTTGGTGCTGGTCATTTTCTGACCGGTCTAGTCATCGGAGGTGGCCGGACAATGACATTGTGTCTTCGGGAAGTCGAAAAGTTGTTGTGCGCCATCCCCTGAGAGAGAGAGAGAGAGAGACACGCATTCCTTAAAAAAAAAAAAATCAGATTTTACAATATGTATGGTTGTGTCATTGAACAAAATGTCTTAGTTTCAACTCTGATTTGTGTGCACAGTGTGTCTAAGAACTCATGAGGTCAAGCACTACGCAAAGGAACCAATAAATTTTCCAAAACTAGCCCAGAGAAAAAAGTCAAATCTAAACCACTAGGAAATCCTAAGATTAAAGTTGTCGTTTCACTTTAGAATTTGAAAATTAAATTAAATTTAGGGATAGGTTGTTACATGCTCAATAGGTTATATATTTCTTATAAAAAATATAAACACAATTTGAAAGCCGTGCTCATGCCAATTGTTTAAATATAAAAAAATTACACTTTCAGCTTTTGCACTAACTTACATTGGGTGGGATGGGGATGTTTTATACGAAATTAAAACCCTAGAAATATTGTTGGCACGCCAATTTTTAATTGCCACATACAAATTATATTGTACTATACCATTCACAACATCAGTTACATACCATTTTATGGAATGTCAATAAAAACCAATAAATTTAAAAAATATATATATATAAACTGATAAATAATCTGGAGCAAACAATTTAGATTTGGAACCTATGTTTGTACATTAATTTCTTAGCACATAAAAGGTAATAAACAATAAACTAGTATCCCTTTATCGATGCGCAAAATTGCAACCGATCGAATGAAAGTTATAAACATCCCAACATATATTAACATTATAGTTGGTAATTGCATAAGCCTAACGTAAAAATTTTATAGTTTGTAGCATTACAGTTGGATTCATGCATGAGTTAACAAATACATCATTGAAATAATGTTAATCCCGAAAAACATATACTTTACTGTACATCTTCATCTTCTAAGCCTTGTCAGCAATCCAAATACAATTCACAAGAACACCTACCTAATATTATGTTCGTCATTTGTTACTGGTACAGGCATAGGATAGAAAAAGATAGAGTCTTTAGCAAGCCAAAAACATATTCTTTGTTGAACTTATGAATATGTAGAACATTGATGGTAATGTGTAAGTTGTATCTAAAGAGAAGCCCGAATCATAAAAACCAACCATTTATTTAATAAAGCAACTGAGAAACTCTTAGTTGATAGGTACTAAATTGTAATGATAAACATACCACGATTGTGACTATCTGTGAGTAACAAACCATGACACTAATATCCTCAAATCACATATGCAACGACCATATTGAAGACCACAACATTTGTTTTAGCACCAAACGAACCGCAAAACATAATTAACACACAATCAACAATTAATAATTTGGCTGAAACATTTACCATGAAGCATGAGTTAATTTAATAGCTGCAATTACCCTTGGATGCATTGGAGTTCTTTTGAGCCACTCTTTAATATCCGCATAACTTTTTCCTTGCAAATACAGCTCATTCATCATTCTATCCTACAAGGTTTAACAAGGCTAAGTCATTTGGCATCTTAACTGGTTTCGTTACATAATTATAAGTTGTTTGTGTTGCCAATTAACATAAACAAACAACAAGTCCATGGCGAAAGTAAAAAAAACCCACAAATGCAAGGATCTCTCAGCAATAATACAAAGTTTAAGAACTCAAAAGTCACTATACTCAATGATTTGCATAGAAATTCTTAATCTTGTCACTTGTTTTTATTAGGTGACAAAACAGAACAATTATACTAAGTGTTCAAAATATAGTTTTTGTTCACAAATTTCACCAATTTATTAAGCAACCAACCAGATGATAAAATTATCAAATAAAAATTTAAACTTTTTTCTATAAATCTACTTCCTGAAAATATTTACTAAGAGAGAAAGAGAGATTGCAAACCATGAGTTTGTTCCATGGCAAAGTAGAGCAAAGCTCATTAAAGAGCTGGGCTTGGCCCATCTCCACAACCTATCCATCAAACCTTGCATACAATAGACACCATCTAGTAAGAATCATGGTCGCACAACTACTGACATGTAATAGGCTATAAACGTCTGTTCGTTTGTGGGTGCATTGTCTGTTGCTCTTTAGACGTCAGTGTCTTTATTTATTTAACGTAGTATAAGTTAACCACGACAGTTTCTAAGTTATACAAGTCTATTTTCCTTCAATTAGGGACGTGGATAATTATTTATGTCGGTGGTTGTTTTGGTCTTGACATGTAACATTCTTTAGGCGTCTCAATTTTAATAAAACCGTCGTCTAATATTGTCGAAGATTTCAAAATAGGCTATGTCTATAGTAATTAGACGTCGGTTTGTAATATTTTTGGACGTTGAATGTATTAATGATGTCGGTTAATAGCCGTCGTCGTTTTATGTACAAAAGATGGCGGTCGATTTCACGACAATCTGAAAACCTTCTAGACGACGATGGGTTCCCGTCGTCTATTTCGATTTTTGTAGTAGTTGTTAGGATTTTGGCTCGTCAAATATGTCCTAGTGGGTTTAGGATTGTTTTAGGAAAATTAGAGGTATACCAATTCTTGTCCTAGAGGGATTAGGAAAGAATTTCAGTTTTCCTTATTCAATTCAGGTTTGGATTTCTAGAAGTCTATTAGGATTTGGATAAGTGTAATTTCCTAATCCACTTAGGAATAGGAATCCAATCAGCCTTGGGACATGTAAGCCAACTCTATATCTATAAATAGGGTGTGGCAAGGCTTA
>NC_024127.1:25152239-25181135 GCF_000346735.1 Prunus mume
CAGATACATGGGAAATCCAGGAAAGCAACATTGGGATGCAGTCAAGTGGATTTTGCGTTATTTAAAGGGTTCTTGGCGACAAAGAATTATGTTTGAGAAGCAAAAAGAAAATGCAAGGGTGTTGGGATATGTGGATGCTGATTATGCAGGGGACTTGGACAAGAGAAGGTCAACTTCTGGTTATGTGTTTACATGCGCAGGAGGACCGATCAGTTGGAGAGCACTACTGCAACCAATTACAGCTTTGTCGACCACAGAGGCAGAGTATATTGCATTGGCCGAAGCTGGAAAGGAAGCAATTTGGCTTAATGGCTTGGTAAGTCAAATGGGAATCACCCAAGATTTTGTGAAGCTGAAGTGTGATAGTCAAAGTGCCATTCACTTGGCAAAGAATCAAGTTTTTTCTGGAAGATCAAAGCACATTGAAGCAAGATATCACAGAATCAGAAATTGGGTGGAGTCTAAGGAGATTTGGATTGAAAAGATTCATACGGATGACAATGCCGCAGATTTCCTTACAAAGATAGTGTCGGCCAAGAAGTTCAAGCATTGCTTGAACTTGATCAATCTCGTTGATTGATTAAAGTGGAGCACCTCCTCACTTGAGGTGCAATGAGGCAAGAAGAAGATTGCCAAGGTGAAGACTCTTGAAGATTTCCAGAGCTGCTTCAAGGAGGTTCAAAGATACTCTGGGGTGCAACGATCAAGACTTGGTTTGACTCACCAAGGTGGAGATTGTTAGGATTTTGGCTCGTCAAATATGTCCTAGTTGGTTTAGGATTGTTTTAGGAAAATTAGAGGTATACCAATTCTTGTCCTAGAGGGATTAGGAAAGAATTTCAGTTTTCCTTATTCAATTCAGGTTTGGATTTCTAGAAGTCTATTAGGATTTGGATAAGTGTAATTTCCTAATCCACTTAGGAATAGGAATCCAATCAAGTGACTCTTGAAAAATCATCAATAAAAGTAATGTAGCACCTATAGCCATCAAAAGACTCTAGAGGTGCAGGTCCCCAAACATCAGAGTGCACTATCTCAAAAAGCTTGCTAGCTCTAGATATGGAAGAATTAAATGGAAGTCTAGTAAATTTTGACAAATGACAAATTTCACATACAAGTGAGGATTTGCATAAACTAGGGAACAAAGTAAACAAAACAAATTCTGAGGGATGTGCTAGAAACTTCAAACAAGCATAACGTCTTTGTTTCAACTCGGATTCACGAACCGTCTATGCCTATGCGTTCGTGAGATCGAGCTCCATTTTTTCATCTAAGAATCATAATTTTCTCACTTCAATTTCTTCTACTTCCTTTGAAAAATCATAAAATTAAGGGAGACTTTGGAAAAACACAAAGGAAAGAGAAATTTTGTAAAAGAAGCCAAAATGGACAAAATTGTCCTTATTTATTTTTGAATTTCCTAATGAATCCTTTACATTTGCATATCTTTGATTTGAAAGTTGAGAGGTTTTTCTGTCTTTTTTGAAAAAACTTTGGCTTTTTCCAAAAGTGAAATTTTTTTTTTGACTAAAACCTAAATTTACTTAAAATTAAACGTAAGAGAATGTTAGTCCCAAATTGAGATTAAACTCACTTAACTCCATTATTACCACACCAAATCAACTTCATAAAATACCCATACATTTTATTAATCTTGTATGATTTTTCAGAATATTAATAACCTTATAATTTCAATTTTGAGGTTATCACACAAACAGTATTATGATGACATTATGGTTATGTAACAAATTTTGGTCCCTTTGGATGGAATGATTTACAATGAGGAATTTGGAATTAGTTTCTAGTATAAATTGTTTGGCTCATGATTAATAATATTAGTTTCTTGTGTTAATAAAATTACACTTCATATGGATTGGTGAACTATAGGGGAAAAGAAAGGAAATCTGCAAATTTGTTAATCTTGTATTACAACTTCAACGAATAATAATACACATAACACAAGTCATCTATATATATAAAGCAAAAGGCAGAGAATGGTGAAACATTCAAAATACTAGAAATGCCCCTGGTTAAGAATTAAAATTATTAATTAAATGAGGACAATATGGTAAATTCACACTTTTTCATATTAAAAAAATTACAATTAAAAGAAAAATCAGGTAATGAATCCTATTTTTAAGGAACACAACTACTCTAAAATAAAATATATATTTTTTAAATGGTAAAATATTCAAAATACCAGAAAATGCTATTGGTTAATGCAAACATTAAGAATTGAAATTATTAATTAAATAAGGATAATATGGTATATTCACACTTTTCATATTAAAAAAATTAAAATGAAAAGAAAAATCAGATAATGGATCCTATTTTTATGGAACACAACTACCATTATCTTTTTTAATTCTAAAGTAAATTTTTGAATTTTAAAAAAAAGCATCTCGCAGGCACGGAAGCGTGTGCGAAGAGGCTAGTGTAGATATTATGTTGAAGTTGTGAAGAAGCTCATCTATACATTGATTAAAAAAAGGTAGAATGCCCTGAAAGTCAAACATTCAAAAGCCCACAAATTGTCAAGTTAATGAAAATGTTAAGGGAGAATGCAATTCAATAAGTAAGATAAAATAATACATTCACAATCTGTTTAAATTGAAAAAAAAAAAAAACACAAGAAAAGTTGCGCCCATAAAACTAGGAGATAAGCACTTACAAAACTTTACGTTTTAATGTATATGGCAAGGATCTAGTTATACTTATAAGGTGAAAGAACAAAGTACATAACATGTTGATGCCAAAAATTTGGTCAACGAGGCCAAAACCATAAAGCCACAAAAACACAACTAACAATGTAATGTTATCACTACAAGAAAATGGACTTTAATTGACACTTCATAGTTGACCTTTTTTGCAAAATCATTTGACACTTTTTAAAAGGTGTCAACTACATAGGAGGTTTTCATGACGTTTTACTAGAAACATCAAGTACGTATCACGTTCCTTGACATTTTATTGTATCACTTTTCCCTAACATTTGATAAACAACGTCAATTAAAACCGTTATATACAATAATTGAAGTGTATTGGAAGCAAACATTGATGTCATGCCAACAATTTATGTGAATTTCTGGGTGAGCGACTCAACTATATATTGTTTCGAGAATGAAGAACGAGAGCAAACAAGGGATTAGGGCAGTTCTTGAGAGGGTGGGAAATTGGAAAAGAAGGAAGAAAAAGGGAAGACAAAAAGCTCATAAGGATGATCGAGTGAAGCACGAGGGTTCAATTATTACATCTAAAAGCTGGTCGAAGCTATGGGTGTTTATCTTGGGAAGATTTCGAGTTGGTTCTTCTCCCCAAGGCTTTTATTGGGATTGGGCGGCGAAATGCTTTTCGATCCATCATCCAAACCACACGGTGGAGGTAAAAAGAAGTTGTTTGAGATTCACGATGCATCAGATGATGGGCTCCCTTGGGGAAGTGCAATTTATTGTTGCAATCTAATTGATTATTTGTCATGTATTAACTTCATTCACTCTAATTTTGCATCCTTTTTTCAATCTAATGGCTAGGATCGTCTCAGACTAAATCATTACCCCAGAAATTGGAAACCCCTTGTGATGTTGATGATTTGGGAGGTGCTCGATGCAGATTTTAGCAACTCAGGTTAGATAACTTCTTTCCCCCTTCTTCATCTGTGCATGCATTGGTGGTTTGGCTATATTTGTAATCATTCTGTGAGCTTCATGCTGGCTATTTATACGAAAATCAAAACTAGCTATCTCCACCTCTTAAGGTCATATTCTAAACCTCCTCTTAATACCCGTTGCCTTTACTCACTTTCCTCTCATCCCACCATGAGTGCTCAACTTAATGCTAGCTCTTCCCGGGCAAAATCCCGTAGTCTGAGTCCAATGTGGTCTCCCACGTTGGGGAGTAAGTCTTCTGTGGAACCCTCTGTTCTACACAAGGGCAGATTTACCTTTAGGATGGAAAGAAATGAAACCAAAGTCTCTACATCTGCTCTTGCGTCTAGTGTCCAAACACTGTATGAGACTTTCTGTTTGGTTGGGAAAGTCTTTGGAGTTCCTGTGAATGGCAGAGTTATTAGGCATAGACTCAAGAGTGAATGGAAGAACCTGCAGGGGGAGGTCTCTATTGACCATATTGGTCGAGACTGGTATAAGGTGGAGTTTAATGCTGAAGCTGATGTTTCTTTCGTGTTGGAAAACAGACCCTGGTTTGTCCAAGGTCAGATTTTTGCCTTGCAGTGCTGGACCCCAGATTTTTCACCCTTCCATGCTGCTGTGACATCCATTGTAGGCTGGGTCAGAATTCCTTTTCTGCCTCTACATTACAAAGACCCTGAGGTCCTCTATGATCTAGTCTCTATCCTTGGAGATCCCATTAGTGTGGACCTGCAGTCTACGGAGGGTAAACATAGTATGTTTGTTAGAGCTCGCCTTGTGTTAGACCTAACTAGGCCCCTAAAAAGATGCCTTGTTCTGGGTGAGTATCCCCAAGAAATCAGAATCTTTGTTAACTATGAAGCCTTTTTTGCCATTTGTTTCTATTGTAGCCATAAGATGGTGCGCGGTCACATCTGCCCTATCAAAATTTCAAACAAAAGATTTCTCCAAGTTGAAAGACTAGAGAACGAACCTAACGTGTTCCCTAGGGACTTAGTCCTTGAGGTTGAAGAGCAACAAAAACTAGCTGATGATGTCATACTGGTGTTCCCTCAGCCTATAACTGTGAATTCCCTTGCGGAGGAAAATTCTGACCAGGGTGAGAAGGTGCCTACTGTGGTACAGGACCCGGGGTGGATGGTTGTGGCTAACCGTAAAGGCAAAGCCAAAATGCGAGAAAGGGATGGGAGAACTTTTAAAGAAGTTGCTAAGGGAATCAAAATTATTGAAGGAGGTGGGTCCCGTGATATGATGGGGTTAAGTTTTCCCCAACAGACCATATTAGAAAGGGGAAGGCAAAGGTTGTTCTGACTGCCTCTGCTCAGTCCCAAGAAGGCAGCAGTGCCTTCACTGGTTATGCTTATAAGAGTCCTAAGAAGAGAGCTCGTGATGAGGTGGAAGCGGAAGAGAAATCTGATCCGAGTGTTGAGATACATGGAGAGTATCTGAGGGAGACTGAACCCTTGGTTGGTAACTCCCCTAGCCCCAATCCATGAAGCTGTTATCCTGGAATAACCGAGGCAGTGCTTGGCCTGGCTTTATTTTGTAAGCCCTTTTTTATATTAGTACAATAAGTTTAAATGTTTTCTGTATTTTGGATTCTAGAGCCTCTAGGGTTAGAGCCGAGGTTATTGCTCAGAGGCTTGGTTTTGATGGTTTCTTTTGTATCCCTGCCCTTGGTCAATGTGGAGGGATTATCTTATTGTAGGATCCTTCTTTTATTAATATAACTATTTTAGATTATCATGAACGTTTCATTCACTGCCATATTCAAGATATTATTGACCAAAAAAATTGGAAAGCTACTTTTGTCTATGCTTATCCCCAAAAACAAAAACAAAAACAGCTGTGGATAGATATCCTTGGCCTTAAACCTGCGGCTTCTGAAGCTTGGATTCTTATGGGGGACTTCAATAATGTTTGCGCCCCTAGTGAGAAATTAGGTGGTTCCGCTCCTTTGATGTCTGCTTTGGCAGATTTTAATGGCTTTATAAATAATTGTGATACTATTTCTCTTAGTGCTGCTGGCATTCCTTTCACTTGGTGTAATGGTCATAGAGACAATTCAGTCATTTATGAGATACTTGACTGTGTTTTAGTAAACCCCAATTGGTTGAATTTGTATCCCAATTGTACTCTTCATAACCTCCCCATTCTTAGATCAGATCATGGTCCAATTTTTTTGTCGTGCCAGTCTAGGAAAAGAAATAACCCTAGAGCCTTCAAATTTGAAGCCATGTGGTTATCCCACCCGGATTTCCAGCGTATTGTTCTTCAAGCCTAGGGGGTGAATTACCATAGGAATTCTTCCCAACAAGTTAATACTTGTTGTTGGACTTTCCAACAGCTCCTTAGAAAGTGGAATCGTGAGGTTTTTGGTAACCTCTTTCATAAAATCAGTTCTCTTCAAGATGAACTTCAGATTGTCCAGGACCAATTGGCTATCAAACCCACTGACCCCTACCTGATGTATAAAGACCATAATATCAACCAGAACCTAAAGCAGCTGCCCGAGCATGAGGAGCTTTTTTATGCCCAAAAAGCTAGGACCAATTGGCTGAACTTAGGGGACAAGAATACCCGATATTTTCATACACAAGCCCTTATTAGAAGGAAAAGAAACCAAATCGAGAGGCTTAAAGACGGTTAAGGCAACTGGGTGGAAGATGAGAGCCTTGTCCAATTGATTGTGGATGCCTTTAAAAAGAGGTTTACAGCCTCTGATACACCTAGCCAAAATTCTCTAAATAGCTACACTAAGGTCATCCAACCTTGCATTTCTCTAGAGGATAATGAGAGGTTGTTAACTAATGTGTCGGATCTGGAAGTGCATAATGCTGTTAGAAGCATCGGGGCTCTTAAAGCCCCGGGTTCGGATGGAGTGCATGCCATTTTTTACCAGAATTGTTGGGACAATACAAAAGACCATCTCAAAAATTTGGTTGATGACTTCTTTAATCATAACATGTCTTTGAAAGAAATTAACCATACCAATATTGCTCTTATTCCCAAAGTTAATGGCCCTGAAATTGTCTCTCAGTTTAGACCCATAAGCCTCTGTAATGTAGCTTACAAAATCATTACCAAGATTATCATTAATAGACTCAAACCCATCCTTTCTAAATGCATATCCAAAAACCAAGGTGCTTTTGCCCTTGGTCGTTCTATCTCTGATAATATTTTGATTGCTCATGAATTGTTTAATGATTTTAAACGAAGGAAAGGTTCTAGAGGTACCATGGCTGTTAAGCTAGACCTGGAAAAAGCCTATGATGTTCTTGATTGGTCTTATATTAAAGCTTGTCTTCTCCAATTTGGTTTTAGTATTGGGTGGTGTGACATAATTATGAATTGTATTACTAGTTCGTCCTTTTCAGTTTTAGTTAATGGCTCCCCCTCAGATTTTATCACCCCCTCTAGGGGCATTAGACAAGGGGACCCTCTATCCCCCTACATCTTCATTTTATGCATGAAGCCTTTTATTAGGCATTGTAACGCTCTAGCTTCTGCCTCCAAGACTAATGTGGGTATTCTGTCCTCGCCGAGAGGTTTTCGTATTTCTAATTTGGTTTTTGCAGATGACTGTTTAATCTTTGCCAAAGTTACTCTTGTGGCTGCTAGAAACATTAATAAGTTATTAATCTCTTTCTCTAAAGTGTCTGGTCAGAAAATTAATTTTCATAAATCTACTGTGTATTTCTCTAACAATGTTTCAGCTAGTTCAAGATCCAACCTCAGCAACATTATGCAAATCTAGCACAAAGCAACCATTGGTCGCTACCTTGGGATCAGTAATATTGTCTTTTGGAAAGATACCCTCAATGCCAAAACCATGATTGAGAAAATCAAGGGTAAGTTTGCGGGTTGGAAGGCTCAAACCTTGTCTCATGCAGGAAGGCTCACTTTAATAACGGCAAGTGTTTCTGGCATCCCTAACCATACTTTATCTTGCTTTAAATGCCCTCCTGCTGTTTGCAGAGAAATGAACTCTACGTGCAGGAAATTTTTCTAGGGTAACCAAACAAAAAGCCCTTCTGTTTCTTGGAAAGAGATATATGCTCCTAAGGAATTGGGAGGGCTTGGAGTGAGGTCTGCCTCTCAGTTTAACAAGGCTGATTTAGCTAAACTCGGTTGGATCTGTCTCACCGATAATTCTAATTGGTGGGCTCAAATTATTAGACTAAAATACCTTCAAAAAGAAAATTTCGTAGCCCTAAAAAAGAAGTCTTCCCGTTCCTCAGCTTGGCAAGCAATTTTAGATGCAAGATCTGTTCTTAACATGGGTATCAGGTGGATTGTGGGAAATGGTAAGTCTATCCCTTTTTGGACTGCCCACTGGGTTTTTCCTTTCCCCCTTCTTGACCTGATCCCCATGACCCAGAGAAGCTCTCTTAACCTCTAGCATGTTGTTGATTTTTTAATTGATCAACGTTGGAATTTGGATAAGCTTAAAGAAGTTGTTGATGAAGACATTCTGGAAAAAATTACTTCTATCCCCCTTCCCCTTGCCCCCTTTGGAAGATCAATTAATTTAGGGCCCTAATGCTAAAGGATTTTTTTATTGTTAAAAGTGCTTATATTGTGCAGGTACAGGATGCTTCTTCTCATCCTCAAGCAGCTCTTCTTAAGAAAATGTGAGGGCTTACCATCCCTTCTAAAGTCAAGATTTTCTCGTGGCTTCTTATCAGAAAGAGACTTCAGGTGCGCAGTCACTTGCACAGATTCCTCCTACACATCAACCCGGAGTGCTCCCTTTGCAACTCCCACACGGAAACCATTCATCATCTGTTCTTCACTTGCCCCTTCACTTAAAGCATTTGGAGCTGTACTGTAACACCCCGACTCCAAATTAAATTCCTTATTCAAAGTATTTAATTCAATTAAATGTGAATTTACGAAATTACCCTTGGGGTAGGGGTATTTTGGTCATTTTCTTATCCGGAGAGAGTTTGGGGCAATGACTAGTATTTTTGGATAGATCGTACTGAGATGAATCCGTAGACACATAGTGGGCTCAATTCGGAGTTGTAACGAAGAAGTTACGTTCAAAACAAGTTCAATGGCATAACCGTAATTTTCTCGAAGTTGGTTTTTAATAAATCTGGAAATTCCCTCTCTTTCTCACTCTCTCTCTCTCCCTGCGCGCAGAAACAGCCCCCTCCTCTGTTACTGTTCATCCGAACGGTTTTTCCTCTGCCATCTCTTCCACCGACCACCAAACTTCGTGATATTGGTACCAAAACGTCAAGGTCACTTCCCTCTTCCTATCCCGATCCTTCACTGCCTCCACCACTGCCCATGGTAGCCGGAAATTTCAGAAAAGTCGTCGGTTTTACCCATAACTTAAAGGAGCTTGTTCGGGTGATTCCGCCAACCACATTCTTCGAACTTGGTATGTTTTCTCATCCTCTCATTGTGCTGTAGCTTCTGGTTATGGTATTTAGGATCAATTTATGAGTTTTGAAACGTTCCCAAAAGATGGAAGTTTTGGCCGGTTTCGGCCTCTGATTCCGACCACTTCCGTCGACTTTTTGAGGTAGGTCCAAGAACAAAAGTTGCTTCACTGCATGTGATTTACCTAACCTGGAAGTCTTGGTAGGCAGTTTGGAGTTTTTCCGGTAGTCGGAAATTTCTTTGGGCACCCATGCGCTGTCAGCGCGTGGGAACAGTGTCGGCCTGCCATTTTGTCCTAAATTGATACTTCTGTTGTTCCGAGCATAACAGTATTATCGGATTTCAATTTGGTTATCGTTTGATCGTCGATCGGATATTGCATATTGTGCGTTATTCGGGTTCGATATGTTCAGGCCGTTGGATCGACTCCATTCCAATATATGTTACTCTAGACACTCTTAGGATCGTGTAGAAATTCGCGGATTATGAATCGGAGCCCCGGATGTTCCGATTCAATAACTTAAAGTTTGAGTTTCACGATAACCGTCCGATCGTGCGATCGTGAGCGATTTGACCGTCCGTTTCGGACCAAATTTGCAGGACGTGTATCCTAAACCTTGTGGAACCCTTAGGAACTTTCAGTTGGTCTCGTTCCTCGTGCACGCACCTGAAACCCGGGAAACTAGGATTTTAATTTAAAGTTCTCTTTCGAAACGCTTGGTGTTAATCTCCTTTTCGTAATCTGAAATAGGTACTCCGCCCACGCATATGCAGCAGGCGAGACCCTCTCAGAGTCAAGCAGTGTGGGACTACTTGTGAGTGGACTTTGTTTTCAAATCTTAAGCATGATTTTATTGATGGAAAATATTGCATATTGTTTTAAATGGTATATTGGATATATTATGTATTTGATTGTCGAATTTGTTGTTCTTATAAAGCTTTGGAATTATATTTTGGGTTTTGACATATTTGAGTATCTTGAGTATGTATGTATGGAATTTGAGAATTTCTACCTATATTGTCTATGTGTGGGGTACTTGGGTTGTTGAGTTGAGATTGTGGAAAGGTTTGAGTATAGAATGTCAGTTTGGAGTGCTAGAAGCACTACCCTATGTACCTCCACAGACTTGGAACTTGGATACGGAAACTTGAGATACTTGGAATTGTCGGAACCCGGGGCATCCTTGATGAGATGTTGCTGTAGACCCTTGATTGGGTAGTCTGCGCGCGTAGGACTGGTTTTTCAGGCGTACAAGCTTTGAGAGTCTCGGCTGTACGTGCTGGCTGAGAGTTAGTCCCCTAGTTGGACAGCTCGTTTCCTAGCCACATGGTGAATTGAGGAATTTTGCTTTGCCGTGTGGACTAGTCAAACAATCTCCCGGTTGGATTGTTTCCCCGGTACAACTAGGTGTTGGTTATATTATATGATATATATCTTATATTATTATATATTATTATGTATATATATATAACTATTCATTCGTTTTTGTTTCTCGGTGAGGATACTTCCTTGCCGGTCGTGCCAATGGGTACGCTTTCGAGACTTTAGTTGTGGGATTTATAAGATTTGGATGGTGGGTTTGTAAAGTATTCTTCATGGATTTCGGACTTGGCATTCCGTATTGTTTTGATTTGATATTTATATACTTGATTTTGATGGTTTTGGGATGCATTTGGATTTCTTGCATAGTTTCCTAAACGGTGGGGGTTATATTATGTTGGTTTACATTGAATTGAACTTTATTTTTGTCCACTCACAATTTTCTGTTTTGCGCCCCCCAACCAGTAGTTGACTGAGCTTCGTAGCTGAGTCGGATTGTGTGCTTCTGAATGTTGAGCCTTCGTAGGAACTCCTTCATCATTTTATTCCTGTTGAACTTTGGTTTTGTTGTATATGGAATTCTTAGACATGCTCTGTTATCGCCCGCGTAGGGTTTGATTTGTGAGGCTTGTGGCTTTTGTTGTAAACTGTTTATTTGCTTTCAAGCATGCTGCTGGTTGGGATCTTGTTAAACTGTGAATTTTGAGCAGGTTGAAATTTGGGAAATGTTCAATTTACAAGGGAGACTGCCAAAATTTTGGTAGAAAGTCTCGTTTCTTAGTAAGTGGGCCCGGCATCGGGGTGATGTTGGTAACAAAACGGGATTCGCCCCGGTTTTCGAGGAAATTCGGGGCAGGTCCTGTCATGTACCAATTTGGCGCATGTTACTACTGCCTCAAATTTTGATTTGCTCACTTGGATGGGCACTCTCCTAGCTAATTCTTCTTTGGATGGCCCCAACACTCTCTCTAAGGTTCTCCTCTTATGTTGGCAAGTCTGGGAAGCTAGAAATAACCTTATTTTCAAAGGTGTTACCCCCCACCCTGTTCGTGTTCTCAATTTGGCTAGACAGGTTGGCATGGAGTACTGGCGACAAAATTTCAAGTGTGAGAAGGGGCCCAAGTCCCCTCTTCACATCAAATGGAAGCCTCCCCCCGAGGGTTGGGTCAAGTTAAACTTTGATGGTTCTATTCGTAACAACTCAGCTGCCTCAGGCTTTGTTATCCGTAATTCTAAAGGCCATGTCTTATTGGCTGGAGCTAAGAACATTGGTGACAATACTATCTCGGTGGCTAAATGCATGGCTCTTCGTGATGGATTGGCGTATGCAATTCACAGAGGCTGGCGCAATATTCTGGTGGAAGGGGATTCTAAGCTCATCATCGAGTGTGCTAATCAGGCTGCGGATCCACCTTGGAGTATTTGTACCTTGATGAAGGATATTAAGCTTCTTAAGGCTCGTTTGGTACACCGTATTAAATTATGGATAGGAGTAAATAGTTCATGTCAGATGTTTGGTGTCTACTTGTATTATTTAATTACCTGACTAACTAATACAACTCACACACTTCAGTTTAGATAATACACGCTTAATTATACAGCTAAGAAAAAGAACACACACGCTCACATGAAAAATCCGACGACGTTGTTTTCATCTTCTTTTCCCTATGATTCTTCTCTACTATCTTTTCCAAAGTTATTCTCTTCACTCTTCTCCATGTATCCATCTCTCTCTCATATTCTTCTCTCTTCTTCTTTCTTCATCTTCTCTTTCTTTATATATTTCATATTTTCTTACATTTTTGTGGAAATTAGGTTATGAGTTTTTCCTTTTTGACTTTTTTTTTCCTTGTTGTATTGGAACAATACACGCGGCTCTGTATCTAACTCAATAATCAAATAATCATCCTGCAGTTGTGTATCCAACTCAATACATGCTGTAGAGTTTTTCTTGCATTTTTTTCTTTATGTATTTCATCTTCTCTAGGTATCCAACTCAATAATCAAATTATCATCCCAAATCAGCGATTAGAACAATACATGCGGCTATGTTTTTCTTGCTGTAATTTTGTTTTCCTACTTTTGGTGCTTTGTTGGTTTGTTCTCTAGTTATTTCCGTGTTGCTACTGGCTGTTGATTCTCTTCTTGCCTGCTTTTCTTGGGCTTTAATATATTCTCTCTTTTTTTCTTAATTATATATATGCAAATTATAGTCTATATTGTCTATATTTTCACTTAAATTATCAAAGAATTTTTTGTATAAAAATAGTCTAATCCGATGTTATCCAGAACAGCACTAAACACAATATAATTTAGTCAAACTATTTATCCAGAACAGCACCAAACGCCTTATAATATGATGGATAAATAGTCAGTACTCTCCGGAACAGATTAATATTATCTGACAAAAATTAGTCAGTACAATCCGACGTACCAAATGAGCCCTTAGTTCCTTGTGTGCTACTCTGTTGTTTTCCCATATCTTTTGTGAGACGAATTTTCTAGCAGACGCTGTTACTAGTTTAGGCCATGGGCTAACCCTTTCCAAGTTGTGGGAGTCGGGGCTGCCTTTGAATTGTTCGGTTCCTTTCTTTTTCGACCTGATTGGGCTTGTGTGCCCGCATGGTTTTTTCTTGTAATTTCTTTTTCGCATAAAAAAAAAAAAACGTTATATACCTGACACTAAAAATAAATTTTTTTTTAAAAAAAACCCCATCTAGAAAGCGATGTTGGACCTGACTTTGGGTATTTCGACCTGACTTTATATGGTTTTTGGTTTCTGTTACAAATACCCTGATTGGGCCTGTGTGCCCGCATTGCGTATTTTATTAGCTATTTTGATTAGCTTCATATAAAGTCTTGTCTAGACTTTGGGTATTTGTAACTCTTGAACTTTGTAAGTGGGGACTGAAAAACTGATGTTGGAATGGGATCTTAACAATTCAATTATTTTGAATGTTAAAGCAAGCACTATATAAAAAAAAAAATTTGATTATTTGCATAAGATTTTTTGTTTCAACCAAGCACTATAGAAATTTTATTATTATTATTTTGTTTTTGTTGTTAGTGTAATGAAAATGATCCAGATTCATACACCGGGTACAGCTCTAATTTGGCAAAATCCCTACACTCTATCAGTTTCATTATTTTAGTTTCTTCATATTTTCAATTATTATAATGTTTAGATAATCCAACACTTTAGCATGAGTATGAATTTCTCTTACAAGCCACATGGCTAGAACTTGTTTCACGAATTTACACTTTGGTGGCAGCAACATTAGTTACTTGATCTTCTAGTCCTATTCATACAATCAAGGGTTTACTTCTTGGTAGATTAATTCAATTAATTTAGTTATGGTATTTTTTTTAAAGAATTTATAGGGATTGGTATCTTGCTTTATTCAAAGTAGGTATGACTTTGAATTTTATTTGTTGTTCAGATTGTTCATGGGTTTTGCTGATTTTTAGGATTGAAGGTAAATTTGTGACTTGTGTATGTGTAGGGTTAAGTGGAGAGCCTTATGGAGACACTGGAGTGCATCCTCAACCAGGGCAGCTGCATGAGCCTTTGGGATTGAGGCCAGGAAGGGGAGTTATCTGCTTTGTGAGTATCACTCATCTTGCAGCCCATTTCTTCTTAATGCTTTTTAAGGTCATCTTGATTTGCATATATATATAATATATATTTCCATTGTTTTGGGTTTCTTTTCATATATATATTTCTACTGTATTGTCTAGCAGTTCTTAGCTCAAAGAATATGCTACCTGATAAACACATAATTATTACAATTTCTATGCCTAATCTGTATTTGTTAGTACTTTGTTTTAATGAATTTTGCACCAATTAGAATGTTCCATTGCATTTTACAAATCCATTTGTACTTCATTGAAATAAAGGCTAATTCATTTGAATTCTCTATTTGGTACTTATCAATTGCGCAATAATTGTTACATTCTATTTTAATATCATGATTATATATAGGTGCATGTTGAAGCTATTAAGGAGAAAGAATGTGCATGCATGTGAAGCAAAGAGAAAGGAAAGAAAAGAAATGAATTCCTTTTTCCAGTCTATTTTCGGCAGTCAATTGCAAGCCCCAAAACACGTACTTATACTGCTCAGATGGGAATGCAATCTTCATGAAAGTTGTTCCAATGGGTGTCTATTATAACATATCCAAATTTGAACCCCATTGGATACATATTGAAACCTCAGGCCTTCCTACACCAAACCTGGTTCAGAAGAATCGTTTTTCCAGCAACCCAAAGGAATATGGCAGCAAACTTCCATGATGTACATGCAGCAAATAAAGGAGTGACTTGTGATGCATCAGCCAAATACATGTGCACCAAAGAAATAAAGGAAAGAAACCCACATGGGTTGGCAGAAGGCAGCCACAAGTTGAAGACCAAATGAATGTGAATCTGAGCAACAAAGAAGGATGGGCAGCATGCGGCAGAATTCTTGGCATTATCACATAATTGAATGATCAAAGAGGGCCAGACCTCCATGCATGTGAAGAAATCAGCTAAAGAAGAGAATGCAGCAGCAAAGTCACATGATTTGCCACAGCAAAACAGGAATGGCAGCAACCAAAAGAAAAAGGAATAGAGAGAATGCAATGATATAACCCACGTCGGTATGCAATGGGTTAATGTCAGCTGCAAGAGGATCTCATTCCTCTATAAATAGAGAGCAACACAATGGAAGAAGAGGGCAGAATTAGAGCAAGAGTTTTGGCACCAAGTAGACAGCTGGGGAGCCGAGAGGCAAGGATCCAGGGAGAGGAAAAATAGCCTTACAATTGGAGAGAACCTTGGGGAGCCATGAGGCAAGGAACCAAGGGGTTAAAGATGTAATTTTTCCATCTCTTTGTTCTTAATTTTTATCTTGTATTGTTATTTTATTTATGTCTAATTAAAGTTTGTTGTTCCAGTTTTTATCTTTTAATTCCCAACTATTATATTCTTCAATGTTTATAATTTCACTTTCACATGATTAATAGGTTAATTTTCTTTTCACCACTTCTATCATGTATTTGTGGTAGTTAGGAATACAAGTTAATCTATTAATGCAGCCTTGGTTTTGTATTACTAATATACAATTTTCTTTGATTCTTTGTAGTTAAACAATATTTTTCACATAGGATGCTTAGAATTTGTGAATATGAAGGGAAGGGGAATTTACATAAGATTCATTAAAATGCATGCTTAATTGATATATCTTGAGAAAGTAGTAGATTGATTTCTAGATTGCTACTCCATGGGAATTGTTAGATAATTAATTATAGTTTATGGAATAATGGTATGGAATCTAAAACCTTAGCTTTTTCCTATCTTGGTTTATTTACATTTTCAATTCTTTGCGTTATTTCATTTTCTTTCTCAATTTTGAATTAACTTGGGTTGGGTTAGTTGATAAGTTCATAATTTCATACATTCGCATGCCCTCTTTAATTAGTGACTTTACTTAGTTTCTCTTTATTTTTAGTCCCTTACCTCTTTTTGTTTGTTTTGTAGGTTAAGACAGCAAAAGATCACATTTGATGCAATCCATGCTTGTTAAGGGCTGATTGGGATAAGAGGAATATGAGCTTAAAGACAAACCCAATTTGGGCCACACTCCTTGTCAGTCCAGTTTCGTAGGTCATCTTGCAGGCCTCATTTCAGCAACTTATAGAGCTCGGATTAGGAGACATCCTTGATAGAAGTTGTTCCAATCGGTGTCTATTATAACATATCCAAATTTCAGCCAAATTGGGTAAATCTGGAGCCCTCAGCACGTCAAAGACTGAACCAAGTTCACAGAAATGTCATGATTGGCTGACATCACATCTACATCCCTAGAGCCATGTGCTAAGCATGGGCAACCATACATGGGAGTCAAATCAGCTCAGAAACTCAGAACTCAGAAAGATGAACAAAAGTCAAGCTTTCCATAAAGAAACCATACCAAAGCATGTATTTGGAAGCTGGAGCAGTTGGCAAGTATGGGCAGCTGGAGCAAGTGGCAAGCATGGGCAGAAGGGAGCAGTTGGGAGCAGCTAAGAGAGGTGTGCTTCACCAGCCAAAGGGGAGGGAGAAATTTCTCTCTATGAATAGAGAGCTGCTCACTCATTCAATGAGAGATAGGCAGACACACACATTCACTTCATCCATTACTCTCAAACACACATTCAGATTCACCACAAAGAGAGAAGAGAGCTGGAGCTGTCCTGGGAATTCCTTGCTGCCATCATCTAGTTCTTCTCCTCTCTTTATCCTATCTATGTATTTCTTATTTTCTGTACTCATAGTTATGTCTAACTAATCCATTTAGTTTGGGCTTAGGATGAAGCCCTAGTCATGAATATTCAATGTTATGGATGATTTTATAGTTAATTGATTTCCTTGCTTTCATTACCAAGTTGTTAATCTCTAGTTTATTATGTGCTTGATGTATGTTTTCTTAGAGTAGCTAACTAGGATTTTATGCATCTAGCACAGGTTGGGAAGGGGTTTAGATTCACCAATTCTACTCTCCTTTCACAAGCAACACATGAATGGCCTAAGAATCATTCAAGGGGTTAATAACCATAGGTTGACTAGGACAGATACCATGTTCTAGGACTTGTGTGATTATCATATTTTCAAGGAGCTTAATGACTCTTGTATGCTTTATTCTAAGTAGATACCATGCTTAGGTTGCGTATTAGAGATCACGTGTTGTGTAGATACCATGCATAATCATATGCCTTAGGAGAATCATGCATCCTGCACCTAGATACCATAGGCTTGTATGGGCTAATCTATTGTTGATGAAGCTTGAGTCAATTTCTATGCATTCATAACTTGGATAGGAAGACTAGTGGTAGATTCCAAGGCTCTAACACCTCTCAATCTTTGTTTCACAACTTGTTGATTGCTGCCAGTGTTTACTTTCGAGCACTTTCATTTCACGTTCTTCTTTTCATTTCAACAACAAAACCCCCAATTTCGAGTGCGTGTGTGATGCTAGGATTCTGTCCTAGACCCTAAGTAATTAGCAAGAGGCATTGTTGAATTCGACCTTGCCTTTAGCTAGTTAGTCAGTTTCTTTATTCTATGTTTTTCTAGCATTCTAAGTAATTTAACTTGGAACCAAGTTACCATTCTCCGTGGGATCGACCTCGTATTTACATAAGCTATACTATAAACGGTTCGTGCAGTTGCGAGAATTAAAGTTGCTGTTTTTAATAACTCATTTTAGTTGTTAAGAATAGGCGCAACATTAGTTTTCCATCTTTTTCACTCACTCCCTGTGGTACGACCTCGCACTTACACACGCTTATTCTACAATCGATTCGTGCGCTTGTGAGTTTTATAAATTTAAAACATTGCACCTTCGCGGAACGAGGTCGGCCTTATCCCCACACTTTCTATAATGCTTGGACTGGGAAGATGTCGGCTCAAGGTGAGTAGGCGTTTGGTAGGTGCTAGGCATTGAGAAATAGATGGAAGGACTAAGCCTCATTGCCCTTGTATTTGTAGCCGGAGGAGCCCTGCCCAGAAATGTAAGAGCTCAAGCTCCGGTGGCTGATGTTGTGACCCAGGCATTCTTTGATGGGATCATTAACCAGGCTGCTGCAGATTGTGCTGGGAAGAACTTCTTCACACGACAAGCTTTTCTGGATGCTGTCAACTCATATTCTGATTTCGGTCGGTTTGGTACGGCTGACGACTCTAAACGCGAAATCGCAGCTTTCTTTGCTCATGTCACTCATGAGACTGGGCGTAAGTTCTCTATACACATATTACTAGCATATGATGCTTATGAATTGGGGCAATTTATCAGCTTGATTTTTGTTCTTGTGAATATCACCATTACTCAGTAGATTTATATACATATGTGTACGAGGTAAGTTCTTGTGAATATCATCATTATTATACTTTAATTTGTATATAATGATAACCTACATGCTATATGGTGCTTTCGATTTGGTATCATGCATATTGTCTTTAGTGATTAATTAGATCAGTAATTACCACATAAATTTAATGATAAGCACAATATTATTGTTTTTTTTAAAATCTTTTGTAGCTTTGTAAATGAAGACATGTATCTTTTGACCTCTTTGGGCTTTCTTGTTCTAGGGGTTTTACTTTGTAATTTCTATTTCCGTATTATAAAAAAATATAAGAAGAAGAAGACAGTTAATTAATTAATACCCTAACAAGAAAATTCTTTTTTGTCTTGTCTAAATCAGATTTCTGCTACATAGAAGAGATAAACAAAGATACCTACTGCGATCCAAACTATACAAACTATCCATGCAACCCCAACAAACAGTACTATGGTCGTGGACCGCTCCAACTAACATGGAACTACAACTATGGAGCTGCTGGAAACAGCATTGGATTCGACGGCTTAAACTCGCCAGAAAGTGTGGCCTCAGACCCGGTTCTTGCATTCAAGACTGCCCTGTGGTTTTGGATAACCAATGTTCGTCCAGTTATAAGTCAAGGATTTGGAGCCACAATTCGAGCCATTAATGGCGCTGTAGAATGTGATGGCAAACGGCCTGACCTAGTTCAAGCCCGCATCAACTATTACACTGATTATTGCACCCAACTTAGCGTTGATCCTGGCACTAATCTCTCCTGCTAGCTCACCAATTTTAATTAGGTTCATTAATTGCTCTTCTTAGTTTCCTTCTATCTATGCAACCAGAAGCATATTTAGAATGACTAAGCAGTGCAGCCTGAAAATAAAAAATAAAGGCCAATAGGACTACTCCTAGGTCTGATTCCCCTTCTTTCAATATCGCTTGTATCGAAAGACGACAACATCATATTGTGTAGTCGATCGAATAAATAAAATAAAAAGCAAGCGCAATAAAAAGCACAGGGTGCTTAGAAGGTTACCAATGTTGGTTCTATGATCAGATATGTATTGAAATTTAGTCCTTTAATTAATTTCTCTTTTGCTATAGAATAATTTTCACATGTTATGTATCCATTTTAGAGCCTTATAAAATATACAACCAGTCAATTGCAGTTGATCATATTCAAGGGAAATCCGAAATAATTCACAAACATGGTTTTGTTTCGCATCATGTCCAACGATGGACTTGTCCAATATGCTCTTGGAATATCTAAGTGCATAGCTGGACCACTTCTTGCATGAGATTGAAGACTTAAAAGGAATAGCTAAGTACAACAAAACGTCATATTTTATACATAGACAGCTTTTCTTCTCATGTGACTTTATATAAGATAGCGTTAAACTGCAAGGTACTTCAGCGTGCTGCCCTCCTCTTCTCAGACTCTTTTATATAAGATTAACGTTATTGGGAGCCTACTTCTAAGTTTCCCTATTTTACATCATTAGGGAATTTAACTGATAAGATATTACATGTTGGCCCCAAATGAATGTTGAGTTGTGAAGATACAATTCAACTAGGAAAATGATTTGTTTTATGTTTAGTTTCCTTCTTGGTTTTAAATTCCTACACATGGTTTAGGATCTCGTTATAATCATATTTCCTACCAATGTTGAAGGAATTTTAAAACATTTTAAAGAAGTTCATTTGAATATTAAATATGCATTAAATTAAATTAATCGCAACGGAAGTCTATGGTTGTTGTTTAAATTCAAAAAACAAAACTTCCTCTAAGTATCTTAAGTCACGAACATTGATATGTTTTTCATAAATGGAAATTCAAGATTAAAGGATAAGATCTAATTACCTTTGAAGCAATTATATGAACCAATTTGTGTTTGGTCTTCTCTTGATGATTTCCTCTTTGTTGATCTCCTCTTTGATATTTGATCTTTGCTCCTTGATATTTCTCTTCCATGTGAACCACAAAAGTATATGGCCTTTAAGTCTCTACACCAATGGAACCTTGAGATGAGAGGTACGTAGTATCTTGAGAATACAAGGATGCTAGTGCAACATTCTCAAGATTGGTTTCAATCTAAACCCTATGAAAGATTAAAGTGTTTCACTTTTGAAAACTCTCTTTTATCTCTCTTTGATCTCCCAAACCTATTTGGTTGATGTTAGATTGTGTTTGTATGTCAATCTATTTGGTGTTTCCCTTTAACTATTACCAAGGCCCAAATGCGTTTTTACACGTAGTAAATCATTCACATCAAATCAATCAAATTGATTTCCTCATTCTCATTTGTATTAGTAAAAGTTAACCATTTAAGGCGTGCGATCCATTAGGTTATAATTAGCAAGGCAGTGGGAAAATATTAGAACTTTTTCTAATCAACTGGAATTAAAACCCCTTTTTAATTCTTCCTTTATATGGATCGATCACAATCAATCCTAAGACTTTCACAAGCCAAGAGTGACATCTAGGAATATATCAAGGCTACCCAAGCTAACCAGAATAGATGAAGAACCTATTCAATTGGAATTGCAATGCAATACGATCCTTCTCTTATACAAAGTTTCAAATCATATTATTAGGATAAAGATTGATTATGTCAAACCCCTAATATGATTTATAAACTCATGTGATTCAAAAGAAGATGATTAAGAATCACATTCTAAATCAATCTCAAAATACTTTGGCCAAAGATTTGCTGAATCGCATCTCGAAACATTCTCTTTCTTTATCGAAGGTAGAGATTCCTTATTGTACATTCACAAGCCCCCATGATGAATTAAGAGACCCCAACACTTAAGACAAATATTTTACCATTTGCCTTTGAGAGCTATCAAAGATCAATAACGCATCACAGGACAACCATCACTACTACAAAAAGTGACAAAGACGACTAGAAAAAAACGACGGTCTAAGTGAAAACTGTCGTTGTTTTTTAAAAGACGATAGTTCTATAAAACCGCCGCGTAATAACACCTTAGACACCTAAAAATGGAGATTCAAATGGTTGTTCTTAAAACACGACGTACCTGATTAAAAAACCGACGTCTTATTGAAATAGGATTTCCGCATAGTAAAATCAAAGCCAACAAAGAACGGCAGAAGTTATGAATCGACCGATGTAGAAAGTAAAGACGATGATTTCAAAAAAAGCCGCTGTTTTTACATAAAAATTAACACGACCAAGTTTTCGTATAAGGCGTTGTATAATTACAAATAAATCCATGACGATAAAATACAAAATACCGTCGTATTAAATTAATGTACAACTACGGCAAAGATAAATATATCGACGTCTTTCTCGTATAGTTCTACGACGGTATCTTTAAATCTCACCACGTTGGGGTTTTCATTTAACGTCGTATTTATTCACTTTATACGTCATACATTATATTTAAACCATCGTCTTAATAAGAATTTTTTTTTAACAATTTATTTCTTGGATTTTGTTATCCTACGTCGGTAGATCTACTTAATGACAAGAATTGAAATAACCACGACGGTTTATATAGAAAACCGTCGACATAATCAGATTTTTCTGAGATCCCAAAGGTTACGAAATCTTACAAGATGGAACTCTGTTCCTCATCATAATCTTACCAGAAAGACAATATTTGTGTCTTTGAGATACACAAACGCACATACACATTAACATCCAAAAAATTGCCTCTGAAATTTGACGACGGCAGCCTCAGATTTGCAATCAGAGAGATAATTTTTTGGAAGTTGATGATGTGTGTGCGTTTGTGTATCTACACAAACGCACACACACATCAACATCCAAACAATTGCCTCCTAAAATTTCACGACGTCAGCCACAGATTTGCAATCAGAGAGACAATTTTTTGAAAATTGGTGATGTGTGTATGTTTGTGAATCAGATACACAAACATACACACACACCAACATTCAAACAATTGCCTCCTAAGAGGTGAGGTGAGACAGAGAAAGGGGCAAGAAGAAGTTGAAACCCTAATTGAATACTAAAACTGAAAGAACCCGTGTATTTATAATTAAAAAACCAAATCCACGTCGGTTATATTACACCTAACGACGTTTAACAAAAAGAATCCACGTCGCGGAACAAATACATTACGTCGTCTTAGTCTTACTTAAGACGACAAAAAAAGACGACGGGAGGACAAAAAACAATTGTTGTTTTATATTCGTATTTGATTTAAATCAGTCACCCAAAAAAAAACTTTACAAATTCTAGAACATTAATTTCCTTCATTTTAAATTTCATCGGGAAAAAAAACTCTATTTATAACGCACTGTTTTTGAAAAATAAATTGAAAGAACACGGGAAAAAAAATTCTATTTATAATTATAAAAATCAAATCCACGTCGGTTATATTACACCTAACGACGTTTAACAAAACGAATCCACGTCGCAAAAAAAATATTGCGTCGTCTTAGTTAAAAAAAAACGACGGTAGAACAAAAAACCGTCGTTGTCCCAAACAAGAAACTTTACAAATTCTAGAACATTAATTTCAGTCATTTTAAATTTCCTCGGGAAAACAAACTCTATTTATAATACACTGTAATCGAAAACTAAAACTGAAAGAACTCGGGAAAAAAAACTCTATTTATAATTAAAAATAAAATCCACGTCGGTTATATTACACTTAATGACGTTTAACAAGATTATCTACGTCGGTAATTATAAACCTACCGCCATCTTACTTTAATATACTACGACGACACAAAAGACGACCAAAAAAGATGACGGTAGAATAGAAAACCGTCGTTGTTTCAATTTCTTTAATAGTTTGGTCCATTCTCTTTTTGCAGGACTTAGATAGTTCAAAGCATTGACAATGTCTTCATCATATCTCCCAGCAACTACTGATTCGATTGCTCAGGCTTTAGAGGCCATCTGAAGCCATTTATATTCTTATCGCATTCTTGAAAACGCATCTTCTTCTTCAGAAGCTCTACGGATAAAGGAACAGGATATCACAAATCTGACGGATCTTCTTAGCCAAGAAAATCGAGCAGAGGAGCACATCTGATCTTCACGTTTCCCTGAGAAGCGAACTTTCCTTCGGCTGCGAGTGGAGGCCAGGCTTGCATCTCTTTTGATGGAAAGCAAGGAGTATTCAGAAGCACTAAGTCTCCTATCAGGCTTGACAAGCTTCCTCTTGTGGACATAGATTTGTTGGAGAGTAAGTTCCATTTCTCTTTGAGAAAGAGGAAGAACTTGGAACCCTTAATGAAAACTGAAACTGAAAGAAAGCGACAAATTTATACAATAAATTTTTAAAACACACGGCGGTCCTTACACATGAACCGCCGTTTAATTCTAAAATCCACGTCGGTATATTACAAAAAAACGACGTATATTATAAAAATCCACGTCGGTATCTTACAAAAAAACGATGTGTTAAATACTTCTACCATGACACGAGATATTAATTTATCGACTTTTATTTTGGAGTTTACTACGACGGTACCTACAACACTACTGTCGTATTTATTTACCACGTCCTAAGTTCAAATTATAGTCGTAGTTTGTTTATTTATACGTTGTCGTTCTATGTAAACCGCCGTCTTATTTTTATGAAACGGTTTGTATATATATACAACTTTTCGTGTACCTAACTTACACATGCATTGTTTCCAAACCCGAGAAAAAATTTCAATCTCCTAGAGAAAACTTTTTGTCTTTTTTCCTTGTCAGAGCACTGTTAGAGTATCTCATCGTCTTCCTCTCATCTTCTTCGTCGTCTTTGAACTTAAACACCAAACTCCGAGAGAAAGCTTTCATTGCACGCAAAAGGTAAGCTTTCATTTCTCACTATTTTTGTTGCTATTTTGCATGCTCATACGGTTTTTGTTTTGTTTGTTTTGAAAATCTTTTTACCTTTTTTCTGGCGAAAATCATTTTTATTCTTTCCAAGTTTGATAAAATACACAGAAAGAGAGGGAAAGTTTCAACTTTGAACACAACTAATTCAACTAAATAAGACGACGGTAGCTTTGTATTTGCGTGGTTAAATATGTAGACCACGACGGTTCGTCAGTCGTCCTAGCGTCGTCTTAAAATTGATCTAAGTTGTTTTTAAAATGACGGTCAAATTTTTATTTGCTTGTTTAGTTGCAGGTTTGATTTCTCTGAACCATGGTTTTTCGTTTTTCCTAATTTGATAAAATACAAAGAAAAAAAGCTTTGGCATCTTTTTATAGACGACGGTATCTTAAAACAACGTCGTGGTATGAACATTCACACGGCGTCAATAATAAGATACCGTCGTCTATATAAGATACCAAACCCTACTTTCTTTCTCTCTGTATTTTATCAAATTAGGAAAAACAAAAACCATGTTTTAGAGAAATTAAACGTGCAGTCAAACATTCACAGAGAAAGAAAAAGGGTTTTTGATTCTTATACAGACGACGGTATCTTATTATTTACGTCGTGTGAATGTCCATACCACGACGTTATATTAATATTAACGTCATGTGAATTTAAATATCACGACGTCGTGTAAATATCGCCGTAATAAGTTCTTATTACGTCTTCTTTTATATTGTTTCGTCGTTGTTTATGTACCATCGTTTTAAACATTTATTCCGTCACGTCTGATGTTATGTTATTACGTCGTGTAAAATCTTATCATACGTCGTAGTTTATAAATAACCGTCGTTTGTGTTCTAATTTTTTCCCGAAATATTTTCACTTGCAGGTTTGTTTTTTCTGTAACCATGGTTTCTCAAGACCAAAGTAAGTACTCTGGCTCCAAAAAAAATGGAGGTAAGGAGCTTGGAATGGTAACTCCTCAAGACAAGCCCTTGAAGAAGATGAAGTTTGTTTCATCTGCTGAGACAGAACCAAGCAGCCCGACAACAATTTCTGAGGATTCAAAGTCAGGTCGAGGTATGAGCACAATGCCTCGTGTTGTGAAGAGAAAATTGCAGAAAATCAAGCCAGTTGTTGAGTACAATAAAAGGGGGAAAGGATGTGGCCCTGCACATACTGAGATGCAGTCCTACATTGGTGTGTTGGCACGCTCCAGAGTCCCACTTGTGGACAAGAAATGGGCTGAAATCCCCAATGATATAAAGGAGCAGATTTGGGAAGCCGTTGACATGGCTTTTGTGGTAGGTCAAGGGGGCAAGACCTCGGTGTTATATTCTGCCGCCAAGAAATGGAAGGATTTCAAGTCTACACTAACGAGGCATTATATCCTTCCATACATCAAGGAGAGAGAGAAATTAAGCCAACCCCCTGAAACATATAAATTCATAGAGAAAGCAGAATGGGATGCCTTTGTAGCTTCAAGGTTATCCAAAGAATTTGAATCTGTGCATTCTCAACATTCACAGATTAGGGAGAAACTTGAGTACAATCATCGATTGTCTCGAAAAGGATATGCTGGTTTGGAGGATCAATTGGAGGAAACCATGCCTGGGGTAGAAATTGATCGATCTACCTTATGGAAGAAAGCTAGACAGGACAAACATGGTAACATCCCAGATCCAAAGGTGGCAGAGAAAGCAAAATTAATTGTAAGCCTACACACTCTGTTTTAAAAATTTATTAAACTGTGTATATATAATTCTTATTACGTCTAATGTTATATTTTTTCGTCGTGTCAATGATTTTACTACGTCGAAATATTCGTCGTTAAAGGTCTATTCTGTTTTATTAAACTGTGTATAATTCTTATTACGTCATATGTTATTTTGGCGTTGTGTGAATGATATTACTACGTCGAAATTTTTTTAAAAACGTCGTGAAAGGTCTAAATCTGGAATCACTACTCTGTTTTCTGTAATTATAGCATAAGATGTTGGTGGTTAATTTTTGCGTCGTGTGAATGATATTACTACGTCGAAATGTTTTAAAAAAAGTCGTTAAAGGTTTGAATATGGAATCACTGCTCTGTTTTCTGTAATTATAGCATAAGACGTCGATGGTTTATTTATTGCGTCGTTTGAAACGAATAACCACGTCGTTTGTAACTACCGTCGTTATAAAATTATAATAACATCGATTTCTATGTTATTGCGTCGTGTGAAATTATATAATACGTCGTTTCTTTATAAATAACCGTCGTGTGTTTTCTTGTGCTTACTTTTTTATATATCTTTGTTTTAGGATGAATTGCAAAAACAAGTCTCGGAAGGCAGTCTCAGTGTATCTGGCAGCAATGATGTGTTGACCATGGCTTTGGGTCCCGAGCATCCAGGGAGAGTGAGAGGGGTAGGTGCTGGGATTTCCCCTAGGCAGTACTTCAATTTACCAAAACAACAGAGGATTAAGTTTGCCGATCATTTAAAGGAAAGTGTAAGAATTGTCCTTCAAGAAGAGACTAAGAAGATGGAAGCTAGGTCAAGGGAAGAGACTTTAGGGATGGAGGCTAGAACCAAGCAATTGGTAGAGGCTGAGAGGGAAAATTTACTGAGTCGGCTTACCCAACTCATCCCCAATTTTGATCCAAGCATGCTTAAACCGAAAACTAGCCCCTGTCAAAACCAAAGTCCCAAAAATCCAATGTCTGACAAAGCAAGCTGCTCTGGGGCTGATGTGAGATCCCTACATTTTGAGGATGATACTGCCAAAAATGGGGAACAGCAGGAAGAAACGGTAACATATCTGAACTTTGAATTCTCTGTTTTTTTAAAAACTATTAGACGTCGTTATTATGAAGAAAACCGTCGTTTGAAATTCATATCACAACGATTTTATAAATAAACCGTTGTTTGTATTTCAATACCACGTCGTATTTAGTTTACTTGTTTTACACGCCATTAGACGTCATTATTTTTGAAAACTTTTGTGGTTATTTAGAAGACGGTTTTAGTCCTTACTGACGTAATAGATAAATCCCACGACGTTTATTATTTACCATCGTTTAATAATTTTAAGACGTCCATAATTCTTACATACCGTCTTATGTTATGCCTTACCACGACGTTTTGATTTAATTTTTTTACTTTCTGTACAATCTGTCTTATATATATATTTCTTTATTACTTAAAACAGAAATCTGGGGATTTAGAAAATCAAGATGAAGAGAAGAAAGAAGAAAAAAAAAGATGAAGAGAAGAAGGAAGAAAAAAATGATGAAGAGAAGAAAGAAGAAAAACAAGATGAAGAGAAGAAAGAAAAAACAGAAGATGAAGAAAAGCATGACGAAAAGGTGTATTCTCATAACTTTGCCTTTTTTATTTGTTTTTCAAATTTCAGACGTCGATATTTTTCTTTAAACCGTCGTTTGTTTTCAAATTAGACGTCGGAATTTGTTTCCTATGACGTAATAAATTATTCAACACGATGGTGTTTTATTACCGTCGTTTAAATTATTATCTGACGACGTTGTTTTCTTTAAACCGTTGTGTTTATTGAATTACCACGTCATTTTATTTTGCTTTATTTCTTTAACCAAGGTACTGAAGTAGTTGATTATTCAAATGTGGAGGTGCCATCTTCCTTACAATCCCTTTGTTGTTATGTGGAAACGACACTAACGCCTCAGGAGAAGATCATGACCTTCACAATTGAGAAGGAGGTGTTTGGTGCAGATCGCAGTACCTTCGTCTTGCCTGAAGATATTACACAGTTAGCAGGTATGGAAGAAATTGGGGCTACTGTGGTTGCAGTATATATGAGGTTTGTCCTTATCAAATATTAATTTCACACTCAAATTTGTGTTTGAAAAAAAAAATCATTATTGCGTCATTTGAAACCACTAACCACGTCGTTCGTTTTTTACCGTCGTGATAAATTAGTTATAACGTCTGTTTCTACTTCAGTTCGTCATGTGAAATTGTATAATACGTCGTTTGTTTATAAATAACCGTTGTGTGTTTTTTTGTGCTGACTTTTTTATATATCTTTGTTTTATATATTTAGGAGCTTATATGATCGTTTGAAAGAAGCAAATATGTGCAGCATGGTTGGCTTTATCGACTCTGCTCAAGTTAGTGCCAACGTTGGGTCACTAATTGACAGATCGCGATTGGTAGCAGGTCGACTTCAGAAGACAGATGGTTAACAGATTTTCATGATGCCTTACAATCTAGGGTTCGTCTCCTTAACAGGATTTTGTTTGTATGATTTTCACTAACTGACTGCGTATAAAACTGTTTAAATAATTTTGTGCCGTTTGAAACATCTAACCACGTTGGTGCTTTATTTATTGAGTCGTTTGAAACTATTAACCACGTCATTAGTTATTTACGGTCGTGATAAATTTATAATGCCGTCGATTGCTACATTATTTCGTCGTGTGAAACTGTATAATACGTCGTTTTTTATAAATAACCGTCGTGTGTTTTCTTGTACTGACTTTTTATATTAACTGTCGTTTTTTATATTAATTTTGTGCAGCCGTCATTGGGTCTTGCTGATTGTGAGAGCAAAGAGGGAAACCGTCTATTTTCTGAATCCTCTGCCCGGAAATCGTGTGGTTGATGAGGAGGCCAAAAACATCGCGAACAGTGCTTTAAAAATTTATAATTCCCACATAGGCAGACCAAGCCGTAAAGCACCAATTTGGAAAACTCTGCCAGGCACACCAAAGCAACCCAGCAGTGTGGAATGCGGGTATTATGTGATGCGCTTCATGAGGGACATCATCATGGATCCTTCTTCGAGTTTGAGAAGAAGGTAAGAAGAAAATTTTCAAATACATTTTATGTGGTTTTTTGTATTATCAACGA
>NC_024127.1:25188434-25204942 GCF_000346735.1 Prunus mume
TCGTCTATTGTATGTAAAGATGACGCTTTTTATAAAAACCATCGTCTATTGTATGTAAAGATGATGCTTTTTATAAAAAAAAAGTCGTCTATTGTATGTAAAGATGACGCTTTTTATAAAAACCATCGTCTATTGTATGTAAAGATGATGCTTTTTATAAAAAAAAAGTCGTCTATTGTATGTAAAGATGACAAATTTTATAAAAAAACCGTCGTCTATTATATGTAATGATGACAAATTTTTTATTTAAAAAAGCGTCGTCTTTTAAAACATGCTAAAAAATGGCCGCTTAAGTGAATTCGCGCTCGATAAATTTTTAAATTTTCACCCGTCTTTGAAAATCTTATCTCTCATTAACAAGCGTCGTCTTTTAAAACACACTAAAAAAAGTCTACTTAAGTGAATTCGCGCTCAACAAATTTTCAGATTTTCCCCCGTCTCTGAAAACCTTATCTCTCCCTCCTTGAAACCTTCTTGCACTCTCTAAAACACCCTCATGAAACTCTTTACAAAATCATCAAAAAATCGATATCAATGAAGGAGTTGAGAGATTGAGGTCTTAGCAAATCCATAAGATGTAGAGGGATATTTTGTATTTGAGAATCAAAGCTGGTTGAGGTCTTAGTCTCTTTGCGTTTTTGGTATGTTCTTTGTCTCCCTAATAAAATTTCTCTTCCACCTAATTTTTTATGTTTATAATCTTAGCTTCTTTTTTTTTTCTCTCTTTGTCATTTTGATTTATTTACAGGGATGATGGAGGAGACTTCAGTTGTGCATCATTTGTATGTTTGGATGAGGAATGCTTGGATTAGGAGTACGTAGGTCTTGTTAGGAATTATGTTTGTTGTAGATTAAAGATTGGTTAACTATGTAATAACTATTGAATCTTCATGTTTTATGAAAGAAACTATTATATATTCATTAATAAATCATTATGGTTGGTTTTCTAGTTAAAATCATTGTATAGCATCATAGGAAATCAAAAAGCATTATTGTATGTAAAGATGACGTTTTTTTTATAAAAACCGTCGTGTATTGTATGTAAAGATGACGCTTTTTATAAAAAATACCGTCGTCTATTGTAAGTAAAGACGACGGTTTTTATAAAAATACCATCGTCTATTGTAAGTAAAGACGACGCTTTTTATAAAAATACCGTCGTCTATTGTATGTAAAGACGACGCTTTTTATAAAAAAAACCGTCGTCTATTATATGTAAAGATGACGCTTTAAAAAAAAAAAAACCGTCGTCTATTGTACGTAAAGATGACGTCTTTATAAACAATCCACGACGGTTTTTATAAAAAATCGTCGTCTTTACATACTATACACGACGGTTTTATTAAAAACAGTCGTCTTTCCTCCTATAATTAACGATCTTTACCTCTAAACAACGACGATTTTCTTTAAAAACCGTCGTCGTTATGGATAAACAACGACGGTGAAAAGCCGTCGTAGTTTGACACCCAAATAGATGTCGGTCCATTTCACGACGGTTTGAAAACCGAATACACGACGGTGAATTCCCGTCGTCTTTGGCCTTTTTTGTAGTAGTGTAGGATAAAAGGTAGAATAGGAAAGAGGGGTTGCAGTAGGAGGCAGCTGAAAGGGCTCATAACTAGAAGTAAGTGCAGATTGATAGTTGGGTCTCATTTGGCTTAATGTAGATCCTAAGGGACTAAAGCGATTAACAACTGGGATAGGAGAAAGACTAGGGTAAGGAGGAATCATAGACTCAGATTTAGGAAAGGAAGTAGAGCTAGGCTCATTTTTTATGGATTTTTGGCTCAGGGATGCAGGGAGGATTCTGGGTAATTGGGGAGTTTGGCTGTAATTTTCTTTGTGCTTATCTTTTTCTTTTCTTCCGGCCATTGCTTATCCTGTAAAAATTCTCTAGTAAGAAAATCAGGAACATAATTCTCACTTCCTTTTAAAAATTCAATGTCAAAATCAAATATGCTTAAAAGTGCTTGCCGTCATGCAAAAATTTGTTTTGATGCAATATTTTGAACATCTTTTTCTAATACATGTTTAGCAGATTTACAATCAACACGTACTAAAATTTTTTGATTTAATAGATCATCTTGAAATTTAGTAATACATAATACTATAGCTAATATTTCTTTTTTAATAGTACTATAGTTAGACTGCGATTTGGACCAAACACCAGAATGAAATCGAACAATTTGCTTAGGAGGAGTAGAAAGAGTTCTCTGTTTAAGAATACCACCATAACCTATATCAGAAGCATCAGTCTCAACAATCTTAAAAGAGTTTGTAGTTGGAATGCCAAGGCAAGGAAGTGTCCTAACATGACTCTTAATTTGCTTAACGATCTCAGTATGGATAGATGACCAAGGAGGAGGGTTAGTCTGTAATCTATCATATAAAGGCTTACATTGCTTTCGTAGGTTTTTGTAAAAATCAGAAACATAATTAAGGGATCCTAAAAATCTCTGTAATTGATTCTTATCAATTATTTGATCAGGAAATTTATCTGCAAATTGTATGGCTCTATCTATAGGATGTATTTGGGATTGACTAATATTAAATCCAAGAAATCTAACATGAGTTTGAAATAGTTTAATTTTCTTAGTAGAGACGACTAATCCATTAGCTTTTATTATTTGTAGGAATTTATGCAAATGTTTCCAATGTTGTTCTATGGACTCAGAAAATATAAGAACATCATCAATGTAAACTATGGAAAATTGACTATATGAATTAAAAATCTCATTCATTAAACCTGAAAAATCTGGTCTTACGTTCTTGAAAGAGGGTGTGCTAGCAAAGGTGGTGTGATATTTTCCTCCAATTCCAAGGTTTAAAAGGATGTTTCGATCACATGAGACAGCTAAGAGTTTGACTTGGCATGTTGCTAGAAAATCAATTGACGGTTAGATGTCTCATCCGGCGGATTCCCCGTCTTGGAAAGTTCTTGATGATAAATGGCCCGAATTTGGTAATGAGCCGAGAAACTTGAGATTGGCTCTTTCATCTGATGGATTCAATCCCTACAGTTCTCTAAGTAGCAGATATAGTTGCTGGCCAATTATCTTAGTTATATATAATCTCCCTCCATGGTTGTGCATGAAATGAAAGTTCATGATGTTGACCTTATTGATTTCCAGTCCTAAACAACCCGAAAATGATATAGACGTCTACTTGGAGCCTTTGATTGATGATTTAAAATCTTTGTGGGATGGGATTAGAGGAGTGTAGAGGCAGCTGAAAGGGCTCATAACTAGAAGTAAGTGCAGATTGATAGTTGGGTCTCATTTGGCTTAATGTAGATCCTAAGGGACTAAAGCGATTAACAACTGGGATAGGAGAAAGACTAGGGTAAGGAGGAATCATAGACTCAGATTTAGGAAAGGAAGTAGAGCTAGGCTCATTTTTTATGGATTTTTGGCTCAGGGATGCAGGGAGGATTCTGGGTAATTGGGGAGTTTGGCTGTAATTTTCTTTGTGCTTATCTTTTTCTTTTCTTCCGGCCATTGCTTATCCTGTAAAAATTCTCTAGTAAGAAAATCAGGAACATAATTCTCACTTCCTTTTAAAAATTCAATGTCAAAATCAAATATGCTTAAAAGTGCTTGCCGTCATGCAAAAATTTGTTTTGATGCAATATTTTGAACATCTTTTTCTAATACATGTTTAGCAGATTTACAATCAACACGTACTAAAATTTTTTGATTTAATAGATCATCTTGAAATTTAGTAATACATAATACTATAGCTAATATTTCTTTTTTAATAGTACTATAGTTAGACTGCGATTTGGACCAAACACCAGAATGAAATCGAACAATTTGCTTAGGAGGAGTAGAAAGAGTTCTCTGTTTAAGAATACCACCATAACCTATATCAGAAGCATCAGTCTCAACAATCTTAAAAGAGTTTGTAGTTGGAATGCCAAGGCAAGGAAGTGTCCTAACATGACTCTTAATTTGCTTAACGATCTCAGTATGGATAGATGACCAAGGAGGAGGGTTAGTCTGTAATCTATCATATAAAGGCTTACATTGCTTTCGTAGGTTTTTGTAAAAATCAGAAACATAATTAAGGGATCCTAAAAATCTCTGTAATTGATTCTTATCAATTATTTGATCAGGAAATTTATCTGCAAATTGTATGGCTCTATCTATAGGATGTATTTGGGATTGACTAATATTAAATCCAAGAAATCTAACATGAGTTTGAAATAGTTTAATTTTCTTAGTAGAGACGACTAATCCATTAGCTTTTATTATTTGTAGGAATTTATGCAAATGTTTCCAATGTTGTTCTATGGACTCAGAAAATATAAGAACATCATCAATGTAAACTATGGAAAATTGACTATATGAATTAAAAATCTCATTCATTAAACCTGAAAAATCTGGTCTTACGTTCTTGAAAGAGGGTGTGCTAGCAAAGGTGGTGTGATATTTTCCTCCAATTCCAAGGTTTAAAAGGATGTTTCGATCACATGAGACAGCTAAGAGTTTGACTTGGCATGTTGCTAGAAAATCAATTGACGGTTAGATGTCTCATCCGGCGGATTCCCCGTCTTGGAAAGTTCTTGATGATAAATGGCCCGAATTTGGTAATGAGCCGAGAAACTTGAGATTGGCTCTTTCATCTGATGGATTCAATCCCTACAGTTCTCTAAGTAGCAGATATAGTTGCTGGCCAATTATCTTAGTTATATATAATCTCCCTCCATGGTTGTGCATGAAATGAAAGTTCATGATGTTGACCTTATTGATTTCCGGTCCTAAACAGCCCGGAAATGATATAGACGTCTACTTGGAGCCTTTGATTGATGATTTAAAATCTTTGTGGGTTGGGATTGGAGGAGTGTATGATGCACATAATGGAGAATACTTTACACTCAGAGCTGCATTAATGTGGACAATTAATGATTTCCCCGCCTATGGAAACTTATCTGGTTGTGTTGTTAAAGGATATAAGGCTTATCCAATATGCGGCGATGATACACCTAGTCACAGGTTGAAAAATGGCCACAAAATTTGTTACATTGGGCATAGAAAATGGTTACCAATCAATCATCCATATAGGAGGCAACGTGCAGCTTTTAATGGGAAACCTGAATACGGCACACCTCCCGAGCCATTAACCGGAGAAGAAGTGTTGGATATGGTTGAAGATGGTGACAGAGTTTGTTGGAAGAAGAAATCAATATTCTTTGATCTCGAGTATTGGAAATACCTTCCTGTGAGGCATGTCCTAGATGTTATGCACATTGAGAAGAATGTTTGCGATAGCATCATTGGTACATTGCTGGAGATCCCTGGAAAAAATAAAGATGGGATTGCTGCTCGATTAGATTTATTGAACATAGGGGTCAAAATTGATTTGCAACCCGAGTAAGGAGAAAGACGTACTCGTTTGCCTCCCGGGCCTTGAAATTTGTCAAGAGCAGAGAAGACAGAGGTTTGCAATTCTTTCTATGGTATGAAGGTCCCTGAAGGTTATTCTTCAAATATAAAAAATCTTGTATCTTTACAAGATTCAAGACTTCTTGGCCTTAAATCACATGATTGTCATACCTTAATGCAACAATTGCTCCCTGTGGCAATTCGTTCGGCTTTGGAGAAGCCTGCAAGGTATGCAATAACTCGTTTGTGCTTCTTCTTCAATGGTGTATGTGCAAAGACTGTCGATGTTTCCAAGCTAGATAAGTTGGAAGAAGATGTAGTAGTTACTTTGTGTTTGCTTGAAAAGTACTTTCCCCCTTCATTCTTTGATATCATGGTTCATCTAGTAGTACATCTTGTCAGAGAAGTTCGTCTATGTGGGCCAGTATATTTTAGATGGATGTATCCGTTTGAAAGATATATGAAAGTGCTAAAGGGGTATGTTCAGAATCGTACTCGTCCCGAAGGTTGCATTGCTGAGCGGTATATAGCTGAAGAAGCTGTAGAGTTTTGTACCGAGCATTTATCTTATGTTAGTACAGTTGGAGTGCCTTCAAGCCAAAAGATGGGAGTTTCAAAGCCATTATCAGGTTGCACAGCGAGTGTAGTTGATCGGGACCTATTGAACCAAGCACATCTATATGTCTTGGAGAATACGGAGGAAGTCCTACCTTATATCGAGTACGTATGAGTTTTATTCTTTAAGTTTCCATTTTAAATTATTTCTTATGTTTATCTTATATGTTTGGGACCGTAATACTTGAATTTTGTGTGTCATGTAGGCAACATATGATCCACATCCAGACCACTTATCCAAAATTTAGAAAGAGAACAAAGTGGCTGCAGGATAAGCACAATAGCACTTTCATTCAATGGCTACGCTTCAAGGTATATGTTATTGAATAACATATTGGACTTTTAATTTTCTTCTTCCTGTGTGAGATTGAATTAAGTTATGATTAATTTGCAGGTTCAAAGTGAACTTAATGAGGAAGACAATCATGGCGTATCAGAAAATTTAAGGTGGCTAGCAGCTGGTCCAAACATGGCAGTGCCATTATATAGGAGCTATCTCATTAAAGGTATTAAATTCAACATCAAGGCACAAGATGATGTGCGGACAACTCAAAATAGTGGAGTTTATTTACTTGCACATACTATGCAAGTTGCTAGTGCCAAGGATAAAAACCCAATTCTCTCAAATATGGGTTTCTATGATGTCATTCAAGAAATTTGGGACCTTGACTACCAAAAGTTTACAATCCCAGTCTTTAGGTGTGATTGGATTGATAATACTTCTGGTCTTGTATCGGACGAACTTGGATTTACCTTTGTAGATTTGAGTAAAATTGGACATAGGAATGACCAATTTGTTTTGGCTTCTCAAGTCAAACAAGTATTTTTTGTTGACGACCCGATGCATCGTGGTTGGTCGGTAGTGTTATCAATGCCTAATAGAGAATATAATGATGTTATTGGTAATGATGTCTTAGGTGATGTGAGAATTGAGTGTGAGCCATTTACTAGGGGGATGCCAAATGTTGACACATTTGATGAAGTGGTGGTTGAGTTAGGGAGTCAAAATATTCGAGATGGGTGTGAAGATATATGGGTTGAATGATGCTTTTAATTGGCAGTGTATGACATTAATTTTGTAATATATTGTAATGTGATTTCTTCACTTTCATTATACAGGTTTTGGCCAAAAAACAATCAGAACAAAAATTACCAGATTACGAACACGATGGTCTTGATAAAAATGTGAAAAACAAACATCTGTTCTAATAAAAAACGACGCTTTGGAGCATTCAACGACCGCAATATATTTACCGACGTCTTAAAGCAACGTAACAATGAAGAACCACGACGCTATTGTGAAACAGTTATTCAGGATAACACGTCGGAGAAGCATGAAGAACCGTCATGTAATTCAAAATAACATGACTCCAATCCCATAATACCGACGTCTAAAAGACAAGATATCTAACCTGAACGTTACAAAAGACGACGTCATCATAAATTTACCACGTCGCATGTTCTTTCATAAACAAAGTGGAAAAGGATGAATTCACGACGGTATTTGAAGTCCATTGGTAAATTTGTCGACGTTAAGATATATTTGGACGTCGTTCCTTAAAAAAAAAAACGTTATATTGATGTATCCACGTCTCTTTTCTTATGATAATGTCGTTAAAATTGCTTTAAACGGCGAATTTCGGATAAACAACGCCGTCTAATATGAATTAGACGACGTTAATTTTGTTAATGATGACGTATAAATTATGAAACACGGCTGTCTTTTTCATGGTTCGACGTTGTATATTGACGACAACGTCGTCTTTATAAATTAATGTGTCGTAATTAATGTCCCCAACATTTTTTCCACGTCGTTTATTTTCAGATCACGTCGTTAAAATTATTTTACACGGCGGTGGAATGAGAAACGATGTCGTCTCAGAGTCATTAGACGACGATTATATTTTAAAATATGACGTATAAATTCTGTAATACGGCTCTCATTTATTTGGAACCGACGTTGTTTATTATTTCAACGTCGTCTCTGTACATACATGCGTCGTAAGTAATGACCCTAACATCTATTTCCACGTCATCATTCATAGAAAAATCGAAGTGGAAAATTTATTTTACAATGGTTGTTGGAAATGTAGTGACGTAATAGGTGTCAATAACGTCATCTATTATGTATTTAAAGACGTCATATTTTTATTTGTCATTAAAGGTTTATTTAACGGCGTTGAGTTTTAGTTCTCATCGTTGTATGTGTATCTTGCGGCCATGTTCTGTTAATATATTTCATATGTTTCCTTTTTAACGACGTTTTTTTGTTAGAGTTGGTCGTCTATTCTCATCATCGACTGTTTTTTTATGTCTTTTTGCTGTACAAAGACGTCGGTTTTTATTTGTTGATGACGTTGTTTGTTTTAACAACGACGGGTATTTACCGTCATGGTTTGGTTATGGAAAAGATGTCGTTGGATTCCACGACCATTTGAAAACGGAATACACGACGGTGAATTCCCGTCGTCTTTTTCCTTTTTTGTAGTAGTGCATGATGCCTCAGATCTAAGGACTAATTGACATTATTGCAATTATGAGTTCTCGTTTGACATGTAGATAAATACTCCATATGATAACTACGATTGATCGCGTTCAATGTACTCATTCAGTAATGAGCACCCACATACTTGTATTAGTTTCAACTACACAAATGGTTTGAGACTAACCATCCTCCTTATGAAGCATATATAATGTGTGCTAATCTTGATGGTTTATCAATGCCTATTTGATAACCCTATGATTAGGAACATTTTGGGATACTATAGTTAAAGATCAAAGGTCTCTTGAATATAATCTTCTTTAGATTATTTTATCTCCTATTTAGTTTTCCCCGAACTTTGTTTCTTTAACTGATGTAAAAGATAACAAAATAAGTTTGTCGTTTATTGAAATGTAATCTAAAGAGATTACATCAAATGTATTGGCTCTTAAGCCACATTTCTAACAAACGTAACCCTAGGATTTATGCACTACAAATAAGGCCTTTAGGGAGTCATTATTCGTGGCTAGAGTGTGTGGCCTGAGTGCAGCTATGAGCTTAATTACAAGTAAGTGTGAAGAAAACACTTGAGTGCTTGTAACTACTTTCTCTTCCACTTTTATAGTGAATCTCTAGCAACTACAGGAAGCGAGTAGCCCGAGGCCCAATGGGACAAAGTTCGGCCATGCCTGATGTCTAGGCTTGATCAGTCGGACCCGCTTTAAGATTAGGTAGGGCTTGGGCCTGTTGTGAAATTATTGCAAGCGCACAATCCGCACAAGTAATAAAGAGATAAGTAAAGTATCGTTCCCACGAAGACTGTAATTTCCTATTAATATCAATTATGATTAATTCAAAAGTTTATTTGAACAGTTGATTAAGAAGATTGATTGATTTAAGTAAACTAAAAAAATTATGAAAAATAGCAATTCAATTAATGATGGATAATCAAGTTAATGAGACAGTAGGGCATTTGATTTCACCATAACCAATTTCACTTAATGCTTATAGCCAATTAACCCTAATTACTACCCATGTTGACAGTTGGTTTCTCCTAATTCATTCAATATCCCTTCTCGGGCTCAACCAAGAGTATTCTTAATCAACAACCCATTCTCTCTCGAGCAACGGATTTAGAAAATCAAGAACCCATTAAGTTCTATGAGAACTTGCAAGAAAACTGCATGAGTCATGTTAGTCCCTCTCGGGCACTCATTCAAGACATGGTATTTGTTACGACAAGCAAACACCAAACATCTCCTCTCGATCTCCGCTTGGATCATCAAATCAATTAAATATTGGGCAGATATTCCAAGCATTAAGAACAGTAACAAATACTCAACATGGAATAATAATAAAAAATTAATATAACTATAAAAATTAAGTATTCATGGTTAGGCTACATCGTAGCCCTAGAAAGAGAAATTAGTTCATGAAAAAAGAAAAGATAAACAAGAGAACTGTTGTCATAAAACCGATTTGATAGATGGATTTGATCTCTGGATTCTCCACAGCAACACCTTCGTAAGCTCCAAAAGCACTCAGTAGCAACTCTTGGCTTTCTCTCTGATATATTTCTGGGTGTAGTGAAATATGGTGAAAAGTCTATGGTAGAAAAGATGATCTTTAGAGAGAGCTTAGGATGACCTTATATAGTGTAAAATAACTAAACCCTACACTAAAAAGGTATTGAAAAAAATCTCCTAAAGCAAAACAAAATCCCAAACAATTAAGGAAACAAACTAGGAAAGAATCATTCTTTGACTTGGAAACACATAAGCCAAATTGCACGCATGTTTTGAGGTCATTTCACTTCCTAGAAAATTCTGAAAAAATATGAGAAACATAACTTGATCTCTAAGATTTCCAAGCATATATACACACCAGTAGGAAAACTCAGAAAGGTCTTCAAATCTTCAATCTTCCACAGAAGTGCAGTTCTGACGGGATTTCAACTTAGGCTATCTTGACTTGCAAGTTTGGAGCATTAGGCTTGGTAGAAAAGTATGAAACTTTGACACAATGATCTTCAATGTCTTAGCTCTCATTTCCAATTGGCCTCGCACTAAAATTCATTCGAAAAGTCAATTTTAAGTCAAAATCCTTCCAAGAGCGCAGAATAGTTGAAAATAAGGAAAGTAAGGTAATAATGCTCTTTTTAATTAACTTTCTCTAAAAAAACCAAATATAAGAGGTATAAAAATATAGGAAATAATGCACTTATCAGGGCCAAGGGATTGAAATCTTGGGTCGGCCCATTTGAGCCGGTTTAGGCCCAGCCTGACCCGTTCATAAATAAATAATAAATAACAATAATGGTGGTGATTTAAGATCATTTGTAACACCTCAAATACACTGATCAAGATAAGAAGTAGGAAGAATTCTAAATGGTGAAGGTGATAAATGGGGCCTTTTTAGAACTTCGTGGTACACAATAAAACCCAAGAGAAGAATACTGATTACTGGTCAATCAATTTAATCCACATAAATAAATAAAAATTGTGTGAATATATGAGGAAAGATAAAGAATACTTATATGGTAAAATCTGAAAAGTCTTTTTTTTTTCTCTTCAGATTTTTAATAATTTTCTTCTTTGTTTTTTTAATTACCTTTTTCTGATTTCCCTCTCATAATCCTTTTAGAAAACATTTTGGGTGGTAAGTTGGTGCGATATCCTCTTTCTCCTTCCGCCCTGTACTCACACTCTGAAGAGGCTTGAAATATTTACGTTCATATCTTATTCTTGGTCTAGGGATCACCATTTACCCAAGCAAGATAGTATGAAAGAAAGCTATCACGTGGATGACACAAAATTTTTGAAGGCGGTCACCCTTAAAGAGCTCAGAGAAAGAGGACATTGCATCGACTTACCACCCAAAAGGTTTTATTAAAAATATTGTCAGGGGCAGTTAGAAAACATGTTAAAAAAACAAAGACAAAAAATATTAAAAGTTTGAGAAAAAACATAGTAAACCAAACCCTAAACCATTCTTCTGCTCTCCTCTCCACTTCTTCTTATCTCATCATCATCATTACCACTCCTCTTCTCAAAATTTCTTCTTTATTAACCCCCCTTCACAATCTTGATTTTTCTCTTCCTCTTCAAATTTACAACTCCTCAAAGATCAGTCCAAATATATTATCCGACGTTTCCATTGCTTGGAGACAAATAGAGTCCGAACCACAGCCTATGCCTACAACACCTAGAGGATTAGTCGTATTGGACAGTGTAGGGCCCTTCTTGTTTCAACAGCTCTAGATGGACTTCAGATGTTGTAAAGAAAGAGTGACGTTGCCCCTTTGCCTGGTTTCAAGAACTAGACCCTAAAATACTTCACAAGAATGCAGATTCTTAGGGAATACTCTGGTTTTTCTCACCAAGAAGATAATGATTTAGTGAATCAAAACTTTGGGCTTGGCTTGAGTGGCTTGTGGTGTGTGAATTAAGTCTCCATGAGTAAAGTAAGAGAGCGTCTGCTTGAGTTGAAACAGGGTATTGGATAAAGGATATTTCAGGGCTCGGAATGGTTTTTGGTTTCTGTTATAGAAAAAGAAGAGGATAGCTTATGAGGGAAAATGTTGCGACCCGATTTGAGAATAAGGAATATTCCCAAATCAGGGTGTGAGTCATACTATAGTTAAAACTAAAATTCTACGACCATTATATGATGAGAAATAGAGCCACAAATAATACAAATTTACTTAATAACACATAATCATAGTCGTAGTAGCTCGTAGTTAAATACACACTAAGATATTTATCAAACAGTTAACTACTTACAAATATTAATTACACAATTCAACAACAAAAGCCTAGTAGCTTGGTTGAAACCCGATTCCACAATCTTCGCCTTGAATCTTGCACAATCTATTAAGGTATGAGCATTTTAATGCCTAGTAGAGTACCGTCAAAGCCCTCAAGGTCAGCTATCACAATTAATCAAAGTGTCATGCATCAAACAACACAAGATACATAAATTATGCAACCATTCCAGATTAAGAAATTTGCATATGCGGTGATGCCATGAGCTCACTCCCTTCTAATCCCACTAATTCATACCTTAGGGCAACAAGCATGCATATCCCATACCATGCGTTTTAACACTGTTGTAACACCTCATCCCAAAAATCATTGTTCAACTGATTATTTATTGTGAAATTACATTTTTGCCCTTAGGTGTAGGGGCACTTTAGTTACTTTTTGTTCAGAAAGGAATTTGGGGAATTGAGCAGCACCGTTGTGTAGAGCTCGATGATATGAGTTCGTAGACAGGTGGCGTGTTCATTTTGGAGTTAAACAAAGAAGTTTTGATCTACGAAAATGCAGTGACACAACCGTAATTTTTGCAAAGTCAAAATTTTAAAAGCTGGCAGCTCTCTCTCTCTCTCTCTCTCTCCCTATTCACGCGACGCCAGATGTTGCCCGACGATTGCGTCACCATCCAATGATTGTTTTAGGTGAAATTGGTCCCAAAAGTGTCATATCGACATCCTCTATCTAACCCACCAATTTTTGCAGCTCAAGAACCCAAGGAATTGTGGCTAGAACGACTGGAAGTGTCGACGATTTTCGAAGCTTCTGACGCTATTTTTGGCTACTCCGGCCACTGTTTTCGTTGATCGAGGTATGAAACTTCATCTACTCTTCATGCTCTATCTATTATGTAAGTGGATTGGATCGATTTTGGAGTTTCAGAAGTCAATCAAAATACCCATATAGGGCAGATGGTTTGGCCGTGATTTCATCTAGCTCCGGTCACTTTTTGCCGTGGTTCGAGAACAAAAGTGGTACCCCTTGTTAATTTGAATGTATTGGTATAGGTATTGTAGGGAGTTTTGAGGATTTTCCATCGCTAGAATTTTCTCAAGGCCCGAATGTCGACGGCGGTGCGTGGCGGAGCATGGGCCTTGTGTGGATGATTTGTTTTTGACCTAGAATTATTCCCCCATTGTCACGAGCACGACGGTATGCTCGGATTTGAATTTGGTTACCGTTTGACTATCAAACGAATATTGCACATATTATGCTATATTCGGGTTTGATAGGTTTGCACAGTTCGATCGGTTTCAATTTCAATTATGTTGTTCCATATACCTCTAGATCGTGTAGGAACTTAAATATCGAGAATCGGAGTCCCGGATACTCCGAGTCAATGATTTCAGGGTTAGGCGAACCAATCGTTGTCCAATCGTGCGATTGGCTTAGATTCGACTGCTGGATCAAGATCAAACTTTCGGGACTTGTTTAGTAGACGTTGTTGGACCTATAGGAACTTTTGGATTTGAAATCGGAGGTCGTGGCCCTACAGGCCTAATTGACCTAGATGGTGGGCCTCGTAGGCCCGATCGAGACCAATTGGTTAAGAGGTGTTTGTGCCTTGGTTGTTTGATTTTAAAATGGTATTTTGCTACAAGAGTTTTATTAATTGTTTATGGAACTATTATTCTATTGCCTTCACTTTCCCAGTATGATATATTTATGTTTTATTGTGCGGATTTAGGTTGAGTTGATTTTAAATGTTTGGTGATATGTTTATGTTTATTTTTATATATGTGTTAAATCGTTTGAAATTGGAAATAATGTTGCCTTCGGAAATATTGATATCTTCGGACATCCCGGTTGCCTTCGGAAATATTGATGTCTTTGGACTTCCTGGTTGCCTTCGGAAATATTGTTGCCTTCGAAAATATTGATGTCTTAGAACATACAGTTGCCTTCAGAATATCTTCGGACTCCCTGGTTGCCTTCGGAAATATCGTTGCCTTCGAAAATATTGATGTCTTAGAACATACAGTTGCCTTCAAAATGTCTTTGGACATATAGTTGCCTTCAAAAGGTCTTCGGACATATAGTTGCCTTCGGATTGTCTTTGGACACTTCAGTTGCTTTCAAATTTGTCTACCCGCGTATGACATTGCCCCATGAGTATCGAAGACGCATGAACCATGTGGTGCTAGCATTTGCATTCTCAGGTTGAGTATATCTCCCTGAGTTCTTGATGCAGCAGAACAAGAACAAAAGATAATTTCATGCAAACTTAACTCCGTTGATTCTAAGAATACCCAAAACTAAAACTCTAATGTGTTAATTATGAGAATACCCAGGAAAAGAGTAAAGAGATGAGAGAAAAATCGCAATCTTCATTCAATAATCAAACATCAACTCACCCTTTCTTACAATTTCATGCATTATTTATGGGAACCTCTCAATCAAGATGAGATAACTCCTCATAACTCCCCTAAGATGAGATAAGATAAAATTGGACAATTATGATGAGATAACTCCTTATAACTCCCCTAAGATGAGATAAGATAAAATTAGACAATTATGATGAGATAACTCCTTATAACTCTCTTAAACCTTTCCTATCCCAACTTCCCTCCTAATGATAACTTCACATTAAATCTCCCTATAACTCACAAAGATGAAAAGACTCTCCATAATTTTATTCATGAACCTAGACAACTCCCACATATGAAGACACACTTATTTAATGTAGGTTATTAAGACTTTCCTCATGCCTGAACGTGATCCCAATGGTCCATTTATGTATTTGCTAAACTCGCTGCATCAGTTCTGTTAAGATTTGCATTATCAAGTTAAGTATATCTCCCTAATTTCTGCTAGGATTGCATTCTCAAGTTGACCATTTGTCCCTGAGTCCTGCTAGGGGAATTCACGGTTTATTTGCGTTATCAGGTTGAGTATATCTTCCTGAGTCCTGTTAAGGGAATTGGCGGATTATTTGCGTTCTCAAGTTGGCCACGTGTCCCTGAGTTATGCTAGGATGTGCCACACATGTGGAGTGGACCATTCCACATGTGTAGTACTTGAAATTGACGGATTATCTATGGAATTGACGGATTATATTTGGGATACACCTATGTGGAGAATAGTGCTACCGTGCTCATATTATCTGGATAGCGTTGGCCAGGATCCCCAGTCACCTGCCCGACTTGTCTACACAGGTGGTTGGCTAGTTTCTCCCTTCCCCGGTTGCCTTCGGATTTAATAATATTTCTCATATACCCTTTGGTGGGTGATAGCAGGATATATACACTACGCAGACGGTAGCAGGTATGGCTTTTTCAGGTAAAAGGTTTGGTTGTGTAAGTGTTTGGATGTTCAATGATAAATTGATTGAATAGTTAGGTACATAATTTTAGGGCATGATATTTGGTTATATAGCTGGATGAAAACAAATTAAAGAATGATTCTAGAATTTAATTGTTGGTTTTACCTTGAACAATATTAACTTATCTGAATTGTGATTTTTGGTACAAAGAACTACGTGTGGCTTGATCCCTCAGTAAGGGTACGTAGGTAACTTAGGCTAACCTAGGTGCAACCACAAGTGTATGATTTGTTTGTTATGTTTAGTTAGGTCAAACAAAATCCACCTCGATGCATAGCCTCAGATTTACTCAAGACATATATCATCGAATTCGGATCGAGAAATCAAGTCGAATGGACTAAAAATATGGCGTTAGAGGCTGTCGAAATAGTCGCCACGCGCCGCCACTCGCAGGAGATGCAACTGGGCTTGGCTGACCAAACAACATTTTTTTGTATTTTTAAAAAAAATTATGTATTTTTTTGTTCCAGAGTTTTGTACTTCATTTTGACTGACCAAACTGCAGCAGAAATTAACCAAATTATAATGGTTGGAAAGCCTATTAATTCTAGTTTCTAATCCAATAAACCAAACTCAAAATGGAGCTATAAAGAAAGTGTTTGGGCCTAAAATAATTCACACGCTAGCCCACTTCTCACAAAGAAGCCCAGGAACAGGAAAACAGAAGACCAATCTGCGCCAGAGGTCCATGTTTTTTTGCTAAATGGCAGAATTATGAAACACAAAGCAAGCCAGTAAAATTGCCAAAAGAATGGAAAAATTGGCCACCAAGCAAATCGTTAAATTTTTTTGAAGGAATAGTTGGATTGGGCCCAGTTTCTAAATCCTCACCATCACTCTCAAAGAAGCCCAGGAACAAGTCAATAGATTTTTCTATTAAAAAAAAAAAA
>NC_024127.1:25216839-25226978 GCF_000346735.1 Prunus mume
TGTAACCATGGTTTCTCAAGACCAAAGTAAGGACTCTGGCTAAAAAAAAAAATGGAGGTAAGGAGCTTGTAATGGTAACTCCTCAAGAGAAGTCCTTGAAGAAGATGAAGTTTGTTTCATCTGCTGAGAAAGAAACAGCCAGCACGACAACAATTTCGGAGGATTCAAAGTCAGGTCGAGGTATAAGCACAATGCCTCGTGTTGTGAAGAGAAAATATCAGAAAATCAAGCCAGTTGTTGAGTACAATAAAAGGGGGAAAGCATGTGGCCTTGCACATACTGAGATGCAATCCTACATTGGTGTGTTGGCAGGCTCCAGAGTCCCACTTGTGGACAAGAAATGGGTTGAAATCCCTAATGATATAAAAGAGCAAATTTGGGAAGCCGTTGACATGACTTTTGTGGTAGGTCAAGGGGGCAAGAAACTGGTGTTATCTTCTGCTGCTAAGAAATGGAAGGATTTCAAGTCTACACTAACGAGGCATTATATCCTTCCTTTCATGAAGGACAAGGAGAAATTAAGCCAACCCCTTGAACTATATAAATTCATAGAGAAAGCAGAATGGGATGCCTTTGTAGCTTCAAGGTTATCCGAACAATTTGTGTCTGTGCATTTTGAACAATCACAGAGGAGGGAGAAACTTGAGTACAATCATCGATTGTCTCGAAAAAGATATGCTGGTTTGGAGGATCAATTGGAGGAAACCATGCCCGGGGTAGAAATTGATCGATCTACCTTATGGAAGAAAGCTAGACAGGAAAAACATGGTAACATCCCGGATCCAAAGGTGGCAGAGAAAGCAAAATTAATTGTAAGCCTACTCACTCTGTTTTAAATTTTTATTAAACTGTGTATTGCCCTGATAATTCTTATTACGTCTTATGTTATATTTTGCGTCGTGTGAATGATATTACTACATTGAGATGTTTTAAAAAATGTCGTTACAGGTCTGAATTTGGAATCGCTACTCTGTTTTTGTAATTATAGCATGAGACGTCGGTGGTTTATTTATTGCGTCGTTTGAAACTACTAACCACGTCTTTAGTTCTTTAGTTAAGTACCATCGTGATAAATTTATGATAACGTCGTTTTCTATGTTATTGCGTCGTGTGAAATTATATAATACGTCGTTTGTTTATAAATAATCGTCGTGTGTTTTCTTATGCTGACATTTTTATATATCTTTGTTTTAGGATGAATTGCAAAAACAAGTCTTTGAAGGCAGTCTTAGTGTATCTGGCAATAATGTTGTGTTGACAATGGCTTTGGGTCCCGAGCATCCAGGGAGAGTTAGAGGGGTAGGTGCTGGGATTTCCCCTAGGAAATACTTCAATTTACCTAGACAATAGAGGGTAAAGTTTGCCAATCAATTAAAGGAAAGTGTAAGACTTGTCTTTCAAGAAGAGACTAAGAAGATGGAAGCTAGATCCAGGGAAGAGACTTTAAGGATGGAGGCTAGAACCAAGCAATTGGTAGAGGCTGAGAGGGAAAATTTACTGAGTCAGCTTTCCCAACTCATCCCCAATTTTGATCCAAGCATGCTTAAACCAAAAACTAGCCCCTGTCAAAACCAAGGTCAAGAGCAAAGTCCCAAAAATCCAATGTCGGACAAAGCAAGCTGCTCTGGGGCTCTTGATGGGAGATCATCTGCAAAGTCCCAAAAATCCATATCTCACATCTGCAATCAGATACATTTTGAGGATGATACTGCCAAGAATGGGGAAAAGCAGGATGAAATGGTAACATATCTGAACTTTGAATTCTCTGTTTTTTTAAAAGCTATTAGACGTCGTTATTATGAATCAAACCGTCATTTGAAACACATACCACGACGATTTTATTAATAAACCGTCGTTTGGATTTCAATACCACGTCGTATTTAGTTTACTTGTTTTACACGCCATTAGACGTCGTTATTTTTGAAAACTTTTATGGTGATTTAGACGACAGTTTTAGTCCTTACCGACGTAATAGATATATCCCACGACGTTTATTATTTACCATCGTTTAATAATTTTAAGACGTCCATAATTCCTACATACCGGCCTATGTTATGCCTTACCACGACGTTTTGATTTAATTTTTTTACTTTCTGTACAATCTGTCTTATATATATATTTCTTTATTACTTAAAACAGAAATCTAGGGATTTAGAAAATCAAGATGAAGAGAAGAAAGAAGAAAAACAAGATGAAGAAAAGCATGATGAAAAGGTATATTCTCATAACTTTGCTCTTTTTATTTGTTTTTCAAATTTCAGACGTCGATATTTTCTTTAAACCGTCGTTTGTTTTAAATTTCCACAGCAGTTTTGTTTTTAATTGAATTTTTACATTGCTTTCTTATATATCTCTATTTATTTATTAAAACAGAAAAGGAAATTGTGTTAAATTCATTATCTATGAATTTTACATTTTAATTAGACATCGGAATTTGTTTTCTATGACGTAATAAATTATTCACAACGACGATGTTTTGTTACCGTCGTTTAAATTATTATCAGACGACGTTGTTTTCTTTAAACCGTCGTGTTTATTGAATTACCAAGTCATTTTATTTTGCTTTATTTCTTTAAATAGGGTATTGAAGTAGTTGATTATTCAAAGGTGGAGGTGCCATCTTCCTTACAATCCCTTTGTCATTATGTGGAAACGACACTAACGCCTCAGGAGAAGATCATGACCTTTACAATTGAGAAGGAGGTGTTTGGTGCAGATTGCAGTACCTTCGTCTTGCCTGAAGATATTACACAGTTAGCAGGCATGGAAGAAATTGGGGCTACTGTGCTTGTAGTATATATGAGGTTTGTCCTTATCAAATATTTATTTCACTCAAATTTGTGTTGAAAAAAAAAAATCATTATAGCATAAGACGTCGGTGGTTTATTTATTGCGTCGTTTGAAACTACTAACCATGTCGTTAGTTAAGTACCGTCGTGATAAATTTTTGATAACGTCGATTTCTATGTCATTGCGTCGTGTGAAATTATAGAATACGTCTTTTGTATATAAATAACCGTCGTGTGTTTTCTTGTGCTGACTTTTTTATATATCTTTGTTTTATATATTTAGGTGCTTATTTGATCATTTGAAAGCTGCAAATATGTTGAACATGGTTGGCTTTATCGACCCTGCTCAAGTTAGTGCCAACGCTGGGTCATTAACAGAGAGATCACGATTGGTAGCCAATCGACTTCAAAAGACAGATGGTGAACATATTTTCATGATGCCTTACAATTCAGGGTTAGTATCCTTAACAGGATTTTGTTTGTATGATGCACTGCGTATAAAACTGTTTAACTAATTTTGTGCCGTTTGAAACTTCTAACCACGTCGGTGGTTTATTTATGGCATCGTTTGAAGCTTCTAACCACGCCGTTAGTTAATTACCGTCGTGATAAATTTATAATGACGTCGATTGCTATGTTATTGCGTCGTGTGAAACTATATAATACGTCATGTTTTTATAAATAACCGTCGTGTGTTTTCTTGTGCTGACTTTTTTATATATCTTTGTTTTATATTAATTTTGTGCAGCCGTCATTGGGTCTTGCTCATTGTGAGAGCAAAGAAGGAAACTGTCTATTTTCTGGATCCTCTGCCCAGAAATCGAGTGGTTGATGAGGAGGCCAAAAACATGTTGAACAGTGCTATAAAAATATATAATTCCCACATAGGCAGACAAGGTCGTAAAGCAACCATTTGGATAACTCTGCTAGGCACACCAAAGCAACCAAGCAGTGTTGAATGCGGCTATTATGTCATGCACTTCATGAGAGACATCATCATGGATCCTTCCCTGGAGTTTGAGAAGACGGTAAGAAGAAAATTTTCAGATACATTTTATGTGGCTTTTTGTATTATCAACGACGGTCCTTTAAAATTACCGTCGTTGAATCGATATACTACGTCGGTTATGAAAAATAGCGTCGTCTATGATTGAATTTCTGTTTATTTATAAAGTTTATGGATTGCAGTTTACGAAGGGAAAAGATCAAGCGCCATACCCCCAAGCAGCCATTGATGAAGTCAGGAATGAATGGGCAGAGTTTGTTTGCCTTCATATGGAGTAGAGGATTTTTAGAACACTTGATATTTTTATATAATGTACAAATTTTGTCTATAATATATAATGTACAAATTTTGTCTATAATATACACCCTTTTTTTCCCTGAATATTTGTTGAGGTTTTCTTAATTAAAAAAAAAAAGAAATTGCGTAACCGACATGTAATAACTTTCCAACGACATAATTATGTCAAAACCGTCGTCTTATGGAGTTGGAAACAACGTCATCGTTTGAAACAAATCCGATGTAAAAGAATATTTAGACGACATATATGATGTGGTAATTAAATTACACGGCGACACCTTTTTAGTTTAAGTCGTGATATACCGTTTGTACGTCGATCCGACGTCGTTTGAGTGAAAATTTCGCCATGATTTCGCTTTTAAACGACGTCCTTTTTACAAGTAAGTCGTTTATTAAATTTAAAACGTCGTTATTTCTTAAAGTCGACGTGGTTTGTTGTGTTTGTAGGAATATTTTATTCTATTTCATTCAAAATATTCATAATAAATTTAAAATAGATCAAAAAAATGCAACGTCAACTCCTATGAAGTCATTGATACATTTTCTTCCCCCTAAAGCTTAAAAAATTCAGTTTGAGTAATACAAATTTAAAATAACCACCCAAAAAAAAATTGTTTTGATGAGTCATAACCAAGGTCTAAAATATCGGTGATATCGGAAATATCGGTAGTCCAAAAACACGGAAATTTCGATGGAAATATCGGGATATTATCGATATCAATAAAAATTGAATAAAAACCACAGAAATTGTAAGAAAAACTTGGAAATTTTTATTGAAACTTTGGAGGATGCTTATTTAGTCAATTATCTATTAGTTTATCACAAAAAATTGGAAGGAAATGCATTGCATGATGGATTTAACTAATTTAAGTTGATTATATAGTGAGCTGACAAACACCGTGAGTGTAGAAAATATGTAGTAATTAATGAAAAAAGATTAAACACACCACAATCATTTATATATAATGATTTACTACAATATTTTACAATTTATACATTGCATGGTAAGATACATAAGTGACTTAGTACCACATAGAGTTCCTATGAGGTTCAAATTGTTCACTATCTTCATCATCTCTATGTGTAGAGTAAGTGTATTGTGAAGAGTAGTCACCAAATGATAAATCCCCAAAATAGTTTTCCATGTAATTGTTAACATGCCACCCATATGGATCCGAGATTGGTTGACGTTGTCCATGAGCAAAATTATTTGAAGATTAAGTCTCAGATTCTTTTCATGAGCTGCTTCATTCATTTCCAAAAGGAATGGGATATGAAGGGGAGGGAAATTGTTGGTTATGAGTATAATCATAGTTACTACTTCCCACTCCAACAGAGGCTGAAGTTAGAGATAACGAATCATCTTCTTGACTTGACAAAATCGCCTTGCCTCTTTCTCTACGAGTATAGTCCTTCCCTATGGCACCAATTCCTGGTCCTGCCCGCCTACTCCCATGGTCCTCATCTTGTGTTGCATGCATGAAGTTTGCCTCACCAGTGAAAGGGCTCATAAATTCAGGGGGCGGTCCAACATAGTTTCCATATCTACCACTACCTCCAGCTCCACTATATCCTTCATCATTCCCACCCCCAGTGGTAGGCGAGTCTCCTGATCTTGTACTAGAGCTATCATTAGTATCAATAGGATCTTGTGGTTGTGTAGGATTAGAAGAGTGAGGAATTCCTCTACTTCTTGGTCTTGGGCGCAAAAGTTCTTCCAAAGAGTCAGCGCTGCTAGATCCCACCTCCTCCTCTAGTACTCTTTCTACATTTATCCCTTCATTACGTGCTTCTTCAGCAACTCTTAGAGCTAGGTTGCCTTCATTATCATCTAAATGAATAGGTCTTATCCATTGATAAAATGGGTTACCCTCTGTATCATCATCTTCAGCAACAATATCAAACACATCCAGTGGGTCACCACGGTCGACATGATCTATTTCTACTTCCTTATCTCGAATTTGAAGCTTCATGTTGTAGTAGCAATAAACTAATTTTTCCAACCTACTATGAGCCAACCTATTTCTTTGCTTTGTGTGAATGAGTGCAAATGTACTCCAATTTCTTTCACAAGCAGATGAGGAAGCTGTTTGTGATAATACTTTGATTGCTAACTTTCTCACAGTTGGTGCATCAGTCCCATACATGATCCACCATTAAGCTATAATGAAAAATAATGTTGATAAGTCTAATAACTCCAACAAATTCTATTATAAACTGATAGTGAAATATGTTTACACTCACTAGGAGACATTTTTGTTCAAGCAGCAACTGATGTTGGTTCTCCAAAAGTTCTTCTTGCATCTTTAAACCATGTTAGCTGAATTAAATAAATCGTGTTAGTGTAATCCAACAATGTAATTATTATAATTTAAGTAATTGTGTACCTCATTTCCAAATTGGCCAACTGCTGGAGATGCAAGGTCTAATTTAGAATATACTTTTTGTACAGCACGTATAAGGGTACCATCGTCTCCAACACCGAGTCTGTATTGGTATCGAGGATTCAAATAATATGCTGGTCAAAGAAACATATACTCTAATAAGAGAAATAATACTTATGCAACTAAAGAAATGAATTGCAAATTATGACATAATTTATACCTGCTGCATGCAAATCGTGGTATAATGTTTTATACCATCGGTCATCAATTATCTTTATGACCCACCTTGCACCATGTTTTCTTTCCAATTCCTCCTTCACTACATGCATTAACTCATATATTGCCCCCATAGTAGGATACACCTCTGTGTCAACGATCCGTAAAACTTTGTAAAGAGGTTCAAACACTTGGCACACATGTTCTGATTGAGTCCAAAAAGAATGATCAAGCACTATACTTTCCACCATATGACCTGCATTTGAGGGGCTGAAATAGTGGTTGGCCTAATCTTCGCTAGTGAATAGTTGCTTCAACCCTGATTTCTTCTTAAGTAGGCTGTCTAATGCAATATAGTTGGTGGCAAATCGAGTGGTAGCTGGACGAATAATTTCTCCTTTGCAAAATTCACGCATCTTTGCCAACAACCAACCATGATTGTAAATATAATTTGTGATCGTTCTAGCTCTTTTTATGACATTAGCAATATTCTCTCTCTTCCCCATTGCCTCAAACATGAGATCAATACAATGTGCTGCACATGATGTCCAAAATACATTATGATGCTTCATTAACTTTTTTCCGGCGTTGACAAATGCAGAATCGTTGTCGGTCACAACTTGGACAACATTATGCTCTCCCACCTCCATGATCACATCCCTCAATAGTTTGTAAATATACTTGTAGTTCTTTATATGGTCTGAAGCATCAACAGACTTCAAAAAAATTGTCTTTCCCTTGGAGTATACCATGAAGTTTATGATAGACAATCTGGTCGGGCCAGTCCATTCGTCACACATGATTGTGCAACCATTAGTTTCCCACTTTGGTCTCAACTTGTTGACATACTCACTAATGTCTTTATACTCCATTTCCAAATATTTGTTTCTTACCTCATAGGGAGTAGGAGGTTGTACTCCAACATTGGCCTGTTGACATCCCAATACCATATTTTTGAAATGATGTGATGATGCCTTCTCAGTAGGGACATTGTCATAGATAAAGAGCTTGCTAATTAGACGCCCCATTCCCTCCTTCACATTACCTCCAACGAAATAACTCCAAACACTCTTTTGGCGTGCTTTGGATGATTTATATAAACTTGGAGCCACCACTTGTCCCGGAAACTTGTGCTCTATTAGGAATTTTGTGGAGGTGTTCTCTTTCCCATGCTGACTGTTTGGAGGCACGTAATGCTTGTTTGAAATTGCGTCACTCTTCAGGTCCCATGTCATCATCACATTCATCCTCATCGTCATCATCATCACTGTCAACCGCTTGGCCAATGACTTCTCCTCATAGTTCAGCTCGAATATTTTCCATTCCATGTGTTTTCTTTTCCTTCTGGTGTTGTTTATTTTTTAACAATGCGGTGATGAATGCCTTCACTTCTGGGGGAACACTATCGCATCGTTGGACATTATTTCCTGGATCTAATCCACTAAGATGATACTTAAGTCGTGTCACTCCACCACTCTTTATTACCCGACCACAATATTTGCAAATTGAGCCATTTTTGTTTCCGTCTATTGGGTCTCCATGTTTCCAAGCTGGATCACGTTTAGTAACTCCACTAGACATCTTAAACGTACCTATATTTATTTGTCATAGAAATTAGGTAATTATTTTTGGCCAAATAATATAATAGTGACGGTTATATAAGAGAACCTAAATAATAAAGTTATTCTACGGAAGAATTAAATAGGAAGCAAAGAAAATAATTGTAGGAATTTAAGTAATTACGAAAATAATATGGAATACTAAAACCTAATAATGAATAATAATCCAATTCGTTAATAAAATAATAAATAACATTAAACATATTAAAATTATCCTAGGGAATAATTATACAACATTACGTAATTACTTCAAAGAATTAACATGCAAGTATTATTTGGTTCTCATATCACATGCACCAGTTCACACAAATTTTTTGTTGTATAAATTACAATAACATATATATAAGTTTGTAAACTTACCTTAAATATGGAACCCTTTGTGTAAAGGCCAAATAGAATCTGCATAGACCAACAAGAAAACAATAATCAAACACGTGTAACAAAATGTGATGGAAGCATATAAAGTCTTTAATAATGCATTTAGAGACAATAAATACATTGTAAGTGACCAAATAAAGAATAGAAAAATTAAAAACCACATGCCATTGACTAAGTAGTTTATTGACATAATTTCAAATATAATACCACCAAAAATTTGGAATAGATAATAATAAACATGCAAATTAAATAATAATAATGAATGAGAATAACTTACTATAAACTTGTGGGAAAATTGAGGTTGATAGATGTTGAGAAAAATATGAGCATTATGCTTTGTTTTGGAGAGATGTTGAGAAATAAGGGATGGCATGCCATTTGATTTCATTTGTATATATAGAAATAGGATTACCTAACTATATGTATAGAAATATGACTACAACTAATTAGTTAGGTGAGTGGTTGAATGGTAGGGTAATTGGGTAAGTTGAAACGTGGTGAATAGTTGAAAAGTTGAAAAGTTGAAACTTGAAAAGCAGCTTGCAAGTATTATATATACAAGATTTCATAGTTTATATCACAAAGTTATGCGTAGCGTAGTGGTGAAGTGGCTGCAAAATCCGTAGGGGAGTGGGGTTCGAACCCCATTGTGTGCGAGAGCATGAGTGAGTTTAACTTGTTTAATTTTTGAAAGTTCAAGTCAAGATATTATATATACTAGGTTCCGTAGTTTATAATCACAAGGTCGTCAGCAGCGTGGTGGGTAAGTCGCTGCAAACACTCGGGTTGGGAGAGGTTCGAACCCCATCATGCGCGGAGCTTCAATTCTTTCATTTTTGACACAGTGCAAGTCGCGATATTATGACCATTTAAATTGAGAAATTGGACGAAAATATCATCCTCGAAATTATCGACGAAAATATCGAAAAAATCACGATATATAATTGGAATTGTGCTGAAATTTCGGAACCCCAAAAAAACGATTATTTCGACGATATTTCGGCGAAATTATCGAATTTTTGGATTGTGGTCATAACATCACTTATGGTTTAGGGTTTAGGGTTAAAGGATAATTTTTGGGGTTTACGGTTTATGTTTGTTATATATTAGGCTGTAAAACCATAAACCCTTTTATAAAATTATATTTTAAAAATATATAATTTAGGGTTTAGGGTTTATGGTTTAGGGTATTACTTTTTAACGACGGTGTTTGAGTCGTGGAATATTGAGTTTACGTCGGATGGTGAAACATCCACCATGGTTTCTCTTTTAAACGACGTCCTTTTTACAAGTGAGTCGTTTATTATGATTTACAACGTCTTTAATTTCTTAATGCCAACGTGGTTTGTTGTTGTTTATAAGAATATTTTATTATTTTTAATTCAAAATATTCAAAATAAATTTAAAATAAATCCAAAAAATGCAACGTCAACTCCTATGAAGTCATTGA
>NC_024127.1:25229181-25247383 GCF_000346735.1 Prunus mume
TTGTTAAAGGATATAAAGCTTGTCCAATATGCGGCGATGATACACATAATCACTAGTTGAAAAATGGCCACAAAATTTGTTACATTGAGCATAGAAAATGGTTACCAATCAATCATCCATATATGAGGCAACGTTCAGCTTTTAATGGGAAACCTGAATATGGCACGCCTCCCGAGCCATTAACCGGAGAAGAAGTGCTACATATGGTTGAAGATGGTGATAGAGTTTGTTGGAAGAAGAAATCAATATTCTTTGATCTCAAGTATTGGAAATACCTTCCTGTGAGGCATGTCCTAGATGTTATGCACATTGAGAAGAATGTTTGCGATAGTATCATTGGTACATTGCTGGAGATCCCTGGAAAAAATAAAGATGGGATTGCTGCTCGATTAGATTTATTGAACATGGGGGTCAAAACTGATTTGCAACCCGAGTATGGAGAAAGCCATACTCGTTTGCCTCCCGGGCCTTGGAATTTGTCAAGAGTAGAGAAAAGAGAGGTTTGCAATTCTTTCTATGGTATGAAGGTCCCTGAAGGTTATTCTTCAAATATAAAAAATCTTGTATCTTTACAAGATTCAAGACTTCTTGGCCTTAAATCACATGATTGTCATACCTTAATGCAACAATTGCTCCCTGTGGCAATTCGTTCTGTTTTGGAGAAGCCTGCAAGGTATGCAATAACTTGTTTGTGCTTCTTCTTCAATGCTATATGTGCAAAGACGGTTGATAAGTTGGAAGAAGAGTTAGTAGTTACTTTGTGTTTGGTTGAGAAGTACTTTCCCCCTTCATTCGATATCATGGTTCATCTAGTAGTACATCTTGTCAGAGAAGTTCGTCTATGTGGGCCAGTATATTTTAGATGGATGTATCCGTTTGAAAGATAAATGAAAGTGCTAAAGGGGTATGTTCAGAATTGTACTCGTCCTGAAGGTTGCATTGCTGAGCGGTATATAGCTGAAGGAACTGTAGAGTTTTGTACCGAGCATTTATCTGATGTTAGTATAGTTGGAGTGCCTTCAAGCCAAAAGATGGGAGTTTCAAAGCCATTATCAGGTTGCACAGTGAGCGTAGTTGATCGGGACCTGTTGAACCAAGCACATCTATATGTCTTGGAGAATATGGAGGAAGTCCTACCATATATCGAGTACCTATGAGTTTGATTCTTTAAGTTTCCATTTTAAATTATTTCTTATGTTTATCTTATATGTTTGGGACCGTAATACTTGAATTTTGTGTCATGTAAACAACATATAATCCACATCAATCCCGCTTATCCAAAATTTAGAAAGAGAACAAAGTGGCTGCAGGATAAGCACAATAGCACTTTCATTCAATGGCTACGCTTCAAGGTATATGTTATTGAATAACATATTGGACTTTTAATTTTCTTCTTTCTATGTTAGATTGAATTAGGATATGATTAATTTGCAGGTTCAAAGTGAACTTAATGAGGAAGACAATCATGGCGTATCAGAAAATTTAAGGTGGCTAGCAGCTGGTCCAAACATGGCAGTGCCATCATATAGGAGCTATCTTATTAAAGGTATTAAATTTAACATCAAGGCACAAGATGATGTGCGGACAACTCAAAATTTAACATCATATAGGAGCTATCTTATTGATGTGCTTCTCAAGTCAAACAAGTATTTTTTGTTGACGACCCGATGCATCGTGGTTGGTCGGTAGTGTTATCAATACCTAATAGAGAATATAATGATGTTATTGGTAATGATGTCTTAGGTGATGTGAGAATTGAGTGTGAGCCATTTACTAAAGGGATGCCAAATGTTGACACATTTGATGAATTGGTGGGTGAGTTTGGGAGTTAAAATATTCGAGATGGGTGTGAAGATATATGGGTTGAATGATGCTTTATGTAATTGGCAGTATATGACATTAATTTTGTAATATATTGTAATGTGATTTCTTCACTTTCATTATACAGGTTTTGGCCACAAAACAATCAGTACAAAAAATACTGGTCCAAGATTACAAACACGACGGTCTTGATAAAAATGTGAAAAACAAATGTCTGTTCTAATAAAAAACGACGTTTTGGAGCATTCAACGACCGCAATATATTTACCGACGTCTTAAATCAACGTAACAATGAAGAACCACGACGCTATTGTGAAACAGTTATTAAGGATATCACGTCGGAGAAGCATAAAGAGCCGCCATGTAATTCCAAATGACACAACTCCAATCCCATAATACCGACGTCTAAAAGACGAGATATCTAACCTGAATGTTACAGAAGACGACGTCGTCTTAATTTTACCACGTCGCATATTCTTTCATAAACGAAGTGGAAAAGGATTAATATTCACGACAGTATTTGAAATCCATTGGTAAATTTGTCGACGTTATGATATATTTGGATGTTGTTCCTTTACAAAAACAACGTTATATGAATGTATCCACATCTCTTTTCTTATGATCATGTCGTTAAAATTACTTTACACGGCGAATTTCGGATAACAACGCCGTCTAATAGGAATTAGACGACGGTAATTTTGTTAATGATGACGTATAAATTCTAAAACACGGCTGTCTTTTGCATGATAACGACGTTGTATATTGACGACAACGTAGTCTGTATAAATGAATGTGTTGTAAGTAATGACCCCAACATATTTTCCACGTCGTTTATTTTCATATCATGGCTTTAAAATAATTTTACACGGCGATCGACTGAGAAACGTTGCCGTCTCAGATGCATTAGACGATGATTATATTTTAAAAGATGACGTATAAATTATGTAATACGGCTCTCATTTATTTGGACCCGACGTTGTTTATTGAGTACAACGTCGTCTGTATAAATATATGTGTTGTAAGTAATGACCCTAACATCTATTTCCATGACGGTTGTTGAAACTGTAGTGACGTAGTAGGAATCAATAACGTCGTCGATTATGTATTTAAAGACGTCATAGTTTTATGTGTCGTGAAAGGTATATTTAACGGCGGTGAGTTTTTAGTTTTCGTCGTTGTATGTATATCTTGCGGCCATGTTCTGTTAAAATATGTCATATGTTGCCTTTTTAACGACCTTTTTTTGTTAGAATTGGTCATCTATTCTCATCCTTGACTGTTTTTTTAACTCTTTTTCCAGTACACAGACGTCGGTTTTTATTTGTTAATGACGTTGTTTGTTTTAACAACGACAGTTATTTAGCGTCGTGGTTTGATTAGGGAAAAGATGTCGGTCGATTTCACGACCATTTGAAAACGGAATACACGACGGTGAATTCCTGTCGTCTTTTTCCTTTTTTGTACTAGTGCAAATTCACAATTGCTTGTTTAGAAATCAGTAACTTGAGGCGCAAGTTATTAGTTTTTAAGAAGTCTGCTAGGATTTTCATTGTTAGCAGTGGCACGCTCGCACACTAAAGAAAGTTGACTTGTTGACCAATCAATGGTTTTCGAGGCAATGGGGAACTTTACCTTACCATCACAGGAACAAACATAAAACGGGTGAACAGAAAGAGAAATCAAGGTCCAAAGTTGGGCTCATGGCTGGTTTTCTACAGATTCTGTAGAAAATATCCATAATCATTCTTCATCCAATAGTCTCAATCCAAAATCACTTGATAAAATACCCATAATCATTCTTCAACATAATATTATTTTTCACTAAAATACGAAACTCCACCTTTATGTGTTTACGGCAGTGGGTTTCTAGAAAGCGGAGGATGGGATTGGGTTGAGAGGGCTAAAGCTTGTTTTCTGAGTGATTTCTAGCGGAGTGTAAACTTGCCTATGTCTTCCTTGGTCTCCTGGTTCCTGGTTAAAGCCTTTTTTTATAGACACAGGAGGAGCAGTCGTTGGTCTAAAGCTTTAAATGGGGACGGTGGAAGGTTGGACCAGTGATTGGAATACTAGTAGGTTGGTAGTTGGTTTTAAGTGGTGGAAGAAGACTGCAACTCAGCAAGTCTATGACTTAGTGATGGAAGATAGGAAATTGGAGGTTGGGTAATAAGTGCTGGAGTAAGAGCATCCACAATAGGCTCCCTAAACCACCTCCTTAGACAAATTTTAGGGAGGAATGATAAAAATGCAACTCCAACCACGCTCCCTATCCACCTCCTAAAATAGGGAGTCCTCTAGGAGCTCCTAAATCTGAGGAGAGAGAAAGGACTCTTAGTAGCTCCCTACAATTTAATGCTGCTTTATTTAATGAGTATTTCAAACCTTTATTTAATGCTAACCATTTTTTATTTTATTTTTTAATAGAGATGGACCAATCAAAAAAGAGTTATAGCATTTATGACTCTCCAAATTAGGGAGTATGGTTGGAGTTGAAATTTTTTAGAGAGCTCCTAAAATAGCTTTCTTATATTATTAGCCAAATTTTAGCTAAGAAATAGAGAGCATCATTGTGGATGCTCTAAGACGACATCACAAGAAGTCTACGTGGTTTAGTTCTGGAGGATAGGAAATTGGAAGTTGGGTAATAAATGCGGGAGGAAGACGCGCTCTCTGCTTACCAGCTCAATAGGCTCAATAGAAATATATTAATACATTTTACGATTTTTTTAGTTCCGCCGTTGTTGACCAAAATATATTCTACATTTTGATAAAAATAAAAAAATTTATTTGATAGAGATCTAAGTAGGTTTTCTATGTGTACATCGAATGTGAAAGCATGATTTGTTTTTAGCTTTTTTCTATAGATAATTTAGGCCTCCATTATATTCAAGCTTTATGTCAAGTCACTATATGTTGACTCGATATGAATTTTAATTCCACACGCTTTCATATTGAATTATGGCCTCTCAAAAAAATAATATCTGATAGAACAAAATTAGCTTTTCTAAATTTGATCTGCTTGGTGAAAAGAACAAACTTATTAGGGGACAGCAAGACTAACAACTCTACATAGACTAACTTCACTTATTTTCTTTTCCTTTTTTGTCGGATTTATATACGTGTGTGACAAGTCAAAACTCGAACATTTTTTTTCCAATTAAAAATTTCCTTTTATTACGTCAATTTTCCACCCCTCCACCGAGTGCTATAGCTAGCCAGATCAATTTTTTGCCACTCAGCCTGTATAGAAAGCCTCCCAATATCTGTTATTAGTTGATCCCATACCTATAATTTCTGTTATTAATATAAATTGTATCCACAGAAGCTGGAGTTATGCCCAACCCCGATGTAACTGTGGTTGTGGAGAAGTCGGAAGAGAAAGATGAACGGTTTGGTTTCTTTTAACTTTGAAATCAATACATAGTAACTCTTCTTTGATTCTTTCTATCTGATATGGTGAAATTTTACTCATGTTTCTTGTGTATTTTCCAGTGATTCAGATTCAGACTCAGATTCAAAATCATGCTCATATTCAGATACTACAAGTAGTGGAGAATCTTCCGTCGAAGAATGGCAGATATCAAAAGAAAAATGGCCAAATATGAAGGTGAAAATTCTTGAGTGGAAGAAGAAGATGTTTGCAAAGTGGAAGCAGATTTTTGCAACATCATGTGTGTTTGCTGTTTCACTGGATCCTTTGTTCCTCTACATTCCTATCATCAATCAGGGCATGAATTGTCTGAGATTGGACCAAAACTTGAAGATAGCAGCTCTTACATTAAGATCTGTGACAGATATCTTTTATATTATGGACATCATTATTGAGGTTTATACATATAAGATCTGTTCAAGTTTAACCGTTGAACTTCATCACATCTCCAAATCAGAATTCTTAGGGAACACCTTTTTGCCGACGCTAGCTAAGAAGATTTGGCAGTCATACATCTTAATTGACATTTTAGCTATTCTTCCCCTTCCACAGGTAAGACAAGTCCTTCCTGGAGGTAATTGCTTCCTTATGTCTTTACCAGTGATATTATTCACACCACATTTACTGACTCAGGGAGTCTCTACCATGTATGTGGGACATACCTGTATTAGAGTCAATAATGGGAAGTTTGATATAAAAAGCATCAAGTCCTGTTTCAATATTTTCTCTCACCATATATAATATTCAACTTAATTATTGGCATAAATGTGTATTGTGTTCAGGTTTTACTCCTCAATTTCTTTTCAAGAATGGCGGCTTCAAGATCCTCGGAGACAAGCAAGTTTATTATGAACTTTTTTGTTCTAATGCAATATATACCGCGGGTTATTCGCATCTACCTATCGTGTGAGGTACCAAAAAAGTCTCCTAGGAGGGAGACTCCAATATGGGTTAAAGGTGTACTTAATTTCTTTATGTACATCCTTGCTAGTCATGTAAGTTTCAATCTTATTACGATTTATTTTAACACCATGAAGTTAGCGTTAAACAAATTAAGTATTACAAGCAAGTTCGATCAAGTTAACTAAATTATTGATTATTGTTCAGATACTTGGAGCCATATGGTACTTTTTTGCTATTCAACAAATGACAGCCTGTTGGCAATATGCATGTCAAAATGAAAATGGGTGTGACCCTAATACTTTTGGTTGTCATTACCAAACATTCAAAGATGATTTGTGTCCTATAAGTTCACCAAATGCAACGATCTTCGATTTTGGGATATTTCTTAGTATCCTTCAGTCTGGTGTGCCGTCATCAACAAATTTTCTACAAAAGTTCTCGAACTGCTTTTGTTGGGGCTTACGAAATTTGAGGTTTGTACTTTTATCTTACATATCAAATATTACTTACAATATATGAACAAAAACATATTCAAAATTCAGGATGGACGAGGTTTAATATTAAATAGATGAAGAATATTGTATGCCCTTAAAACATTAATCACAGTGCATATGAAAGACATCAACCACACTATTTTTTAACATAACTTTCTTTGTCAACTAAAAAGGATTAAATGTTAGCCCTTCTAAAGTAGAATAAGTTTCATAATATAGAGAAGTTAAGGATATTTCAGTAATTTAGTGTAACACCCCAGCCCTAATTTTATTGACTATTTAAATTATTTAATTTATTTAATTATGAAATTACAATTTTGCTCTCGGGGGTAGGGGTATTTTTGTCACTTTTTAATTCGGAAGGATTTTGGGGAAAGGAATTGTACTATTGTATAGATCATGCCGAGATGAGTCCGTAGACATGTAGTGAGCTCAAATCGAAGTTGTAACGAAGAAATTACGATAAAAAGAAAAATAGTGGCAAAACTGTAAATATTTCAAAATGGGTTTATTAAAATCAGATTTCCCCTCATCTCTCTCTCTCTCCCCGTGTGTGCAACAACACCCCCCCTGACTATATCGCAGCGGCGGTTTTCTCTTAGCTGCTGCTACCTCCGGCCACCACTCGCGTAGGGACCAGTCCCAAAAGGACCAGCTAGCCTCCCTCTACCAGCGCCACCCCTCAGTCGTAGTCGGAAAAAGCAAGAAAAAGGCCGGTTTCAACCCATAATTTCCGGAGCTCATTCGGACGATTCCGGCTACCAATTCTTCGATCTAGATATGCTTTTTCATCCTCTCAATGTGTTCTAGTTGATGGTTGGGTTACTTAGGATCAATTTCTGCATTTTGGTTGTCAATTTATCACTTGAAATCTAGTCGGCTTTCGGGCTCTCGATTCCGGCCACTTGTTGGGGTTGGTCCAAGAACAAAAGTTGCTCTATTCTTTGTTCTGATCATGTAGGTATAGGTTTTGACCGGGGATTTGGAGATTTTTCCAATTGCCAAAATTGCTTTGGACACCCACACACACGCTTGTGGGCCACTTCGTGGCTAGCCTTTGGGGTCCTAAAATGATCCACATGTCATCCCGAGCACAACGGTATGCTTAATTTGGTTATTGTTTGACTGTCGATCAGATATCGCATATTAGGCGTTATCCGGGTTCAATATGTTCAGACCGTTGGATTGACTCCAATTTAAAATATGTTGATCTAGGCATCTCTAAGATCATGTAGGAATTTGCGGATTGTGAATCGGAGACCGGATGCTCCGATTCAATGACTTAAAGTTGCGTTAAACGATAACCATCCAATCGTGCGATTGCAATCGATCCAACAGTTCAATTCGGACCAAACTTAAAGGATGGGAATAGTAGACCTTATTGAACCCTGCCGACCCAGTTTACCAAGTTTCTCAGTTGATCATGAGTCTTTCGAGGTAGTTTCACCATTCGAGGAGTACTAGAACGACCTTATTAACGAGTCTTGACTGTTATTTGAGTTATGTTAACTATGTTGGGATTTTGTGATTGTTTTATAATATCGTATGAAATTCTTGGATTATTAGTTTGATAATTGAAGTTATGGAATGGATGAGTATGAGATACTTGATCGATGGATTATGAAAGCGAGTCTTAGGTCTCGACTATGATTATTAGCAAGTAAATGGATGTTTGTTTTTAAGTGTACTTCGTTCTTCTAATATGGAATTTCTTGCGTAATGAGTTTTGGAGTGAAAATTGATTTAATATGGGTTAATGAGGATTTGGGATCTCTAAAGGTTATTATTTATCATTAGTTAATATTATTATGATTATTATTAGAGTACATGGATTGGATGATATTGGGTTATTTACGAAAGTCTATTGTTTTAATTATGGAATATAGTATTTTATGGAAGTTAAGTGTAAACAAGTTTTGATTACTATTTGAATTATTTTGGGCCTTCATGGAATATAGGCTTGAGAGTTTATTTTCTATACTAGGAATAAATATTTGGGAAAATTGAATTAAGGAAGGGAATATTATTTTTTATAATATATATATATATAAATATGAGGTTATAAAAACAGGCTATTGGTTCAGTCTCAACCTGTATCATGTGACACGAGACTTCCCGTATATATTTTGTTATTATTAATATTATTATCATCATTATTATTATTATTACTATTATTATTAGTGCCATTAATATTATTTATAAAGGATTATGTGACTTTGTGTAAGATATGGTGTTTTGAATTTTATTATCTTATCTTAAGGGATTTTCAGAGATTGTTTATTCCTAAGTATTTGAGTAGTGTTTTGAATATTAATAAAATCGAAATGGTTTACTTAGGTTTGGTAATGGGTATTTTGGTTAATGAGGCTTATAATTAATTTGAATATGGATTATATGTGTTGAGGAATTGTTATTCACTCTATGAGTAAATAACTGAGCAAGAGATTAATATAAGATGGGGGTACTTTATTGTTTGGTTATGTGAATATGAGATTACACCATGCTAAGTACCCTTCCTTGGTTATGGTACCCACACATGGCGTTGGATTATCCGGCATGTGATAAAGCAGTTTGCGTGCATAGAACATGGTTTGGTTGGGCCACATGTGGCGTTGGATTTTTTGGCGTGTGTGCTGATTGGGACACTGGTTACTTTACCACAAGTGGTGTTGGATTTTCCGGCGTGTGGTAAAGGATCCCTACACTTGGGTTACTGTTACTTTACTACGCGTGGCATTGGACTCTCCGGTGTGTAGTAAAGTCACAGAGAGAAAAAAAAGGGATTATTATACTATGTCGGGAAAAGATTAATGTTTAAAAAAGATTATGTTTGGTATGATGTGATTTAAATTAAAGGGAAAAGATAATTCTAGAATTAACTTATTAGTATTTATGAAAATGATTGTATGTTCACTGAACCATGATTTTTTGTAGTAAGAACTACGTGTGTCTTGATCCCTCAAAAAGAGGTATGTAGGTAGTCTGGGGTCTTACCTAGGTGCAGCTGCGAACTAAAGTTTATTTCTGAAACTTTAATTTGGTCATTTGGATCTAGTCTTTCTTCTTTTGTTTATGAGGGGTTGGGTTTTGATTTTGTCGGTGGTCCTGAAGCTCGATTGAAACCGAGGCGTGATTGAAATGATTATTCATATTCCCGTTTGACTAAGTGGGTGTTGTTGAAAGGTGTTTGTGGTTAAGATAGGTATGATACCTATCTTGGATTGATGTACGATTTGGGCCCGAGTCTTTAAGCTACTTGCGATTGTGTTTGGATGGTAAACATCACATGGTGAAAATTTGGGAAGTTATTTTATGTTGATTACAGTGGGTATTTGTAAAATTGTTTGGGTCCATTAATTGCATTGTTAATGTATTATTTGACTTAAGAGATTGCTGGTGGTTTTGCTTTGAATTATTTGAAGGATAGAAGCCTATTCTGCAAACTGTGTGTTATTGCATTGTGTGTGCTGGCAGTTGATTTCTTAAACTGAGATATTTACAAGTGAAACAAATTTGGTAAATGTTCATTTTTCAAGGGAGACTCTGCCGAAATTTCGGTAGAAAGTCTCGTCCCTCTTTTCTTTGATTTGGAAAAGAGGATATATTGTTAGTAAGTGGGCCGGCATCAGCTTGATGTCAGAAATACCACAGGATTCATCATGAGTTTTGAGGAATTCGAGGCTGGTCTTGTCATTTAGTTGTTGACCTATTTCACTATAACTTATAGTAAGAGTTTAAATTAAACATATAGAGTAAAAGCATGGGGCAAAATGACAGAATTGAAAAAATAGGGCCAAATGAGACAGAGTAAAATCATAGAGTTTAGAAGCACAACATAAAATACAATGATAAAGTGAGATTTAAATTAAATAAACACGAATGGCAAAACAACAATTAAAATTTCTTGTTTTAAGAGAAAATTGATAATTGTACTCATAAATTAAGCATAAAAATCATAAGCCAAAAGAGCTAGTACAAATATCCACAAAAGGTTAATACAAAGATAGAAGCATAATAACCATACAGGGTTAATCCATATTCATAGAAACACACATGAAATATCAAGCACACAAATTGTATTTCCACTAATAGCCATATAAGGCCAAAGAACTTTCGGCATAAAAGCCCCAAGCCTGAAAAAGCCATGCATGAATTGTCGTGTCTAAAACTATACAACTACAACTCTTAAACTCTCACAAGTAGAGACGAGACTACAAACAAACACCCAACTCACAAAGCGTTGATTACAATTCAAGAAACTGTCAACAAACAACATGTGAGTAAAAGTCACTCATCTACCTCATATATCTCAAAACCACTAGTGCACTGCTATTTCGTCGTCACTGAAGGTTCCAAAAATAACAACACCACAAGAGCTGTCAACGAAATCACCAATGCAATCAAGCAGAAAATCCAGGGAAAAAACTAGTAAGCAACCTGAAGAAAGAGGGGAGGGACGGGGAGGAGAGTAATGGGAAAGGAGGGCACCACCCCTAAGGGGGGGCCAAGATTGGACCTAGATTCCTGAGGTCATGTCTTTTTTTTTCTTTTTTTCTTTTTTCTTTTTTTTTTAAGAGTTCGTTAGAGTTTATATTAAACTTTATTCTTTTGATGTCCAAAGAAAGATTTCGACCAAAAAAAAAAAACCCATAGAAAGACTTGAGCAAATTATTTACTTTATTAAGTTATTCTAAACTTCTTTTTTTTTTTTCAACTATTCCATATTTATTGCGTATTTTCTTAGATATGCAACTTTAAATTTTTTCAAAAGTGGTTGTCATTTTCTCAGTCTTGTTTATTCTTGTTTCCTTGTCTTTTGTTTTTTTTTCTTTGTTATCTTGTGACCAACTTATATGTGATACGGTCCTAACAAACACGTACCACGACACATTTATTATTGTCACTTGCCACTTAAATGGATTGAGATTTTCTAATCACTGGCTTTTTCTTTTGAATTTATTTCCCGGCATATAGCTTTCGTTTTTTTAAGAACAAAATTACTTATATTGGGGTACCACCGTGGCGTTATCCCAAGCCAATCACCTATAGCCATGTATTTTAACTCGATATGGCAATGTGTGATAGGTTTGAGATTCCGCCACTATGACATCCTTGTTGCATGTAAGTTTTTTTTGGTTTTTTAGGGCCCTTTACCTCTGTTTTTGCAATTAATTTTCAATACTTTGATCATTGCAATTCTTTTTACTCATTATTGTAAGAGTCTCGCTCATCGTTTATAGTTAACTCTCACGTATTGGACAGCTGTTGGTTAGTTCAGTTTGTCAAGACAGTGTATCTTCTCCCTTACATTTTAAGTTTGAATTTCCTTCCCTTTAAATTAGATTAATTTAAAGTTAATTTAGAATATCGCTTGACTAAAAGGTTCTATTCTCCCAAATCTTGAGGACTAATACGTAAATTACATATTCTAAATTAACGGAACTACGCGACAAAGAAATCAATATACAGTCCACATACTAAAGTTTACAATAATTAATAAGTCCTAAAATTTTTAGAAAATTTACAAATTTTAAATCACATTGGATTGTTGTAGTAGTGAATCCAGGTCATGGGCTTCAGTTTGGGCATTTCGAGAATTCGCAATAATGATTTGAACTAGGATGGGCATTCAAACCGGAAAACCGAGCAAAATTGGGCTAAAAAAACAGTGTTCACAAAAAACTGACCAAGTTGACAAAAAAAGGACGATTTCGATTTTAGTTCTTATAGTGAAAAAACTGAACCAAGGCGAACCGGACTGATTGTGTATTTTTTAAGCCTAATGCAAAATTTCTAAGTCCGTAACTAATCTTTCCCATAGAATGTGAGCTCACACTCCTCTACCCTTCCCCAACCCATAGCCCAACCCTTCCTCCTCCATAGCCAACCAATTGAGACCCATGACCCCCAGCCCTACCCACTCCTGCAGGAAGCCACCTTAGATCTAGACTCCAGTCCTTGCCAGCATCGCGCTCCGATCCCCTCTGGGTTTCCTTGTGGTGGCTGCTCCAGCTTTATGCTTGGTATTTTTGTGGCTATTGTCCCAAATTGTATTTGTGCCCCCTTGTATACTCCAAACTTTCCCCACAATCACATATGTTTCATCCTTTACACCCCTCCCTATTTTGGCCTCCTCCCAATCTAGGATCTACCCTCTCCCTTGGGCGGTAGCAGCTGCACCTAAACACGATTTATCGTGTGTATATCGGAAGGTGAGTGGAGTCTGTGCACCACCTCCTTCTAGTCCTTTGGTTCCTTTGGTGTTGGTACTTTTGGCTTCGGGTTGGTTTATCCCGGGGTTTTTCTTTGCGTGGTTGTTGCTTTCTCTATGGTGCACTTGAAGATTCGGGTTTGCTGGAGGTGGTGAGTCTTGGGTTCGCGTCTTCGGGTTGATGAATGATTGTGTTCTGGGCAATTTTTGGTATACTTGTGGGTCTATATGTGCAGCTATGCTGATCTATGTGGAGGTTGACTATCCTCGTATGTGGCCATGGTGGTTCGTTATCGGTCCTCGTGGCGGTGGTGGCAGCACTGTGTGCTCGGTTTTTTCTTTTTGTCACTTTTGTATCGGGACACTTTAGTGCCCCTGTTTTTATTTAGTTTTCATTTTCGTTAGGGGTTCTGATCCTTTAGCTAGTTCAGAGCTTGGTTCTAGTGGATTCTCCCCCCTTTGGTAGTTGTGTATTTCTTGCCCTTTTGGGTTTATTAATGCACTGATTTCAACAAAAAATAAAATAAAACTAATTTTTCCCCAAGTCTAACTCCAAATCACCTCTCTTTTCTAGTCCCAATCACATCCCTTTACATGAAATTGGGCTATTTGTGAATTTTTAAGTCAAGAAAAACAACATTTTAGTGTGGTTTTGTGAAAAAAAGAAATTCAAAATTCAAAACAAAAGATTCTGGTTCAAAATCGAAAAATGAACCGACTTATGAGCAAACTGAACCACATCAGAACAAATAATGTTTTCGTCAAAAACAAACCAAACCGAACCGGATGAATAATATCAGTTTCGATTCCGATTTGGGGTGAGAACCAGACCCTGCCCACCCCTACTTTGAACATAAAAAAGTTTGTTGTATTTTCTTACATTTTCTTTAGTACAAGCGATAGTCTAAGCTAGGGTTTCACACACACACACACACACACACACACAATAACAAGGTGCCATAGGGCTTCGAACCTGAGACCACTAGTTTGCAAATCAAGACATTTTTCCACTGGGCTAGACCATGTTGGTGGTATTTTTCACTTAAGCATATTGAATTTGTAACTTTATACTTGCATCTTATATTGCTCCATTTATTTTTGCAGTTCTCTTGGATCTAATCTCCAACCCAGTACTAGGACTTGGGAAAACCTCTTTGTGGTTTTTATTTCTATAACTGGCTTGCTACTATTTATATATCTCATTGGAAATTTGCAGGTTGGTGCCCCATTTAATTATATATATATATATAAATTTCTTGATGCCATTTTGATCCTGTAGCTTTGGGTTTTTTTTTTTTCTTTTTCAATTATTTCCATGTGGTTTTAACTTTATTCATAAATTTGTTTTTTATCATACAAAACAATAATTCACTCAAGAAACTACTAAACACACCCAAGTTCCAACCAACATCACTCCCAACATTCTCTCGATGCACCCACATATTTCCAAGGACAGCTTGCCTTCACCATGGATACGGCCAAGGAATATTTACTGTGTATTCTTCTATTCTTTTCTTTTTTTTGCCTTCACCATGGATACAGCCAAGCTTGACGATTGTTTCTTCTATTTTTTTTTTGGTCAATTTGCTTATGTAACGATTTTTTATTGTCTCATTTAATGGTGTCTATATATATATATATATATATAATGTATATTTTCGCTGAATTTTTTATTTGAATATATTTCGTAACTCACAATGATCAATGCATATGATTGATCATTGTATTATACTTTAATTAGAATATAACTCTTTCACTTGCTTGTTGTGGAATAGACATATTTGTCCTTGGACACTACAAGAATACAGGTGCATAGACACAAGATGAAAATAAAACGGAAAATGGAAGCGAAAGGTCAAGAGCTAGAATTATGGTTGCCTAAAAATGGCATCCCTCGGAGGTCGCAGAAGGATATAAAGTTGCAGATCATGGAAAAGGTAGAACAAGAATTTGAAGAAAACAGGAATGTTGACTTGGATAATTTCCTTCCTACTCTTCCCTTGGATCTTGAAAACCAGATCAAAAGTTGTATGCCGTTGACTAGGTTGAAGAAGGTAAGTTTGTCCAAACCCTTAGTCTATAGTTGTAGCATGATCATATATAACAAGAGCACTTCAATTCTTCAAAGCAATTAAATTAATCACATTCATTAATCGTAGGTGCGAGTACTTCAAAACATGGATGAACAAGTGTTAAAAGCAATTTGTCAGCATCTCAAGCCCATGAAGTATTCTAAAAACAATCTCATTCTTCGAGAGGGTGAACCCCTTAAAATGATGATCTTCATTGTAGAAGGACATGTAGCCATTGAAAAGAAAGGCGGTTCCATTTCGCTGCAAGGTGCAAGAGAATTATGTGGAGAAAATCTTCTAGCTTGGCCGTTCTCGACCTCTTTTCCTCAGACGTTACCCACAGCAACAGAGTCTGCTAGGGTAATTGGTGATGTTGAAGCACTTATTCTAATGGCCAGTGATATGAAGAGTGTCGTCTTTAAATTCGGGGTGCATTTCGTCAAGAAGTATGGAAAACTCAAAGAAAAATTGGTCAATCTTCATCTAGGACCTGTTGATACAACACCAACATTGGTTGAGACAACACCAACATTTGTTGAGGGACCGCCCGCAATCTTTACTGCACGAGAGCTTAAAAAGGCCACGAAAAATTACCATGAAAGTACAAGGGTTGGTGAAGGAGCCTGTGGAATAGTTTACAAAGGGTTACTACCAGATAAAAGAGTTATTGCCATAAAAAAGTCCATGATTATTCATGCACCATCCACGAGCGTTAACTCCGTTAATGAGGCTCTTATTCTTTCTCAGATCAACCACAGAAACATCGTCAAGCTTTTAGGTTGTTGTTTAGAGGCAAAAACGAGTTTAATGGTTTATGAGTTCACGGAAAAAGGGTTTCTCTATCATCAAATTCACAAAAAAGGCATAGGATCCGGACTCTCATTTGAATTAAGAATGAAGATAGCAGCAGAAACTGCCGGAGCATTAGCATACTTGCACGCCATGTCAATCATACACCGAGATTTGAAGACAACAAATATATTATTGGATAAAAGTTACGCAGCAAAAGTTTCAGGCTTCAGAGCTTCAAGATTGGTTCACGAAGATCACGATCAGTTATCAACTTTAGTGCAAGGGACACTCGGATACTTAGATCCTGAATACATTCAATCAGCAACGCTAACAGAAAAGAGCGATGTCTACAGCTTTGGAGTTGTCCTATTGGAGCTTCTAACAAGTCAAAAGGCAGTGTCTTTCGAAAGGTCTGCCGTAGACAGATACCTAGCAAACTTCTTTCTTCGCTCAATGGAACGAGGTCACTTAGTTCAAATTCTTGATGGTGAAATAATCAACGTGGGGAATTTTGAGACAGCAGAAAAAGTAAGCTATCTGGCGAAAAGATGTTTGAAGGTTAGAGGGGAGGAAAGGCCTTGTATGAAAGAAGTAGCCGCCTTGCTCGAGGGGATAATGCGAAGCATGGAAAAGCATCCAGGAGGAAAGGCTAATTTTTCTCCATCTCCCAAAGAAACTGACTGTTCGCTTGGTTCACCTTCAAACGCTTATGTTGTGGATGTTAGAGGTGAAGGTGATGATGCTGGTTCTAGTCGTATTATTATCAGTGCAGAGGATGACAAGAGCATGCAAAATCGAAATGATTGAGCCTTATGATGGTGGACGATAATTGGTCTTTCGCTATTCAAGTTATTTTTATATTACAATTTTTATGATTTTTTTATTATCAATAGGAGATAGATTGAAATTAAGATTTCTCTATAATGATAAATTTTGTAAAAGAAGAAAGTTGCAGAACTTGAAAGTATGTATTGTAACAGCTGCAGTGCTGATGCTGAGGTCCATGCATCATGCATGGGTGCCTTGAGAGGTTGTGGAAGATTCATGGGTGTGCTGATCATTATTCCTAGCAGTGCATAAAGAATGGGTGTGCTGGAGGGCATTTGTGATTTGTGATCAAGCAAAAAAAAAAAAAAAAAAAAGAAGAAGAAAGATTTACCTTTTGTTTTATTTTATTTTCATTAAAAAAAATATTGGTTTTTATTTTGATGCTGAACTTTGACGTTTGTACCCAAACTTTTATTTGTGGCAATTTAGTACTTCAATCAAATTTTGTACCCAAACTGTTAAAACTTAAAATATATATAAAACATAGCCTTCCATCGATCTCCACTGAAACCCATTACCATAACATTACACGATCCAAGAAAACCCAACAACAATTCCAAGGAATAAGGAACCACTAAGCAAATTCAAGACAACCTGAAAAAATTATGTCCTTTTTGGGTGATATTGAGCCTGTCATGTCCTTTATAGTTTTATATTTTCCTTTGGGTAGAGCTTATAATTTTTGGGTCTCCTTTATACAATTAATTGACTGCTTTTTCGTACAATTACTTGGGCCTTGCTCTCAAGCGCCATAGGCGTTCTAGGCCAAAAGTCTGGATACCGAGCACCTGGGTTAGGAATCCTGGTCTCAGATGCTGAGATCCTAAGTGTTGTGAGTCGAATTTTGTGACTAGGTCATCGAATCTGGGCTTGTCAAATTGTTTGGGTCTCAAAGTACGGGGTTGGTTCCTAACGCTGGCCCTTGAGTCTCTACACTAGTTAGGGCCATGGCGCTGGGTTCCCCAAATTACAACCTTAGCGCCAACTCTTTGGTTTGTGACCATATATAAGGTCAAAGTAGTTGAATTATCCCATATTTTTTTTGTAAGGATTAGTTTAGCTACAAAAAAATGCACTTGATAGGATTATGGTGGGATAAATTCTTGTCCAATCGTTGTGCAGATTTGATTACCAAGCAATACGATTTGATTAAACTAATATTGATTGAAAATTCTATTCTCTATACTTTATGCTTTTGAGGTCCAATTAGTGAATCCCATTAGTGAATCCCATTAGTGCATCGCCACATTGAATGGCCTATACTCTATACTTTAACTAGTACTAGAGTCTATAGTAACCTTGAGATCACATGGACTTAGAAAAGTATAAGATACGGTTGATATAATTTTCACTTTCTCATGAACTTTATGCCAATTTTATAACTGTTGATACTTCTCTGAGTTGGAAATTTGCTTCTTTTCTGAGGTGGGAATAAATTACAGTGAACTGAGCATAACATTGCCACTAGCTAAGAGATATGCATTCGAATTTCTCAAGCTTTTTTTGTATAATGATATATCACATGAACCAAATAAATAGTCTTTTGTGGCAGAATATATATATATATATATTTAACAAAACAAATTATGGAAATTAGAAAGAAAAAAAAAAGTTCTCATACAATATTCCCTCCCAGCCCCCCCCCCCCCCCCCC
>NC_024127.1:25247393-25262146 GCF_000346735.1 Prunus mume
TCTCTCTCTCTCTCTCTCTCTCTCTCTCTCTCTCTCTCTCTCTCTCTCTCTCTCTCTCTTTCACACAATCAATTTGCTTTATGTAGCCTCTATATATATACTTATATACAACGTGTAACTTAAAATCATATCCCACACAATTCATTCACATGCAATTCTCCAAATCCATCAATTAATCTATACAAATACCTCCAATAGCAATTAAACCCATTAAACCCAACCCATGGCTGATCATCCTCTTGTTCTGCAGATACATCCATCACAGCCGCACCTTCAGCGCTCCTCGAGCACGGAGCTGGGTTCAGAACTAGCAAATTCATCATCAACACCGCCACCAGCAAACCCCATGGCAACAAATCTTGAACAGTTGGTGCTGCAAATTGGACAATCATCAACAGCGCCACCACATCATGAAGGTATCTTAAACCTCAAGGTAGGTAAGCCAATTTTGCTACACATAAACTCCTTAACACCACCACCACCAAAGCCAGAAAACCAAAACCATGATCTCCCTGCACCATCTGATGATCAGAAACAGCAACTGAATGCCATTGTTACACAGTCAAACCCAGCTGTTGATAAAATGAAGATTAATAAGAACCAAAAACTAAGCACTGCAGGAAGCCTTGCAAACCTTTTACCCACTGGCACAGTTCTTGCCTTCCAAGCCCTCACACCTTCTATTTCCTACAACGGCCGATGCCACACGTTCAACCAGTACCTTGTGGCAATTGTCATACTAGTTTGTTCTGTCATATGTTTTGTGTCATCCTTCACTGATAGCCTGCCATGGGAAGGCAAAGTATACTACGGCGTCGCCACATACAGTCGTCTTTCTGTTTTGAACGATGACAATCACGAGACTGATAAAAACGACGACATGTAGCAGGAGTTGAAGAAGTTGCGCGTCAGACCTAAAGACTTTATTCATGCGTTTGTGTCGGTGTTTGTGTTCTTGATCTTTGCTTTTAGCAGCTCAGAAGTGCAAGGCTGCTACTTTCCTAAATCAAGAGAGTTGGAGTATTCACTCGTCATATATTTGCCTTTAGTGGTTGGCCTTTTCTCAAGTTTCTTGTTCTCCATTTTTCCGACTAAACGCAGAGGGATTGGCTGTGTATGAACAATCATGTAGTACACCAATATATATATATATATATAAAGTGCGGGCGTCCGCATAGGATGTATATTCTACCTTTTATTTTAGGGATGTAACAATTTGATCCCTATCTATTTACCCGAAATCTGCTAGCACTCAAAAGAGATAAATAAAAATGGAACTTGCACCTCAAGTAACCAGATTCATTATTTTTATGCCTTCATTGGTAAGCACTTTAATATTTTCTGGCAAAAAAAAAGAGATAAGAACTTTAATATTTATCTAATGCAAACAAAATCAATGGAGTCAGACTGAATCTGGAATGAAACAACATGATCAAAACTATAAGCAAATTATCAAATTTCAAATGGTTATAACAATGAAAATAACAATACTATTGGAAAACAAAATAAAAACAAAATAAAGTAAATTAAATGACTGGGATCGGGCCGAAGGGTTGTCTATTCGGACATTCTGGAATCACCAAAACTATCACGAATCACGATTGGGATTAATCATCACCCAGAAATTATACACATGCAAAGTTGCATAAAGATCTTCAGGAAAGATGGATGAAACTTGCAGGAGTTGTCAACTTGAAATCTCAAGAACAAAAGCAAAACATTGTTTGGAAATTGTGTGATCGATGGGATTTGTTGAAATTTGTTTGAAATCAATTGTGTATGTAGAGATCCTCAACTATTCTTCTCACTTGCTTACATACTTGACAAAACCCTAACTTGAGCATGAATCTAACTTTTCTTGGCAACTAGGACTACTTAGCGTGCAAGACTTCTATCTTCACAAGAATCCCTATTTAAATCAGATGAAACATATCATAATTTTATATATTTCATCCCCAAGGAGAAAAAGCCTTATCATAATTTTATCATATATATTTTTGTATTTGACCAACTAGTTACTAAATTTATTGATTTAATAATATTGAAAAATTATTGAAGTGAGGCCTACAGCTAGAGTACCTAAATGAGTCGTTAAGTCATTGTATCTGTGATATTGGTCATAGCTAGCTAGTAATATTATTTTCAGATTTTAGTTTGCAATTTTCAATTTTCAGTTTTCATTTTTATAAAACTTCAAACATAAACTTTGTTTGGTAACTATTCAAGTTTTCAAAATAAAAGAAAAACTAAAAACTATTTAAAAGTTATTTGGTAATTAATTTATGTTTTCAATTTTATGTGGAACTTGGAAGTGAAACTTTTCTTGGGGTCAAATTGTGCATTTGAGGTTATAGAATGAAAGTTCATGTTACAAAGATTTTATAGCATTTTTCGTTGAATTATTTGAATTAGGATGAATTTTTGTGAATTTTGAATTTGGAGGTCCCAAGACTAGGAATTGGTCCATTGCCAAACACAACAGTGAAGTGGCCGGGTCCGAGTAGGGAGGTCCCAAATACCGAGTTTTGGAACTAGAGTGCAATGCATATGTGGTTATATAAAATTGATGAATGAAAAATTAGTGTAAAAAATTGAAAACTAAAAAAAATAAAATTAAAGTTGTTTTTTATTATAAAAAATGGTAATTTGAAAACTAGTTTTCATTTTTTCAAATACAGAAAATGAAAATATTGTTATCAAACACATGTTTTCAACAGAAAACGAAATGATTATCAAATGCGCATAAGATAATATTTAGGGTTTAATACGTCTTCTTTTTTTCTTTGAACAAGAACAAGATTTATTAATATTCTCGACTCCATGTGCTGGCTGATGGAGTACACACACATGCACATAACGTCTCTACTGTTCCTAATTTTCTCTTACCGGCTGAGAACTAATTATTCTCATTCCAAGACAAGGGGAATAAGAATAATATTTTTTATTTTATTTTTCTAATGGATTAATGAATCAGATGCTATATGTACCTACATAGAACTTAAATGCCTGGTGTTTTAACTATGTGTTGTTCTTTAGAAAAAAAGAGAGAAAAGTGTGCAAATAATTTTATTACTTTTTTTTTTTGAGAGATTCATAATTATACCCAATATCACCCAAATTATATAAAAAAAAACCTATATGAAATGGATTTTAGAAACACATCCAAAGCTCATTTATAATATAACAAAAAGACTTTTAACTTTTTATAAATTATAAAACTGTCATCAATTTCTTAAAACAAGTCCAACCCCAAAACCTCATAAAAATACCCAAAACACTCAATAGGGCATCAAAGTAATTTAATAATCAAAATTAAATTTAATAAGGCCAGCTGTCATTTTTTAGTTTTTTTGGGATTTGTTTATAGAAATTAAATAAAAAAGGGTTTATCTATATTATTAGTTCTAAGAATAGGTAATTATTAAATATCTTTTTTTTTTTTTTTTGCCAAATGTGGAAGATTTTACTAAAATATGAAAAGTAACGTTTGCATCAATGGCTAACAAATTAAACAGCCACACTGGACTAATGAGGCCCCAACTATGAGTACCCCCTTTCTCTAGTAACAAAAGCTGCTACCTTATGGGCAGCAAGATTACCACACTCTTCGGTAAATCAGAGTTGGGCTTGAGATTTTGGGGTTCTTGTGTGAAACTTAAACTGAGGCTCTCGCATAATCTAACAAAAACTTACATCGGGACATACAACAATTTTATTTTTTAAGTAAAAAGTAATCATCAATTAGCATGCAAATCACAAATCAAATTTATAAAAATTTTGACATTTCAATTTGAGAAACTTAAATACCAGTACGTTCAGTAATAAAGACTAGGTTTTCCATTCAGTGCTCAATAACTATATGAAGACTTGTATATAGTATAATTATATGTGTGTGTGTGTCTGTGTGTGAAGTCATGTAGAATTAGCATGATGAGACAAGTCATGTAGATTGAAATTTAGATATATACTTGAATTTAAATTGAGATTTCAATTTGACTATTTGGTTTTGAGTGCCCTTTATGATATATCTTTTTTTTTTTTTAGTCTTTTAGGAATTTAGGAATTAGTGTTTTTGAAATCCTTGATATTGGAAAAAATAAAATTAAAGGATTTAAAAAAAGAGGCAAAGCGATAGATTGGTAATGATTATTACTCATTAGAAAATAAGAGTTTAAGAAGGAGAAGACATGAATTTTTATTTCTTTTGTTTTGAGTGAGAGAAAGTGTATACTATGACTTGGTAAAAATAAAACTACTAATATAAACGTGTTTCCCTGTTCTTTCATTTTTTGGTTGTTGTTGTTACAACAACAAAAAAACGAAAACAAAAAAAAAAACCATCAAGTGAACACAATTATTATGGTGATAATTATCTTAATAGAGATTAAGACTCGATTGATTGTGATTTTATAGATTGTGTAGATTTTATTAGTAAGATTTCAGGTGAGTTTTTAAGCTATGAATGTAACCCATGAATTGTCCAAAGACTTCGATGCTAGATTGAAGAAGAGGAAATGAAGAAATGATACTAGAAGCAAGAAGAGGAGAGGAGGATGAAACATTACATTACACACCAAAAAGAGAGGGAAAGCTCATAAAAAGAAACAAACAAGACTTGTCCGTGAATCCGAAATTTACAACTTCCAATTCCAAAGAGGGAAAGCTCATAAAGCTCATAAAAAGAAACAAAGCTCATAAAAATTGTAATCATTGACAGGCGGTCCTGGAACCCACGCCATGAGTAGAAGTGATAGTGCAGCAAAACCACGCTGCCAAACCCGTTCTTAAATAAGTGTCCAACGCGAGTTTTATATATACACTATTTAAAATATTAATATATATATATATATATATATAACATATACGTTAAAAAAATTGGGGGCCTTTAAAAATCAGTGGCCCTATGCAGTGACACCACTTGCACGCTCTCAGGACCGTCTATGTTGTAAACGAGAAACAAACTTACTCCAACCTTCGCGTTAATTGCCTGATGCCAAAGATAATACTCTCCACTTCTATGTCTACAGTTTCTTCCCCTCTCACCATACCAATAATCATCGTGGAGTCTGATTCAAGCACCACACGACTATACTGCTGTTCACCCATTTTGATTTAATCCTGTGATGGTAGGGTAAAGTTCCCCATTGACTTGAAAACCATTGTTTGGTCAACAAGTGAACTTCCTTTTGTGTATGAGCGTGCCACTACTAGCAATAAAAATCCTAGCAAATTTCTAAAAAATAGATAACTTGTGCTCCAAGTTACTAATTCCAAATAAGCGACTGTGAATTTGGGTGAGGAATATCTCCCAAGTAAATTCTTTTCTTGCCTCAGATTAGTGAGAACTTCACAATTTTTCACAATGCAAAACTGGTAGCTCTGGCCAGAATAGATGAAAAGAGGACAAATTGTTCATGCAGAACTGCCTATTATAGAACTTAAAAAGAGAAATGCCGAGTCCGAAAAAGACAACAGAATGTTGGACTTCGATTTCTGCTTGGGTAATTGCCTCTGAACTGGGCTGGATTGGATGTGTCCATGCTGGATTGAATCGTCAGCACCTTCAACTGATGAGTTTCAGCTGCAAATCAATACCTACGTTTGAGTTTGGTAGAGCTTTGATCTATTTCAGGCCCTAGAAGGCTTTTTGAATGAGCAGAATTGAGGACTCTTTGGTCTGAAAATGGTAGAAGTACCTGTTTAGCTTGATCAAGGTTTTCTATGAATTTGTTGATCAGGTTTTCATATTTGTAAAAACCCAGACTCTGCTTGACTTGGCTTTGTGCTAAACCAAATTTGTAAAAAGAGAAATCTCGCTTTGTAAAACTGTTTCTCTGAGCTGAGCTGAAATCAAAGATTTGAATTCTGGCTTATTTATTTCTTGTGGATCAAAGAGTTTTGATTGCTTCAATATTTGAAGACTCTTTTTGAGATCAATCGATCTTTTTGAATTCTGTCAATATGAGTTTGAGAGTTTTTGTCTTGACTTATTTTTTGGCCGTCCCTGATCTGTTTCACATCCTCTCATATTTATAGAAAATGTTGAAGTGCGGCTTTAATTAATTTTTAATAATGGGTGGCAGATCTTTCAAAAAGATTTTCCTTTTCTCAATGCCATAATGGTCAGTTGGCAGAGAAGAACCATCAACCATCAACCATCAACAGTCACTTGGATGCTCAGCTGCAGAAACTTGAGAAGTTGGCCTCCACTCCATGACAAGCCAAGTCCAAACCAGTGGATGAGGTAGTGGACAGAGTGAGGATCTGGCAGTCAACTGAGCTGGATGAGAATAAGGAAGCAATTGATCAGTTGATGAAGGATGTAGGCCTGCTACATAAGGAGAGCATGGCTCCCAGACCTATCCTTGAGATCAGCTTGAGTTTGGCAAGAGAGTGCTTAACCTTCACAATCGTTATGAAGATCTCAGGCCCTCTTTTAACGCTTCTGAGTTCTACAAGATTACTCATGAAGCCAACTTGGTTGATTATCAAAAACAGAAAGCAGAACTGGATGTTCTAGTTGCTGATTATAAAGAGAACAAGATTGTTGTTGACAAGCTAGAGAAGCACATTGAAGACCTCCAGAAACAGTTGGTCATATTGAGGGAGAGGCAGAAAAATCTTGGGGCTAGACTGGGAGCAAAAACTAAGGCTACCTTCCTTGTGCAGAGTATGGTCTCAGCTTCAAAACCTGCATTGAAGATTGCAGAGGCCTCCATCCACCATGGAGTGCTCTTGTAATAAAACATAGTCATGTATTAATGACTATATTTAAATAAAAAGTCCTATTTATTCTGTGGAACTCAATTTTTGAACAACAAAGAAAAACCAGAGTCTAAACAACAAGAAATAAATATTTACAAAACTTGATTGAAACTATCAATCAAAAGTTCCATCCCTCTCTACTTTTATTCTAGGATCTGTTTGTACTGCCTGTGAATCCCACATAGTTGGATAGAACTTCTTCAACCATTTGCCACTGATTGGTGTAGCATGGATGTCTCCATCTTGGTCTTGTAGCCTGTATGCCCCCAACCCAAGGACTTGCTTAATTATGAAAGGACCTTCGCATGTGGATAACCATTTTCCATGACCAGCCACATGCGATCCAATGGGTAGAACTGCTCTCCATAAAATTTCTCCTTCCTCAAAACTCTTACTTTTAACTCTCTTGTTGTAGGCCCTTGCACAACCTCTTTTCATGCTAAGATTTTGTTGTGAGTATCAATTCTGCTTGTGTCCAATCCAATTCTAGCAGCATTGCTTGTGAATAGTCTTTCCTAACCACATTATGTTGCTGGGCAATTTTGATGGACTGAACTTTAATTTCCATGGGAAGAATTGCGTCATGCCCATAGGCTAACGCATATGGAGTCATGCCAGTTGCCTCTCTTTTCGAAGTTCTGTAGGCCCACAAGGTTTCTGACAGCTTTTCATGCCATCTGCCTGTCCATTTTCCTGGGCATAGAAAGGAGTGGATTGGAGTAACTTGATCTTGAGCCTGCCTGCCATATCCTGCATTTCTCTAGATATGAAAGATGTTCTCCTATCAGTTGTGATTGACTCTGGTATGCCAAACCTATGCACAATCTACTCTTCTATGAAGGTAATGATCTCTTGAGATGTGGTGGACTTGACTGGCTTGGCTTCTACCCATTTGGTGAAATAATCCGTAGCTACTATGATGAAACATTGTTGTTTGCTACTGTCTGGATAGATTTTGCCAATAAGGTCCATCGCCCATCCTCAGAATGGCCATGGCTTGATGACTGTATTCATGGGAACTGAGGGAGCATATTGGATTGGTCCATGTCTTTGGCAAGCCTATCATCCTTCGAAATATTCAATGTAGTCTTTCATCATGGTAGGCCAGAAGTAACAATACCTTCTAATAAACCAACACATTTTCATTCCACCTTGATGTGCTCCACATATTCCTTCATGGACCTCTCCCATGACCTTCATGCACTCAAACATCTAAAGAGTAATTCATCTTTGCTTTTTCGGACGAAATCTCCTTCCCACATAAGGTAGTTCAAGGCCACGATTCTTATCTTCTTTTCAAAAGGAAGGGTTGGATATTGCAAATAATTGATTATAGGCAATCTCCAATCTTCTTCAGTCATTATGGCAGTATTGACATCTATCTCCATTCCTCTGGTCATAACAGATGGATGGAAATTGAAACAAGAACATTTGCAATTTCATCAAATTGAATCATATAATCAAGAGATATCATATTAAGGATTTTGACACAAGTTTACCATATCCCGAAAATATGACATAGAGTATTGAATTAGAGAAGGATCAAATGACATTGTAATAAAAAACTGACTAGGTTCTCTAAATGAATTCTTTTTAGCTTGGGTAGCCATAAATACTGCTAGGTATCACTCATGGATTGTGGAAGCCCTGTAAGGACTAATTATAATTAGCCTTCGTCAATAGGGAGAATTGTATAGAGGGATACAATTCACACTTGATTCAGAGTGAATCATTCATACCCACTGCCTTACTAATTAGAACCTATAAGATCGCACACCGAAAAGGAATCGATTGGGAAATTATGAAGAGAATGAATGATTTTGTGACTTGGTCAAAGTCAATGTAAAAGTCAAAAGCCAAAGTTCAAATGGTTGACCCGACACTTGGCACGGTCAACTAAGGATGCCGGGACTAACACTCGTTAGACAAGTGAGTGATTGAATTAGTCAAGTCACTAGAGTAATTAAATTGATTAGATTAATTTAATTATTCAATTAAAGTTATGAAACTATAATTAAAAGTCCCAGATGACTTGGAAATTCAAAAGGGATTTGACCATATAGACTTAGGCACATATGTGACACATGATAGGATTAATGTGTTAGACCAAGATAGCAAAAGATGACACACAAAGGGGGGTGTGGCTACATTAGGGTTTGGGGGCATCTTTGTCACTCTTGTGACATTTTTGATCCTATAAGTGTGTAGCTATGGAATTCTATAATCCTAGGGTTTTCAAGTAGGTGAAATTGGAAGAGAGAAAACATCAAGCTCTCTCTCCCTAACCCCTTCAATCTATCAAATCAAGTGAGGGTGCTAGCACCACTCTTCACTTGTTGTCTGCTTATTCTCTCATCCCATTTAATCCATCAAATCGAGAGACAACAACAAAGAGACCACTCCCTCTACTTGAACACCATTCTTGGTTTCAAGATTCGCTCTAAGGGTATGAACATATTATCTTTCTCTCAAATAGGATTTAGAGAGTCTTTGGTTCACACTTTCATAGACTTATAAAGATTGGGACTAAATGAGACTTGCATGAATCCCTAGTTTATTTAATGCTTCCTCTCTTACTTTGATTTCATATTAGATATGGCATGCTAGGTGATTTATACTCTCAAATTTTGGTTGTAGAGTTTTTAGAAATCTCTACACAACACCATTCCCACAATATTCCCTTTAGGAGCTTCATAGGTAATACGTCTAGAGGTGATGGGCATTCCACAGTCTTAGAACTTCCTTGCTCTTTACGGTATCTAGCGTATAGCTTCCTCTGCCCCTAGTTCGGCTGATCATGTAAGGACCTTCCCAACTGGGCTTCATCTTCTTTGATCCTTACCTTTATGCTGTAATGAAGACTTTTCTAAGCACAAGGTCTCTCGGTTGGAATTGTATAACTTTGGCTCTTTTGTTGTAATAGGACATCAATGATCTTTGTCTTTCTTCCTTGAGCAGGTCTAGGTTGACCTTCCTCTGCTCACAATTTTGATACAGGCTGCCCATCTTAATGCTCATGGATGGAATAGTGATATGAAGGGGACAATTGCTTCAGTTCCGTAGGAGAAGGAAAATGGGGTTTCACTAGTTGTTCTTCTATTGGTGGTGCGATAAGCCTATAGGACTCTAGGTAGCTCATCGACCCATTTTCCTTCGATGCCTTCTAGCCTCTTCTTTAGGCAATCGAACACGACCTTGTTAGATCTCTTCGCTTGGCCATTGCCTTGTGGATATCTAGGAGTTGACAAGTGTTTTTTGATGCCATACTTTGCCAATGAACTGCGATCCGTTGTCAGTGACTAGCGACTGTGGGCAGCCGAACTAGCAGATAATATTATTCTAGACAAATCGCTCCACGTCGGCTTCTTTAGTAAATGATAGAGCTTCGGCTTGGATCCATTTAGTAAAGTATTTGGTAGAGACGATCATCATGTCTTTCTTTGCAACTGCCGGCGGCATGGGGGCCCATTAAGTCAATGGCCCATTGCATGAATTGCTACGAGCTTTTCTGTGAATGGTACGCTTTAGAAGAAAGGCTAGGTACCGACTTGTATCATTGGCATTAGAATGAGTGATCTGGCCCCATAATAGTTGTCGCACTCGTCGTCGTGGATTTTGCAGAGCACTTCGAGAGTTTGTAGATACTTGATGCAGGTGAGATGAGGGTCAAAATATGACCTTTGAACAAGCTTGTTGTCTTTCATGTAATATCTTCGGACTTCTCCCTTGACAAATTTTCATTTACCAAGTAGTCATGAGGTCTTGCCAGATGGGATCCTCATCGATCTACATCAAGTCTGCCGGCTCAAGGTGCTCGACGAAAATTGACTGTCTGAACTCGGTATCTAGCGCTGATCCTAGACTTGCTAGTGCATCTGCATGTGTGTTTTCTGCCAAGGGAATTTGTTGGATAGTGCAACTTGGAAATGCCTTCAAAAGCTTTTGGACTTTGTCTAGGTACTGGATCATCCTTAGGTGCTTCGCCATGCACTCCCCTAATGCTTGATTGGTGATAAGTTGGGAATTTGAGTACATGGATAACCTCTTGATCGACAGCTCAATTGCCCTGCACAGGCTAGATAACAATAAATCGTATTATGCTTTGTTGTTTGAGCCTGAAAAGTCTAGTGTGATGGCTTGCTCCAACAAGGTTTCGTCCGGGGTGATTATAACGACGTCTGCTCCAGCTCTCTTAGGATTTGAGGCAACAACTACCACATAACTTTCTTGCAGAAACTACTAGTAACAAAATGAGCCTCTCCATTTTTGGATAACGAGTCTTTGCATCGAGGAGGGCTTTTGACGTGTAGAATACTTGATGTTGTGCCTCTAGCTCTTCTCGGATGAGAGCTAAGCTAACTGCTGAGTTGGATACTGCTAGTTAGATGAACAAATCTTTGCCTGGTACAGGTTTTGAGAGCAAGAGAGGTGAATGAGGTAGGTCTTCAAGTTTTGGAAAGCTACTTCGTACTCTTCATCCCACTTGTCTCTTTGTCCTCACTTCCAAGCTTTACAGAATGGCATGCACTTGTCGATGGATTTTGAAAGGAATATGTTGAAAGCTACTGCTCTACCCTTTAGAATTTATTTCTAATTCGTTGTGGTAGGATTCTTCATGTTGAGGATGGCCTTGATTTGATTCGGATGTGCTTCGATGCTTCTTTGGGGGACTAAGTATCCCAAAAATTGGCTGGATGAGACTCCAAATGTGCATTAGCTCAGGTTCAACTTCATTTGGTACTTTTAGAGTAGTCTAGATGCTTCAGCAAGATTCTTGATGTGATCTGCTCGTCAGGGAGCTTTGACTAGCATGTTATCTACGTAGGCCTCCATAAACTTGCCAATCTACTCTTTGAAAATCTTGTTCATAAGCCTCTGGTACGTTGCTTCGGCGTTCTTCAACCCAAAGGGCAAGACTATGTAGCAGTATGTGCCTCGTTCAATTATGAAAAAGTCTTTGCTTTATCGTCTTCATGCATCATGATTTGATTGTAGTCGGAGTAAGTGTTCATGAAGCTTAGCAATTGATTGTCAAAAGTTGAATCTATGAGCTGATCAATTCTTGGCAAGAAAAAGTTGTCTTTTGGGGACGCCTTGTTAAGGTCAATGTAGTCTACACACTCTCTCCAATTGAACAACATTGCTCAGCCACTCTGAGTAAGAGACCTCTTCAATGAAGCCGGCAGCTAGAAGCTTGTCAATCTCGGTTTCAATGATGGCAACTCGCTAGGAGCAAAGTTGCGCCTCTTCTGCACTACTGCTCTGCAAGCCGGGTCAGCATGAAGGTGATAGAAGATGATTTGTGGTTTTCATAGTTTCAAGAAAATATTTCTCTAGAAACATTGTCTCAAAGGAAATCCAAGTTGCAACCTTAACATCAGGCATAGCCAAGACAGATTCCCACCAATGATAAGCTTGTCCTTCCAAATAGGTAGAAGCAATGGTCACTTTCAGGTTTCCAGGAACTCTTTGTTCATTCATCTTTCTCTTTATTTGTCTTAACCATTCTTCTGCTGCCATAGGGTTTGGATCACCCTTGAACACAGGTGGTCGTGTCTTACGAAATTCTCCTTGAATCCTCATTATTCGATCATCTTGAGTTTCCTGATAGGGTTCGTGGTTTTGTTGATTTGTCTCACGAATAGCAGATGCCATATCTTGAATGGCTAACATTATTCTCATACTATCACTCACATCATTCTCATTTTGTCCTTCTACTCCAGTCATCTTAATAATTAAACCTTGATACCAAATAATTCCACAAGATTAAAAAATATATATATATATAAAATATTAAAGTAAGCATATTTGTTATATGCATAATGTAAGACACATAATGACAGATACCAATAAAAAAAATGTTGATGCTAACAAAATTTAGTATGGATTTAAATAGATTAGTGAATCGAAGAGTCAAGTAAACTAAATAAAATGACTAAATGCTATACGCATTAGCAATCAAGTATAACATGAATAGACTGTATCAATAAAAATAATAACAAGCACCTTAACACATTCACAATGCGAAGTATGAGAATGTTGCATGCTATATTTATGAAAACTCCAAACTATGCTGAAATGTACACAAGATTTTAATAGAATCTAACAAAACTAAAAACTGCCACTTGTCTTTGTAAGTTAAATGCAAACCTATATGATACAGTAAAAAGAATTGCTAGTGTGTAAGCTGATGAGTTGCACATAACTGAGTTTAGGTTAAATCACTCAATATATCAAGATCAAAAATACTGGCATGACACAAAAATAATTGTCTGAAGTAATACATATTATGAAAAAAAAAAATGAAATTGATAATTTATTAATTCATAGCAACTTTTTATGCTATTAATCATGTCAATAGAAACCAGAAAGAAAACATACCTATATATATATATATATATAACATTAATAAATTATATGAAAAAAAAGAAACATTATAGAAAATCAAACATGCTTATTAAACATTTATAAGTTGTTACAAACCTATTTTAACAAAATAGTCACAAACCTATATTACAAGGAACTTTCCATTAAAAAACCTTCATAAGGCTGCTTACCAAAAACTATACATACCAAAATCAGCTTGTTAGACTTACACTATCTTATTAGTCAGACTTTTGAGAGAATCTATTCATCATCAGAACTAATATCTATAACTTCAACAGGAGGGATAATGGGCTCGGGATATTCATTTTCATCATCAGAACTTATATTGATGATAGTTGGACTGGGATTTTGTGGTTCAATGATAACTACTGAAGCAGCTGACGCAACAGATTCAGCAGATAAAGCATCAAGGTCCAGAAGTTCCAAATAGGCTTCATCTCCTGGGTCTGGCACAGGGGGTAAGTTTAAGTCCTGTGGTTCTGGAACATAAGGTAAGTCTATTCCTGGTGGTGGCCACATATCAGCAGCAATAATTGCAGCATCTTCTAATACCTGGTTGTAAGAGTGTGCTTCAATATTCAACTGATATTGACTCCTTATGTTATTGGCCTGCAATCGATGTCTAACAACAAGTCTTTGCATTTCTGGTGTATAAAACATCCTTCTATACCCTGTCTCTACAACTTCATTAACAACGTCCACATAGGCTTGGTTACGTAGGCGACTATGGTATACTTCTTCGTCTATTGGGATAAGGCCTTCGGGTCCCATTTGGAACCCTCCCCATGTATCATTACTCTGATCGGGTTTCATCCTAAACAATAATTTAACAGGTCAGTGAATAACAAAACAATTTAATGAAATCGTAAACCTATGCTTTGATACCAACTTGTCACATCCCAACCCTCGGATTTACAAAACCTTGGGTTAAGACGTGATTCACACCTTAATTATAGAATTTAATAAAAACTATAACTAAAATGTGAAGAAGACATTTAAATAAATAAAATAGATATTTCACATAAAATATTCAGCAGAAACGCGGAAACGATAACGTTTGAAACCATAAGAATTTTACATTATTTTACAAGTTAGAACTACTCGAGAGTTCACTTAAAGAGTAGCTCATTATTCAACCACAAGCTATGTTACATTCTATAGACATGCCAAAAATCATCACAAGCTCTAGATTTCAGGTTCGGTACCTGCAAAATCTATTAGGGGGTGAGCGAAACCACAGCTCAGTAGGGACATAAACCTTTTTACTATAAATTGATATAATTAAATTAAGTGACAAATAATCAAGCAGCCAAATTTCACATTATTAGTAACAATGCATGAATGCTCTTCATCTAATCCCGTTAATTCATATAACTGGACAAGCAGACCTGCACGTCCCATACCATGCTTATACCACTTGGTCCCGAATGCCCATTTATATGAACTAACACCCATTTCAACTGTCCCATAATTCCTCTTTTGTTAGTCATCTTGTCTAACTTCCTTTCGCCAGTCCCGAATCACCCAATAAAAATCATGTGCACTGTGGGATCCCTGAGACCTGGTACCTGCCAAGAGTTAGACTCAACTACACAAAAGAC
>NC_024127.1:25325942-25340470 GCF_000346735.1 Prunus mume
TCAGCCCAGACATTTCCAGTCCAGCCCAAGCATCTCCAGTCCAGCCCGGCAGAAATGGAGTTCCAATTGTATCTTCATCTCTCTAGCATGAGTATTTATTGTTATAGTTTTGTAAAAGGCAGTTCTGCCTAAAAACAGTTTAAATTCCATCAACCATTCTGGCCAGAACAACCTCTTTATACTGAGATAAATTGTTAAAGTCCTCACCAGTCTGAGGCAAGAAAAGAACTTACTTGGGAGATATTCCTCACCCAAATTCACAATCGTTTGTTTGCAGAAATCAGTAACTTGGGGCGCAAGTTATCCATTCCAAACTAAGTCTGCTAGAATTTTTATTACTAGCAGTGGCACGCTCGCACACCAAAGAAAGCTGACTTGTTGACCAGTCTATGGTTCTCAAGGCAGTGGGGAACTTTGCCCTTCCATCACAGGAGTAAACGCAAAACGGGCAAACAACAGTACCTCCATTTTTTAGTTGTTTAAGTTACTTATCCACGATGGTTTTTCCTTCTACAGTCATCTATTTTTGGTCGTCTTTTTCACTTTTTGTAGTAATGGATGTTTCCAAGCTAGATAAGTTGGAAAAAGATGTAGTAGTTACTTTGTGTTTGCTTGAGAAGTACTTTCTCCCTTCATTCTTTGATATCATAGTTCATCTAGTAGTACATCTTTTCAGAGAAGTTTGTCTATGTGGCCTAGTATATTTTAGATGGATGTATCCGTTTGAAATGTATATGAAAGTGCTAAAAGAGTATGTTCAGAACCGTAATCGCTTGGAAGATTGCATTGCTGAGCGGTATATAGCTGAAAAAGCTGTAGGGGTACAGTTGGAGTGCTTTCAAGCTAGAAGACGAGAGTTTCGAAGTCATTATCAGGTTACACAGTAAGCTTAGTTGATCGGGACTTGTTAAACCAGACACATTTGTATGTCTTGGAGAATACAGAGGAAGTTCTACGTTATATCGAGTACGTATGACTTTTATTTTTCATATGGAGCGCCATTTTAAATATTATTATTCCTTATGTTTATCTTATATACAAGGGACCATAATGCTTGATTTTTTCGTGTCAATGTAGGGAATATATGATCCACATCAAGACCACTTATCCAAAATTTAGAAAGAGAACAAAGTGGCTACAAGATAAGCATAATAGCACTTTCATTCAATGGCTCCACTTTAAGGTATATATATGTTATTGAATGACATGCATATTCAACTTTTAATTTTCATCCATTCTATACGTTAGATTGAATTCAGATATATATGATTAATTTGCAGGTTCAAAGTGAACTTAATGGGGAAGAGCATAATGGCGTATCATAAAATTTGAGGTGGCTAACAGCTGGTCCAAGCATGGCAGTGCCATCATATAGGAGCTATCTATTAATGGTGTTAAATTTAACACCAAGGCACAAGATGATGTGTGAACTGTCCAAAATAGTGGAGTTTATTTACTTGCACATACTATGCAAGTTGCTAGTACTAAGGATAAAAACCCTATTGTCTCCAATATGGGTTTTTATAGTGTTATTCTAGAAATTTAGGACCTTGACTACCAAAAGTTTAGAATCCCAGTCTTGAGGTGTGATTGGATAGATAACACTTTAGGTCTTGTAGTCGATGAACTTGGATTTACCCTTGTAGATCTGAGTAAAATTGGACATAGGAATGACCAATTTGTTATAGCTTCTCAAGTCAAACAAGTATTTTATGTTGACGACCCAATGCACCGTGGTTGGTCGGCAGTGTTATCAATGCCTAATAGAGAATATAATGATGTTATTGGTGATGATGTGCTAAGTGATACTAGAATTGAGTGTGAGCCATTTACTAGAGGGATACCAAATGTTGACACATTTGATGACCTAGTGGGTGAGTTAGGGAATTAAAATATTAGAGATGGGTGTGAAGATATATGGATTGATTGATTGTTGTAATGTATGACATTACTTATTCAGTTAATTGTATGACACTAATTAATAATTCTGTACATCATTTTAATTCTAATCACTTATTCATTATATGCTGGCTTTGGGCATGACAAATCAAAAATTAAAAAAGCTTGGTTAAAGCTGTAAAGTACGACGGTCCGGTAAAAAAACTGGCAACAAAGACGTCTAAAGTAAAAACAACGTCGGGTTTTAAAAGGCAAAAGACTGTAAAGCAAAAAAAACAGACATCTGAAAAGGAAATCAAGTCATTTTGATTAAAATAAACCATTGTCTAAAGGTCGAAATAAGGGCCGTTCGGTTCCATTAATTGTCGTGACAGATGTTCTGCACGTTGGATAGTCTAAAATAACTGACATCTCCGAGCATATATACGTCAAGGCAGGTTAAACAAGCGACTTTTAAAAGGACAACCACGTCATTAAGTAATCAAAACCGATGTGGTAAGCAATTACAACGTCAAGCAGATGGATATCTAGACGTAGTGATATAATTAACCACGTCCATTATTTTAACGCCACAGACGTTGAATATATAATCCACGTTGGTTATTTTTATATCCACGCCTTCAACACTATTTATAACGTCATCCTTTGACAAAAATCGACGTGGGGTATAGTTTTGTACGTCGATATTGAGTAATATTATGTCATTTTAAATCTTTCAGACGTATGTTATTTAGACAAAGTGACGTCTAACTGTGTCAAAGGGCCTTCTTTATTAAATTTAAATGACAAGTCTCGCAAGTAACAGACGTTGAATATACTTACCACGTCTGTTTTTATTAAAGTTCTCGACGTGGATAATTACATAAGTGTCGGTGATGCCAGGTGCAGGACGTGGTTATATCATGTTACGGCGGTTATTGGGAGGCAAATGACATGCAATACTCTTTAAACGTCTGTTGGTTTGTGTTAACGTCGTAGTTTATGTTTTAGACGTCGGCTATTTGGTTTGTTTAACGTAGTACAAATTAACCACGATGATTTCTAGCTTATCCAAGTTGTTTTTCCTTCTTTTAAGGACGTGGATAATTATCTATATGTCGGTTCTTCTTTTGATCTTGACATTTAACACTCTTTAGACGTCTCAGGTTTCATAAAACCATCATCTAATGTTGTCGAAGATTTCATTTTAGGCTAATTATATAGTAATTACACATCGGTTCGTAATAAATCTAGAAGTTGAATTACTTAACGACGTCGGTTATTAACCATCGTTGTTAGTTGTACAAAAGATGGCGGTCTAGGAAAACCTTCTAGACGACGGTGGTTTCCCGTTGTCTATTTCGATTTTTGTAGTAGTGAAAATAGCAAAAACCAATTAATCAGTGGCAATAAGAACGCAATAGAAGGTTATATAGTAGCAATACTAAGGCAATATGAGGCTATACAGTAGCAATACAAAAATTGTAATAGTCCATCTTATGGGGAAATGCTGGGCAAAACACAATGTATATAATATTCTCTCTTCAATGCATAATATAAGTAAAAGTATTTTTTCCAAAAGCAAAATATCTAGGTCCAATCGTCATGAAAAAAAAAAAAAAGAATGCTACAAAAGAGATGGTGAAACAAAAGAATTCCAAGACATTTTGTTTGTGCAACAACAATTTCATCAACAAATATGCAAGGTGCATTTATCGTGGCCTTCTTTAAAAAATAGCAAACTCATGAAGCACCAACACCAACAACAACCAAAGGTTAAGTCAATAAGCCTAGCAATAACTCATAGGTAAGCCTAAATCTAAAACACTGAATGATGATGGTTGTCATACTACAATGCCTTTGTACACTCTTCTCGGTCATCAAAGAACTCTTTTTTCTTACCTTATAACTTATATGGTTTATGGCATCTACCGTCAACAACCTACAACAATGGAACATAATTTTAGAAAGAGAAACAAGGAAGGTTATAAGAATTTTAGAACAATTCCAGAGTGGATTGTGGAATGAACAAAGCAGTCTTGCAATTGGTGAACCCATTATCCATTATCCAATTCCTCTACAAGCACAATCTAACTTTGAAAAAAGTGTTTTACATTGTACAGGAGTTAACTAAAGTAAGTGGTGAGCATCAAGCACAATCTAACTTTGCACCATTTAACTTCTATTATTATCTTACCGGATATAAAGCGTTTGCTTCTTCTTAAGCTCACCATTGCTGATTGAATATTATGGATGCATAGAGCACACTTAGTAGTTCATTATGTCAATTTATGTAGTTCATTCAAAAATAACATCCCAAAACATAACAAAACAAATTCAGATCATAATAGATTCTTGAAGATGCGGAACACTTTCAAGTGGCATGAATGTTCCTTTATATTAGATCACACAATTCCTATAAAACCAAGAAACCATTGAACCAAATAATTGTGTTTCTTCAATTGTTTTTTTGTCAGAATAAAAACCTAACTCAGTAATAAAATTCAATCAGCAAAAGAAAAACTTCAAAATCATTGTAGCCTGGGCAAGCTTCAAGCTTCAAGCATAATATTCCTTACGACAAACAAAGAAATATTTGCACAATCCCAAAATTTTGGTTCAACAAGTTTTTGTATAATCCTACTTAAATAACATTCTCTACACAAGGTAAAAAAATATTAATTTAAAAAAAAAAGAGATAAAATTTAAATTAAACCCACAACTATGTTTCAACAAATTTCTGTACAATCTCACTCAAAGTTGACTTGGCGGGACTTGAAGTGACATTAAGCACCAAAAATTCCAACCCATATATGAAATTGAAACAAGCAGAAGAAAACCCAAATAACATATGGGTGTGAAAGTAAAGTAGAAAAGTTGAGTACCTGAGATGCCATGGATTTTAGGAAAGCTGAGAAAAATTGAGAAATTTGTTGAATCAGAGGGGAAGAACAGCAGTCGAAAGAGGTGAGAGAGAGTGAGAGATGGCGGTGGAGAAGGGTGGCCGCAAGAGAGAGGGATGGGTTAGGGTTTCCAAGGAGGTGATAATTGTCGTCATCATGGGTGGGAGCGAGAGAGAGAAGAAAATAAGATAGGATATGGAAGATATAACTAAGAGGATATGGAGTTAGGTGAGATTCATGGAGGTGGATTTTCTGTGAGGTTTGAAGAAGAGGAAGAGAAAGAGATTAGGGAGAAGAGGAAGAGGAAGAGCAACGACTGAGAAGGAAAAAAAAGTGACAGATGGGCAATAGACTGTCAATAATGAGTTTTTATAGAGGATATTTGTGATAGATTTCAAAATGGGGATATTATTGAATAAATTAGTTGCGCCAGGGCCAAAGTTGCCAATTTCCCTTAAAAAAACTTAATAGCTCACCCGAGATAAGTCGAGATAAGTCTAGGTTTTTTGGCTCCACTACGATTATGCCGTGTGACACATGATACACTCATCACTCATTACTTTATCAGGAAATTAATGAACTTCATCGCCACCACTTTAGCCAATAGATATTTTTATATATAAAAAGATAATAATGTTTTATTATCAGCTTATTTGATGTTTCCGTTATGCCACTGCCTACGTAGTTTTTTTTTTTGGGTCAATTAAATATATGGAGGTTGATCTACCAATTTGCAAAGAAGCCTCAGAACTTCAGAAGTCTTAACAGAGGATCAATTTTCCTACATCCATGGCCAAAGTCAAAAGTGAACCCTGAGACCAGTCAGTCAACCCTCTCCTTCTAGAAAATTAAATCCACTTTGAAACCCAACTCACAAAATTCAAACCCACAACTACACATGTGGCCTACATTCTCCACTATAAATAATAATCAACTCTGCCTTCATTCTCCATCACTCATTCCCTGCCTTAGAAACCAAAATGGCTCAAATCATTGTACCCAGCAACATATTTCTAACCCTTATTATTGTAGCTGCAGCTGTAGCTGGGTATGTGGAGGCTCAAAGCCCGAGCACTAGCGACGTGTCGGTGGCTGATATCGTCACGCCCGAATTCTTCAACGGCATAATTGGCCAGGCCGATGCAAGCTGTGTCGGCAAGAACTTTTATTCCCGAGCTACCTTTCTTGAGGCTCTCAAGTCTTATGATCAGTTCGGTAAGATTGGTTCCATTGATGACTCTAAGCGTGAGATTGCTGCCTTCTTTGCCCATGTCACCCATGAGACTTTTCGTAAGTTCTTTATTCTCTCATCAATTATTTCTTCCACTTTATTCATTTTTTACATATATTTGTAATTTGTAGCGTGCATATGTTTGTACAAGTTGGTCTCATCACCGTAGAAGAAGTCGATGTCGATGTCGATGTATTGTCGATGTGTGTGGTCCAGAAAGATAACTTGTCGATGTCGTATGATAAAATAGCGCTATCTTTTAAAGCCGTTGTATATTTAGTTTTGTTTATTATGATTGTTGTAGTAGTGCCCACGGTCAAACAGGTAGACGCGAGTTTAATTTATTTGTATCAAGTTAACTGACGGCTGTCTCCAATAACATAAGTAGAAAATACATATTTTGTTTTCTTTCTTGTTCAAAATTTTCAATTTTTTTCATTGGTTTTTTATTTTATTTTAATGGGGGCGACGAGGATGAGGAATCCACAATTTGAATATTATAGGTATGGAGGCAGGAATGGGGGAAAAACTTAACGGGAAATGGAGATAATAATGGTGTACACCGGCCTGATTTGCTCCATTAATTGTCACCCCTAGTAGAAACTACAAAGTTACATCCCTTGTAGACGAGTCTTATTTTTATTAGAGAGATTGAACACTATGTGACCAATTAAAAACTTAAGATAATACAAATAGGGTTGTTCTATAAATAGATATTTAAGCCATTAATATGAGGTTGATTAAATTGTGCTATTTTACATATACCGAAAAACGCAATTAGCAAAGGAATCCCAAAAATTGAGGGAAAAACGATGTTTGACTGTGCAGATTTCTGCTACATAGAAGAGATAGATGGACCCTCAAAGGACTACTGTGATGAGAGCAACACACAATATCCATGCAAGCCAAACAAGGGCTACTACGGGCGTGGACCAATCCAACTATCATGGAACCCCAACTACGGGCGAGCCGGAGAAAGCATTGGCTTCGACGGATTAAACTCTCCTGAAACAGTTGCCAATGACCCCATCATCTCCTTCAAGACGGCGTTGTGGTATTGGATGAACAGCGTCCGACCGGTCATCGGAGAAGGTTTCGGTGCAACAATACGAGCCATTAATGGTGCCCTTGAATGTGATGGTGGAAACCCTGCTACTGTTCAGAAACGTGTTGCGTATTTCACTGAATATTGTAACCAACTTGGTATTGCTCCCGGGGACAATCTCACTTGCTAGGAGACATCTCAGTTTACTCGCTGAGCTAGATGTTATGTTTTCCTATTTAGATCGGTGCACTAGATATTAAGTCATATAAGGTTTAATAAGAGTTTGATTAAGTTATGTCTTGAGGCCCAAAACCTTGTGAAATAAGGAATGGTTTTGAAGCCTAATTAAGGAGTCCTATTTCGTTTCCTTTTTGTGTGAACCAATTTAAGTGGGCTTGAAAGATAAGTCAAGTAGGCCTCGGTGATGAGTAGAGACGACTTGACCTAGCCGTATATAAGCTAAAGGCCCTGCTCTCATCAGACATGTTCTCTAAACCTATTCTCATCATAAAGAGAGAGCTGAAACAGTTTCTGAGAGAGAGCAGAAGTCTTTAGCCGTTCTTGTTGTTGCTGGGATCACTGTTGCTACGCATAGGATGAATTCGGAAGCTGTGTATTCAAGGAAGATGGCTCCAGGTATGTTGTCACATCTTTATACGTATTGCAAGTCATGTGAAAGATCTAGAAATTGCATGTAAGGAATCTAACACTAGAAACATTCATCTCAGTTTAATGATAAATGTACCCCACATAAAACATTAATGAAATACCAGGAGATTTTTCATCGGTGAAATTGCCAATTAATCGTCACACACCCAAACAAGTGTGCAAGAGCGCACCAAAGAATCGCGGATTACACAATTGCCGTCACACTTTTCACACAACCTTCCGATGGCTATTCTGAGTTGCTTCCGGCACATAATTAGGTCAGGATTATGCTTAGCCATCTAACTAGCTGTGTCACTGCATTACGACATAGGCCAATATGTCTTATATATTGGTTAAGTGAAGACTAGTGTGACAAATGAGAAGGGGATTTTGGTGCTTACTTGCTGACCAAGGACAACCACATTCAAAAGTCGACATTATTTAAGCTGAAAAATGTGAGATACTTATTGGTTTTCGAGACAAGGGACAAGGACAAGGAGTTCATTTTCTGAATTGAATAAAGTAGCAGTGTCCATATGCCTATGAGATTAAGTTAAAAAAGGAAGGGGAAGGGTGATGACTGTTGGCGTGAATTACTGAATCACAATAGGAATTATATACATTTACTTTTATTATAATTGATTGTAATTATAGGAATACCAGTTTGACTGGGATTATATTTATTTCCCTTTTCCTTATTGTAATTACTTTTTAGATAGGCTTGTATTTGTATCACTATAAATACCTCCTTATGAGAAGAATAGAAATATATTGAATTATTCATAACCTTAAATTCTGTTTGAGTTGGTATCAAAGCAGTGATCCTAGGATCCTGCTCCTGCTACTATCCTTGCTCTTTATCCCTTACCACCTATCCTTGCTCTTTATCCCTTACCACCTTGCCTTGCGACCGCATCTTGCCTTGTAGCCGTATCTTGCTGCCTTTTACCTATTGTCTTCTCTTTGCCGCTGCCGCCGTACCAAGCTGCTGCCATACCTTGCAGCCTTACTTTTTCTACCCTTCTGCCGCTATTGCTATCGTACCCCGCATCCTTATTTTTTCTACCCTTGCCACAATTTGCTGCACTTAATTCACCTTTATGGCTCTCCTTGCTATTGATTCTAAAAAGGATCATGGTTGGATTCTTGATTCTAGAGTTACTGATCATATGCCGTTTGATGTGTCTCTTCTTCACCATCATCGTTCTCCTACTTGCCCTACTGTTGCTAATACTAATGGTGTGCCTTCTCCAGTCACTAGTGCTAGAAGTGTTGATTTAACTCCCTCTCTGACATTGGAACATACTTTATTGGTTCATGTGCTCTCTAATAATTTGTTATCTATTTCGTAAATAACAAAACAATTAAATTGTTTAGTATTGATCTATCCTAGCACTACTACAAAAAGTGACAAAGACGACCAGAAAAAATCGACAGTCTAAGGAAAAACCGTTGTTGTTTTGTGAAAGACGACGGTTCTATAAAACCGCCATGTAATAACACCTTAGACACCTAAAAATGGGAGATTCCAATGCTTGTTCATAAAAGACGACGCACCTAATTAAAAAGCCGACGTCTTCTTGAAATGGGATTTCCGCAGACTAAAATCTAAGCCAACAAAGAACGGCAGAAGTTATGAATAGACCGACATAGAAAGTATAGACGACGATGTCAAAAAAAGCCACCGTTTTTACTCAGAAATTAACACGACCAAGTTTTCGTATAAGGCGCCATATAATTACAAATAAATCCACGGTGGTATAATACAAAATACCGCCGTATTAAATTAATGTACAACTACGGCAAAGATAAATATATCGACGTCTTTCTCGTATAGTTCTACGACGGTATCTTTAACTCTCCTACGTTGGGGTTTTTCATTTAACGACGTATTATAAAATTTAACGTCATATTTATTCACTTTATACGTCATACCTTATATTTAAACCGTCATCTTAATAAGAATTTTTTTTAACAATTTATTTCTTGGATTTTGTTATCCTACGTCGGTAGATCAACTTAATGACAAGAATTGAAATAATCACGACGGTTTATATAGAAAACCGCCGACATAATCACATTTTTCTGAGATCCCAAGGGTTACGAAATCTTACCAGATGGAACTCTGTTCCTCATCATAATCTTACCAGAAAGACAATATTTTAGAGGTTAATGATGTATGTGTATTTGTGTCTTTGAGATACACAAACGCACATACACATTAACATCCAAAAAATTGCCTCTGAAATTTGACGACGGCAGCCTCAGATTTGCAATCAGAGAGACAATTTTTTGGAAGTTGATGATGTGTGTGCGTTTGTGTATCTACACAAACGCGCACACACATCAACATCCAAATAATTGCCTCCTAAAATTTCACGACGGCAGCCACATATTTGCAATCAGATAGACAATTTTTTGAAAATTGGTGATGTGTGTATGTTTGGGAATCAGATACACATACACACACACACACTAACATCCAAACAATTGCCTCCTAAGAGGTGAGGTGAGACAGAGAAAAGGGGAAGAAGAAGTTGAAACCCTAATTGAAAACTAAAACTGAAAGAATTCGTGAAAAAAAATCTATTTATAATTAAAAAATCAAATCCACGTCGGTTATATTACACATAACGACGTTTAACAAAACGAATCCAAGTCGCGAGACAAATATATTGTGTCGTCTTAGTCTCAGAGCAAAACGCCAACGATAGAATCAATTAATTAACTGACGTAGAAATTAAAGACGTCGGAAATTATAAACCTACCGCCATCTTACGACAAAAAAGACGACGATAGAACAAAAAACCGTCGTTGTTTTTATATTTGTATTTGATTTAAATTAGTCACCCAACCAAGAAACTTTACAAATTCTAGAACATTAATTTCCGTCATTTAAATTTCCTCGGGAGAAAAAACTCTATTTATAGTGCATTGTAATTGAAAACTAAAACTGAAAGAACTCGGAAAAAAAAACTCTATTTATAATTAAAAAATCAAATTCACGTCTGTTATATTACACCTAACGACATTTAACAAAAAGAATCCACGTCGTGAAACAAATATATTGCGTCATCTTAGTCTCAAAGCAAAAAACCAACGATAGAATCAATTAATTAACTGACGTAGAAATTAAAGACGTCGGAAATTATAAACCTACCGCCATCTTACGACAAAGAAGACGACGGTAGAACAAAAAACCGTCGTTGTTTTTATATTTGTATTTAATTTAAATCAGTCACCCAAACAAGAAACTTTACAAATTCTAGAACATTAATTTCTGTCATTTTAAATTTCCTCGGGAAAAAAAACTCTATTTATAACGCACTGTAATTGAAAACTAAAACTGAAAGAACTTGGGAAAAAAAACTCTATTTATAATTTAAAAATAAAATCCACGTCGGTTATATTACACTTAACGACGTTAACAAAAATAATCTACGTCGGTAATTATAAACCTACCGCCATCTTACTTTAATATACTACAACGACAAAAAAGACGACCAAAAAAGACGACGATAGAACAAAAAACCGTTGTTGTTTCAAATTTGGTTTGTTCTCTTTCTACAGGACTTGGATAGTTCAAAGCATTGACAATATCTTTACAAATTCGATTGCTCAGGCTTTAGAGGCCATCTGAAGCCATTTCTATTCTTTATCGCATTCTTGAAAACCCATCTTCTTCTTCTGAAGCTCTACGGATAAAGGAACAGGCTATCACAAATCTGACGGATCTTCTTAGCCAAGAAAATCAAGCAGAGGATCAGGCACATCTGATCTTCAGATTTCCCTTTGCAAAGAAATGGCACAGTGGACCCGTGCTGAGAAGCGAACTTTCCTTCGACAGCGAGTGGAGGCCAGGCTTGCATCTCCTTGTACCATGACGCGAGATATTAATTTATCGACTTTTATTTTGGAGTTTACTATGACAGTACCTACAACACTACTGTCGTATTTATTTGCCACGTCCTAAGTTCAAATTATCGTCGTAGTTTTTTATTTATACGTAGTTGTTCTCTGTAAACCGCTGTCTTATTTTTATGAAACGGTTTGTGTATATATTCAACTTTTCGTCTACCTGACTTACACATGCACTGTTTCCAAACCCGATAAAAAATTTCAATCTCCGAGAGAAAACTTTTCGTCTTTTTTCCTTGTCAGAGAACTGTCAGTGTATCTCATCGTCTTCTCTCGTCTTCGTCTTCTTGTCTGAACTTAAACACCAAACTCCGAGAGGAAGCTTTCATTGCACGCAAAAGGTAAGCTTTCATTTCTCACTATTTGTGCTGCTATTTTGCATGCTCATACGGTTTTTGTTTTGAAAATATTTTTACCTTTTTTTTGGGGAAAATCATTTTAATTCTTTCCAAGTTTGAGAAAATATATAGACAAGAGGGAAAGTTTCCAACTTTGAACACAACTACTTCAACTAAATAAGACCACGGTAGCTTCTTATTTACGTGGTTAAATATGGAGACCACGACGGTTCATCAGTCGCCCTAGTGTCGTCTAAAAATTGATCTAAGTTGTCTTTAAAATGACCGTCGTTTTTTTATTTTCTTGTTTGATTGCAGGTTTGATTTCTCTGAACCATGGTTTTTGTTCTTCCTAATTTGATAAAATACAAAGAAAAAGAAAGTAGGGTTTGGGATCTAATATAGACGACGATGGTTTTTGTTCTTCCTAATTTTATTCACATCGTGTGAATGTTAATACCACGACGTTATACTAAGATACCGTCGTCTATATAAGATTCCAAAACCTTCTTTCTTTGTCTTTGTATTTTATCAAATTAGGAAAAACAAAAACCATGGTTCAAAGAAATCAAACCTGCAATCAAACATTCACAGACAAAGAAAGAAGGGTTTGGAATCTTATATAGACGACGGTATCTTATTATTCACGTCGTGCTAATTTCAATACCATGACGTTATATTAATATTAACGTCGTTTGAATTTAAATATCACGACGGAGTGTAAATATCGCCGTAATAACTTCTTATTACGTCTTCTTTTATATTGTTTCGTCATTGTTTAAGTACCATCATTTTAAACATTTATTACGTCTGATGTTATGTTATTGCGTCGTGTTTTATAAATAACCGTCGTTTGTGTTCTTAATTTTTTCCTGAAATATTTTCACTTGCAGGTTTGATTTGTCTGTAACCATGGTTTCTCAAGACCAAAGTAAGGACTCTGGCTAAAAAAAAAATGGAGGTATGGAGCTTGAAATGGTAACTCCTCAAGACAAGTCCTTGAAGAAGATGAAGTTTGTTTCATCTGCTGAGACAGAACCAGCCAGCACGACAACAATTTCTGAGGATGCAGAGTCAGGTCGAGGTATGAGCACAATGCCTCGTTTGAATATATTACTACGTCGAAATGTTTTAAAAACGTCGTGACAGGTCTGAATTTGGAATCGCTACTCTGTCTTTGTAATTATAGCATAAGACGTCGGTGGTTAATTTTTGCGTCGTGTGAATGATATTACTACGTCAAAATTTTTTACAAAACGTCGTTAAAGGTCTGAATATGGAATCACTGCTCTGTTTTCTGTAATTATAGCATAAGACGTCGGTGGTTTATTTATTGCGTCGTTTGAAATTAATAACCAAGTCGCTAGTAACTACTATCGTTATAAAATTTTAATAACGTCGACTTCTATGTTATTGTGTCGTGTGAAATTTTATAATACGTCGTTTGTTTATAAATAACCGTCGTGTGTTTTCTTGTGCTGACTTTTTTATATGTCTTTGTTTTAGGATGAATTACAAAAACAAATGGCTGAAGGCAGTCTCAGTGTATCTGGCAGTAATGATGTGTTGACCTTGGCTTTGGGTCCCGAGCATCCAGGGAGAGTAAGAGGGGTAGGTGCTGAGATTTCCCCTAGGCAATACTTCAATTTACCTAGACAACAGAGGGTAAAATTTGCCGATCAATTGAAGGAAAGTGTAAGAATTGTCCTTCAAGAAGAGACTAAGAAGATGGAAGCTAGATCAAGGGAAGAGACTTTAAGGATGGAGGCTAGAACCAAGCAATTGGTAGAGGCTGAGAGGGAACATTTACTGAGTCAGCTTTCCCAACTCATCCCCAATTTTGATCTAGGGATGCTTAAACCGAAAACTAGCCCCTGTCAAAATCTAAGTCTATAGCAAAGTCCCAAAAATCCAATGTCTGACAAAGCAAGCTGCTCTGGGGATGTGAGATCCCTACATTTGGAGGATGATACTGCCAAAAATGGGGAAAAGCAGGAAGAAATGGTAACATATCTGAACTTTGAATTCTCTGTTTTTTAAAAGAGCTATTAGACGTCGTTATTATGAAGAAAACCGTCGTTTGAAATACATACCACGACGATTTTATTAATAAACCGTCGTTTGTATTTCAATACAACGTCGTATTTAGTTTACTTGTTTTACACGTCATTAGACGTCGTTATTTTTGAAAACTTTTGTGATGATTTAGACGACGGTTTTAGTCCTTACCGACGTAATATATGAATCCCCATGACGTTTATTATTTACCATCGTTTAATAATTTTAAGACGTCCATAATTTTTACATACCGTCTTAAGTTATGCCTTACCACGACATTTTGATTTAGTTTTTTTACTTTCTGTACAATCTGTCTTACATATATATATATATATATATATTTCTTTTTTACTTAAAACAGATATGGGAATTTAGAAAATCAAGATGAAGAGAAGAAAGAAGAAAAAAAAGTTGAAGAGAATAAAGAAGAAAAAAAAGATGAAGAAAATAAAGAAGAAAAAAAAGATGAAGAGAAGAAAGAAGAAAAAGAAGATGAAGAGAAGAAAGAA
>NC_024127.1:25343969-25402226 GCF_000346735.1 Prunus mume
TACCGTTGCGTAAAGCACGGTGAGATGAGTCCGTAGACACGAAATGGGCTCGAATCGGAGTTGTAACGAGAGAGTTACGATCAAATGAAAATCAATGGCACGATCGTAATTATTTGGAAAATGGATTTTTGATAAAAAGTCAAAAATGCCCTCACTTCTCTCTCTCTCCTCCCGCGCGTCTGCTCTCCCCGATACCGTCTCTCTCTCTCTTCGATTCATAGCCATCCGGCCACCGCAGGACGTGAGACCGGTCACGTTCGAGCCGGCTTGACGTCCCGGTCACGTCGCACCCAAAGTCCTGGCCGGAAACCTCGAATTTCGGCCACGGTTTTGATTGGTTTGAACCGGGTTTTTCCCGGTGTTGCACCGCCGCCTCTGCCGCCCAATCTCGGTGAAAAAGGTATGGTTCCTCACCCATTTTGCGAGTTCTAGCTGCCTGTTGGGTATGATTGGATCAATTTTTAACGTAGATACTCAATTTAGAACCTAGGTTTTTGCCCGAATTTCGGGTTGAAATTTCAGCCACTGGCCGTCCGAATTGGACGTTGCCACAGTTGAAAAGTTGCTCCACTCGTCGAATACTAGCTGGAGCCGGCAGGGTGGCTCTCGATTTGGAAGTTTTCTGGCGATGCAATATCGCTTTGGACATCCACGCGCTGCCGGCTCGTGTGGTGGCGCGTGGGCACTGTAGAAAAAGGGCATTGTGTCCTGATGTGATCTCCTGGTTTTCATGAGCACGTGGGTTCTTTCGGATTCCAATTTGGTTGACGTTTGAACCTCGAACGGATTACGCATATTGTGGGTTATCCGGGTTCGATAGGTTCGGATCGTTGGATTAACTCCAATTTAATATATGTTGATCTGGGCATTCCTAGGATCGTGTAGGATTCGACGGATTGTAAAACGGAGTCCCGAATACTCCGGAAATGCCAACCCTAGGGTTAAGTTTATAGTAACTGTCCAATCGTGCGATCGTGAGCGATCCGACCGTCCGATCTGGACCAAACTTGCACTCCCTAGACCTTGTAGAACCTAGAGAAGCTTACAGATCGGAGTTTGGAGGTTGTGGGCCCCGCGGGCCCGTTTGACCCTAGGTTGACCGTGAAACTTCGGAGATAGTCTTACCTTTCTTTAAGGGTTAGAATGACCGTAGTGACAGGTCTTGATGTTATGTGGGTTATGGGGCATTATCGGATGCTAGATGGTTGTTAAGGTGTTTACAATATTAGAAATTAATGTATATAATTATGTGTGTATACAAAGGTATAAAAGAGTATAGAATGTCAGTTTAGAGTGTTATACGCACTACCCTATGTACCTCCCCGGATATTGATTACACTGTGAGGAGTAGTTGGCATGTAGACAGACCACATACGTGGCCGAGTGCGTCCCGACGTATGAGGGGAGATGTGATATTGTGTTGAGGTCGCACGTGTTGTAGGAGTAGCCGGTGTGTTGACAGACCCCATACGTGGCCGGGTGCGTCCCGACGTATGAGGGGAGATGTGATATTGTGTTGAGGTCGCACGTGTTGTAGGAGTAGCCGGTGTGTTGACAGACCCCATACGTGGCCGGGTGCGTCCCGACGTATGAGGGGAGATGTGATATTGTGTTGAGGTCGCACGTGTTGTAGGAGTAGCCGGTGTGTTGACAGACCCCATACGTGGCCGGGTGCGTCCCGACGTATGAGGGGAGATGTAATATTGTGATGAGGTCCTACATGTCGTAGGTTTATCCGGCGTGCGAACAGGCCTCATACGTGACTTTGGATGTTCTGGCGTCGGGGAAGATTTTGTGAGTATTGTTGAGTTGTGATTTAGAGAAAAGGGGTTTTAGAGAAAGAACTACGTGTGGCTTGATCCCTCCGTAAGGGTACTTAGGCAGCATGAAGTTACTAAGTGCAGCCGCGGATTAGATTTAGTTAGGTACTTTGTTAAGTTTGTTTCGGACCTTGTCGTTGGTCCCGAAATTTGGGTGAAAGTGAGATGCAGTCGTGTTAGGAGTGTGTTGTTATTTTGTTTTGAAGTATTGGAAGCCCGGAGGCCAATTAGCTGAATTGCATGTTGTTATCTTGTGCATGCTGCCCGTTGGGATATTAAAATGTGAATTTTGTGCAGGTTGAAATTTGGGGAATGTTCAATTTACAGGGGAGATTCTGCCAAAATTTCGGTAGAAAATCTCGTGCCCTTACTCTTTTAAGAAAAAGAGGTTACAGTTTGCAGAAGTGGGCCTGACATCGGGATGATGTCGGGAATTCCACAGGGTTCGTCTTGGGTTAAGGGAAATTCGGGACGGGTCCTGTCATTTTTATTACATTTTTTTCTATAACAAAGTGGAATGCAAAATAATATTTTTGAAGTGTCAATAACAATTTTTTTAAGGGAACAAAGAACAAGGTCAAAAACATAAGAAACAACAGAAAGATGGGGTTGTCGAATAATATATACCACCCGAGTCATTCTATAGTGAGGGCCTTATGAGGCTCTATCTTTAAAGACACCTATGAGAAAGAAATTGTTATATATCCTTACTGCTGAAATACTCAATACTGATTTCTTTCTTTGATCACTGTTATTCATCTTAATAATGAGTTGGCGTAAATTACTCAAATAGTCCTCAAACTTGTACGTGATTTACATTTTGGTCCATAAATTAAATTATTAGTCCAAATGGTACATAAACTCTATTTTAATTGCCCATTTGATCCAACCGTTACATTTTCTGTTAAATGTAACCTAATTTTAGGGGCAAATACGACTTTTCATAATTAACAAATAAAATAAGGTTAAAATAAATACAAAATTTGAAAATAATTTAAGAAAAAGAGAAAAAAAATAATGAGACCCAACCCCTCCCTTTGATTTCTTCTCCCCCATTCCCCACAGACCTCTCTATTGAAGTCCACCACTTGCTGCTCCAAAGGCGTGAACTTGGCAGGTAGGTTGGAAGAGAAGAAGGTTTTGAAACGTAGGATGATGGTTCTAAAAGCTTCTGGAGGAACGATTGATGGAGTGGGTTGTGCTGGTGTAGGCAAAGAGTTTAGGTAGTTTGGGAGATGAGGAGGTGAGGTGGAAGGAGAGGAGAGTGCACTTAGAGGATTAGAAATTGACAATGGCTGTGATTTTGGGAGGTGAGGTTGGCAGGTGATGAGGTGAGGAGGAGGTGGTGGGTGGTTGTCTCTCAATAACAAAGGAAAATCAAAGGGGAGGGGGAGCTGGGGTTATGGGTTCATGGGGCCTAGGGTGGAGGGTAGTTGTTGGATGGGTTTGGGTGGAGTGGTTGTGGGATGGGTTTTGGGGGTGGAGGGTGGTGGCCAAGAGAGAGAGAGAGAGAGAGAGAGAGAGAGAGAGAGTGTGTGTGTGTGTGTGTGTGTGTGTGTGTTTTTATTTATTTTTTAATATTTATTTATTTGTAATGTACGAAATGACCAGTTTGCCCTCATATTTAACAACAACATTGACAGAATGTAACGGTTGGATCAAATGGGTGATTAAAATAGAGTTTATATACCATTTGGACTAATAATTTAATTTATGGACCAAAATGTAAATCGAGTACAAGTTTGAGGACCATTTGAGTAATTTACCATAATGAGTTGGAATTAGTTGTGAAACCTTAACTAGATTTGTACGCATGCATATTTCAAGAGGTTGGACTACTTCTCCACCGAATGTAATTTAGTTAACTCTAAGCTCTTTTAGATAATTTCGCTTAAGTCTTGCTCTGTTATTTTCACTCCTCCCAACCACCCTTACCACTATATTCTATGTTTTCATGCTTTCAGGGTTAGATCTCATAAGTTATTGTTGTCAAAATTGCAGGCATTTATTCACCCAATGCTTATCGTGGTTTTGCTCGCAAGCTCATCGAGGATTTGGAAAGAATCAGGTGGGTTAGCTTGTTGTAAGTCCGTTTAGGCAATGTTTCACTTGTTGGCATTGTAGTTTTCACAAAATTTAATCATGCAATGCAAGAGGTTTATGAACAGCAGAAAGAGTTGATTTTACTTGGAGGGTTGTTCTTGCAACTCTTGCTTTTGATATTAATGTAAACCATCCATATAAACCGCTGGTTGAGGCAATAAAGAAATTCAAAGTAGTTGAAAATGCCCTTGCTCAAGTAGCATGGAATTTTGTTAATGACGAGTGTGGTTCTCTTAGTTCATATATCTTGCTTGTTCTTCTTGGCCTTTCTTCAGTTTCTTCTTATATTTGGAATGTGGCATGTAGACTTAATATGCATTTGTTTTGATTTGGAAATGGTTGATGCCATCACTATCATATGATATTTTGAATTGTAGTTCAGTGAGATTTTATACAAGTTCTGCATTGTAGTTTTGCACAAACTACATTGCAGTTTTGGTAATTACAATTGGATTTTTGCTATTTCCTTAGCCTTCAACCCCATCAATTTAAGGAATAGAGGCTACCCAAATGAGAAATTGGGTGGGCAAGAGAAGATGGAAACTGCAATGCAGAAAAAGGAAACTACACTGCAGAAAAGAGAAACTACATTGCAAAAAACGAAAACCTACAATGCAGAAAACGGAACGTGCAATGCAGAAAACAGAAACATGAATAACCTATTTTACATTCTAGGTGGTCTTTAGTCTGATTCCCCCTCTCCCAACATGTCTTGAATAAATAAAAAAATGTTTTGTTTTGTTTAACTCTAGAGCTGAGCATTTGTATTGCAATTTCTGTTTATGCATTGCAGTTTCTGCTTCTACATTGCATTCTGCATTGCAGTTTCTATTTTAGTACTTTCATCTTGGTTCCTCCATTTTGCTTCTATAAAAACAAAAAGAAATTTTTGGTTACTGTTTTCATGTTTGCTTCTGTTTTTACATAATTGATATCTACATTGTATTTTTGTTGCAATTTCTGCTTTTATTTGCAGTTTTTGTGTGAATATGTGGTGAAATGATTTTTTTTTTTAAACCGTTGATTGTTTATATAAATATTGTATAACTAAATAAATATTACAAAATCAAGTTTGGTATAGTGGTTTGTGAGTGAGCCATCTTTCTTTGAAAGTTAAGGTTCAAGTCACTTCAATGACACATTTTTTTTTTCCTTTAAAGGTGAATAAAGGGCAACAGATTTGGTCTCATGTAGATGGTGGCAGGCCGGCGGTGGAGGCTAGCGGCTACAGATGGCTAGAGGTGGCTAGCGGTGGGCATCCGGAGGTGGTTGGTGGTGGCGCCGGCAGGTGGTTGGCCGACGGTGGCGGTTGGCTGGATATGGACATGTGGCATAATATGCTTGCCTTAGAAGGAATGGTAATGTGTGTAATTTTGATATTTTTTAATGATATTTTTATAAAATTAGGTACCTACATTTTGGTCTTTGGCCTTATTCTAATTAGATGAAATTGTATTCTTATCTTCCAAATTAGTAAACTATATTGTGTTTTAAAACTAACCTCCCTAAAATCAAAGGGATAAATCCAAACTCAACCAAATACACACTTGTGTTGCTTTCCTGCACGCTCAAGAATATATATAATACCTAAGATATTAATATAGGTAATAGACACGTAAAAAAATTTGGGTCCCCCCTGTGCGGTGGCACCACTTGCATACCCTCAGGGCCACCCTTGATCACCACCCATGTATATATGTTTCTCTATATTAAAAAATTTGTGCATGAGGTCATCAACGTACCTACTTTGCATATTATATATAACTTTCATTGAGGATTTTATAGGACACAATTGAATGCCAAAATGGTTTCCGATTTGTCCAATTTTTTGCAAGGATGATCTATGAATGTAGACTTAAAAAATAGATTGTTTACATCATTGAAAAAAAATTGTAAAGTACCTTAAAAGGCGTCTCTCAAATAAAATTATTTAAGAAATCTCTCAATAGAAGGGAGTATATATATATATATATATATATAATATTATATTATACGGAGTATATTAGGTTAAAATTTGTGGAAGCGGAAACATAATACCTCTATGCGACCCATTCATACAAATTACAGTATATATCAAAGCCAAAACTGTACGACTAGATATTACTAGAAATAAAAAGGGCAATTTTGCATTAATTTAATTAAACCACACAAGCATTCCCGCAGACTACTCGCCTAAGTGCAAACTCAGAGTCAGATGCACAACCCCAAACAGAATCATGCTGCTACATCCAACTTTTCTGTATATTTTCCAAGAGATTATCACATAAACTGATATTATCACATAAACTGATAAACGGGTACAAGTCAGAACAACCCTGGTTTAATGTATTTTACATATGAATAATTTAGTAACGGTTCAATGATGCTTTCCACCTCCAAATTATTTACTAAATCATCCAAGGTCAGATCCCTTGTATCAAGGAGGTGCATATCACGATACCATCACTCGTAACTTTGTATAATCAGATCAACCATTACTGCTGCCAACCATACTGTTGATTGCGGTTTCCACCCATCATGTTTGAGCCCCGACCAGCAGTGGAGCCACCATATGGGCCATTTTGAGGATAGTTTGGACCACCTACTCCATAACCACTACCTCCACCCCGAGGACCTGCACCAGGCATGCCACTAGAACCATATGGCCCGCCTCTCCCTTGTGTAGGATATGGGCCGCTACTGTACCCACCTCCACCCCCTTGACCACCCCTATTTGGATGGTTGTATCCACCACCAGGGTTTCCACCAGGTGGGTATCTGCTTGGCCCTCCAGAGGGCCCGCGGGGTTTCCCATAATGATGGCTAGGCCCTCCAGCAACTGCGGGCTGAGAACCATGGATGGGCTGGTTAGGTCCAGGCCGCATTTGGGAATGTGCTTGGCCAGATTGCTGAATCGGAGGGAGGCGATTATGCTGTGGGTGCTGCAGTTTCTGACGTTTTGCATTTTCTTCATGTTGCCGTTGCTGCTGACGTTTTTTCTTTGTCTGGAACTCATGTGATGATTCATATTTTGGTAAACTGAGCCAAGAAGTGGTTTTAGTTAAATAAAATAACAAGTGGTGTAGATCACATGACAATAAAAAAAAATTCTTAAAGAATAAAAATAAAAATGAAATGAAAGGATAGTAGTAGTACAAGGAACCAACCTCTTCGGATCACAAGGTAATGGATCAGTCCAGAAGTACTCAGCATCAAGAGCATCCTTAGCAGATATTCTCTATAATTAATTATTAAGAAAAAACAAAATGATAAACAGTATGTCAGAATCCCGCCTAAATACAGTAGCATTCATCATATAGGGACACTATGCCACATTTCTCTCCTTACAATGCAAAACCAGCTAGTATTACCATTGCTACATTTATGAAGGGGCAACTCATAGGACCAAGGATTAACTTAATAAATTACGAAAGATGACTGTTCTACAAGGTAAAAATAATTCATGCACACATAAGAGGACAATTTTATCGGATATGTACACACCTGAGAAGGATCAAGTGTCAACATTCTCTCCAATAACTCCAAAGCATGGCGGTCAAAACTATAAAGCAAACAAAGAAAATTTAAGCTAAGATACAAGCCACAAGGCCCAAGGCTTATGCTTACCCTGTATGCTGATGACAGAACATGTGAATACAGCGGTAGTAGGAAAATTACTTACTGTCTAAAAACCTCCCTGAGACGTCTCTTCATTGGCCTTGTTGGCTTGAAGTTGTTATACCAAGGAATCTTTGAAACTCCGGGCCAGTTGCCCTCATCTGGAGCTCCACACAGCTCAAAAATTTTATTTAATTGTTCTGGCTACAATGATTAAAACAGAAAAAGAGGATTACATTGTTGCGATAAATTATTGAAGATATTAATATTTTAGGTTGGAAAATTTTATACCTTGTACATATGCATGCTAAACAGTAACATATGCCCATGGGACTTCTTGGAAACCCAAGAGCATTAAGACAAACGAAGGACTCAAGATGGAGTCAAAATAGTCAAACTTCAGGAATAGTTAAAAGTCGGAGTTAGGGTTAGAAGACCAAACTAAAACAATCTCTTGACGCAGACTTGGGAATATGCTTCAGTTGTGTCTAGATGGTAACCAAACCTAGGAAGGGTTATAACTCAGAGATAAGTATTATTGAGGACTCGAGTAGACACAAAGATAACGAACGACATCCAGAAGTTTTGGTGTGCTGGCAAAAGGACTTGGCAGATTAAAGAGCCAAAAAATTGTAAATGACCCAGGCTATTGGATTGAATCTGGTCAAATGGAACTTAGGAGGTTGACCCAAAGCTTACTAAGTACACCAGCTGTTTAAGAAATTCAAACTTCAGGAACATCTGTGTTATAGACAGTGGTTCGATCAGAGAAAATCTTGATAGAAAGGGGCTTAGCTCTCAATGGATGGAGCTGGATGGTCAGTGGGTTCAACCCACCTCCCTCAGTTTAAGACACGAAAAATGCAACACCAGAAGCTCAGTTCATTTTTCATTTGGAGTTATATTCAAATTGCGTAATTTACGCATACTGAGACACATTCAAGCCTACACCTGCACCCACTTGGATTAAGGGGAGTGAGGCTTCCAGTAACTTGTAAATCTTAAGAACCTGTGAGAAAATTGAAGAACTTGTTAAGTGGTAGGTATGGGCTGGCTGGCAATGACCCTGTGAGAAAATTGGCCACTAAGTTTGTACAGACTTTGGGTTGATCTGTATCCCATAAAACCTTACTTTGGATGAGTAACAAAAATCTGACATAGAGAGGTTGGTGTGGATGTAGGCGAGTTACCAAACAAAGTAGAAATCTTAGTGCTTTTATGTTTTTTTTTCTTTACAGCTGTATTTTAATTATGCAGAAAGGAGTGTCCTGATTGAATGTCAGTTGACTGGAAATGAATCCTGACCAACCTAGTGACTTACTAGACATGTGTTAGCATAAGTAAAAGTTAAACACTAGAGCTTGAACCTGCACTAATCCGCAGTCAAAGTGAACCCATACTTCAGTTAATACACTGTTTGACCTTTCCTGTCACTCTAGGACGCAATTGCAATTAGTTGCATGAAGATTATAATGTTTTCTTTCTAGTTCTCAATAAATTCATAGCAACATAAAATTCTTATAACTGCACAATGCAAAAGAAATTAAAATAAAATACCAAAAGGATGGTTAATTAATTAGATGACACAGACAACTACAACACATCCTAAATTGAAAACTACCTATTAAGCATAAAGAATGAAACTTACAAAAAGGGAGGCAAAAATATACTCTAAAATTATGGCCCTTTTTATGACATCCGAACCCACACTTCAGTTAGTACACTGTTTGACCTTTCAAGGTCAAACAGTCAACCAGTCACTCTAGGATGCACTTGCAATTATTAGCATGAAGATTATACTGTTTTCTTTCTAGTTCTCAATAAATTCATAGCAACAACATAAAATTCTTATAACTGCACAATGCAAAACAAATTAAAATAAAATACCAAAAGGATGGTTAATTAATTATATAACACAGAGAACTACAACACATCCTAAATTGTAAACTACCTATTATGCATAAAGAATGAAATATACCCTAAAATTATGGCCCTTTTTACAACATGAATTTCGTATAACACATGGTGTTATTGTGAATCTATCTTTTGTGAATTCCTACCCAATTCTTTATCTTTCAAACTGCTCTAAAATAATCTTATTGGTCCTATTGTACATGCCTGATGAGAGCTTGCAGTGCAGAAAACATTTTACCTCATCTTTCCCGGGAAAGATTGGCTTGCCATGTAGAAGCTCAGCAAAGATACACCCAACCGACCACATATCTACAGCTGGGCCATACTTAGTAGCCCCAAGAAGCAATTCTGGAGGTCTGTTCAAACAAAGACAGATCACAAACTATACTTTCTGTTGTACAAAATTTTATTTCAGAAAAAAAGGAGCCAAAATTGAAAGATACAAAATCTCTAGAATCCATTCAAGGGAGTTCAATTTCACCTGTACCAAAGAGTAATAACACGATTTGTAAGATTGGCATTGTGATCGTTTGAAAATGAACGGGCGAGCCCAAAATCTGCAAGCTTCAGATTACCTTCATTGTCTATAAGAAGATTAGAGCCTGCAAGAAAAATATAAAACATAATGTAGGCCTCATAAAATAAAATAAACTAGAAATGGTGATAGAATACTAGCGTTTATAAACCTTTAATATCACGGTGAAGCACTTGATTCACATGACAATAGTGAAGCCCCGTCAAAAGTTGTCTCATGTAGCACTGTAAGACAAACAGGTAAACAGATGGGAAGAGTACTTCAAGTATCAAATAGTTGGTGATTAAGTACACTTTGCAATCTTGCTGTTTGTGATACCTTAATCTGAGGAACCGAAAATCTCATCCCAGGTCGATCAGCTAGGCCTGTCAAATCATGGTCCATGTATTCAAAGACCATATAGATGCCACCTTTATACTTGTTACCATCTGCAACTCCAAGAAAAACATATTTAAGTTAGAAATTCCGTGATATCAAATCAGGGTAAAACAACGAAAAAAAATTGGCTAAATTAGACAAGCCAGATCTAAAGAAAAATGGTAGTGCTTGACCAGCTTTAAACCAATGAAGATGACAATAAACACAATATGCTAATGGTGATCACAACAACAGAGTACTTGCCTGGTCTACCTTGCTCATCCTTCTCTGGCCCTGTAAAACAATCCCCCAAATTATTGATAGCTAAAGAAAACTATAAAATGAAACTGTTCCAGGAAACAAAGAGTGCATTATATAAAAATTCCCACAGTTGTATACAGAGACATAAATATCTAATAGAAAGTATCACTACAATACCTGGAGATGTCACAATCTCTTTCAAATTGATGACATTCTCATGATGCAGCTTCTTTAGAATCTTGATTTCCCGTATGGCAGTTATGGGGAACTGGACGGGACACATTTCAAAGAAGTTTGCATATTTAGTAACTGATTACATATTAACATTAATCTTTCTTGATTGGGTACTGTACTGGAAATCCAGTTCGTGAGGAAATTAAAAAATTAAGGTATAAGTGAAGGGGCGGTGGCACCATTGTTCTTCTATGTAATCAAAATAACAAAGCTCGATGTGGTTAATAAAACTAAAAAGCATGACATACCCCCTCTCTCTCATTGTCCATTCGTATTTTCTTCAAAGCAACAATTTCTCCCGTCTTTATTTCTCTAGCCATGTAAACTTGACTGCAATTATTTGACAGCATCAGCAACCAAAACGTACAAAGAATGAGAATCCTCTTAACTTTGTAGGAGGACCAAAAAAAAAGCACGCATCAAAAAAGTTCTAGAATAAAGGGTTCCCTTAGGAAAGGATAAACAATAAACAAATTAAACTCTTAAATGAAGGTTAGTGAAGTTCAAATAAGAATATTTTGGTGGCACAATAGGATCCATGGATTTATTGTGAAATTCGTTAAAACAATATGTGGCCTGATTATCTAATCAGAAAAGAAAAACGAAAGTAGGCCTCATTAAACATGAATGACAAGTATACACTGTTTAACTTATTATTTTGAATGATTGTATCCATGAAGCACTTGCATTCTTTATTATAACTTCTGTAAGGAGAACCAGTCTCATTATTTTCTTTATCAATGAAAGTATCCTTGAACCATTATTATCATGCACCTTTCTGTGCAAGTGCACCGTATATTGATGTTAAAAACTCACAACGCATTTGTTTTGGAAAAGGTTCTTTTTTTCCTAAGGGGGTTGATGTCCTCCAAGCTATATGTACAGACGACTGGACTCCTAAGAAGAGAGAGTGTAAGGTTAAGGAGGAAGGCAGGTTTGGGTGCCATATGACTTAACATTCAAGGTGCTGTTAAACAACTTTTAAGGTTAAACATTCATCTCAGTTTAGATACACTGCCTACATTTATGTTTCCTTCTAGAAGAGGCTCCAGGATTTTATATTAACAGAGGTGCTTGGAAAAAGGGAAGGAACTTGGGATACATAATAAATAAATAAAAATGGGTCACCAAGGAATACAGAACCGCAAATGGCATCTATAATATACTGTCACTAAAGATGGTGCGAGGAGAAGCAGGCTTATACGGTATAAATTTCTTCAACCAAAAGTTGAAATGGGGAAAAATAATTTATTTTTGGGCCACTAAAGCTGTTGATTCATGCTATACTCTGACAAGTAAGATTTCAGTTCACTTCAGTGTTGAGATTAACATGAACAAGAAACATTAGGGTTAAACAGAGAGGTTTTACTATGCCTGTTGTGGAACAAACACAAGTCCAATATCTACTGCCTTGTAGACATTGTTTAACAATGTCTTCTACAACTTAGTGAAAAAGGTAAAACGAGTTGGGAATTCTGAAAAAACAAAGGGCTTGCCAAACGAAAAATATCTGTAGACACGTCCAGATGGTAATTTGTCTGTTAAGCCATGTGCTCTAATCAATACCTATTAGCACTTGTCCGGCGACTAGAGTGCCTTGTTAGTGATGTATCAGGTAGTAATTAGCAAAAATAGAAAAAGAATGAACAAAAACCAAAAAGAAATATTGAGGTAATCCTTTATCAGCAATACATGCTAATCATTAAATTTATTTCATACATTCATCAAGACGTTGCAGTAGTAAATTCATAAAGAAAAAACAACTATTTCAGTTCCCCCTGAGGGTCAAAGTAAAATAACAACTCTGTTTAAATATTTGTTTGCGATAATCAAACCCATAAGAGACCTACAAAAAAAAAAAAAAATTGAGCAAATTGAAACATCAACTTCTAAGATTAAACTTCACTAACCAACATCATGTTATCTGACAAAACATCAAACAAGAAACAAAGAAAAAATGGGTGCCAAACTACAAGCCAAAATCCACAATACTTAAAAAAAGTAAAAATGCTACGACAGAAACTTCCAAGTACTGAGATGCATGGAATTGAACTAACCCATAGGTTCCCTCGCCAATTTGCTCCAATTTCTCGAAGCAGTCGACGCTTCTTGAACCCCATGAAGGCACCTCGTTGAGATTAAGCTGCCCAGGGGCTGCTATTGCCATTATTTCGCTTATTCTTCAGCAATCGATTATATCTTCAATTTAATACAATGGCATAATCAGAACACCATGCTAAAACAGAACAAAGACAATGAAAGTTGCAGATTTTCTCATCATCATACCTGAACGATATCAATCGTCCGAGAAAAGGCGATGAAGCTACCAAATCCAATTGGTGCTTGTTAACAACTCCACCCTCTTCTTCTTTTGGGGTTCACAGACTCCAAGAATGCAGCACCGGGGCTTTTGCAGAACAACTGTACACTTTTCGAAATTGATAATTCTCTGTTCCAATCAGTTTTCTAGGGAAGCAAACAGAACGCAGACAAGCCCTCCTCTTCACACAGTAATTGGTTCAATCTCAGATTCACGAACTGAAAAACGGAAATATAAAGAGAACCCAATTTGGGAAGACGCAAAAGAAGGCGGCCCACTAGGGTTTAAGGTGCGTGCCGTTCACCAGAGCCGAGGCCGATCGAGGTCTGGCGCTTTGACAGAAAAACCCTAGCTTCAGCTTGAGGGGCGCAGGGAAGGGCGACGGTAAAAGCTTTGTCTTGGTCCGTTTTCCAAACGTATATCCAAACTTCAATCAAATAAGCTCATCACAGCGACAAGAGTAATTTTTTTGGTGTAACACTAATGATCCTAGACTAAATAGAGAAATTGGAACTCCAATCATGCTACTTATGCCTATCACTTTCTAAAGTAGGAAAAGGAATTCTAGTGATTCCCAATGATTTAATGTTTTTTTATTTTTAATATATTAAGCTTTTAATTATTGGTAATTATTTTTTATTAAAAAATTAGGTATTAAACATAACAATTCTTATTAATTAGAATTTGAGAGAGAATAGTAATACTACACTTACCAAATTTTTATCTCATATTTCTATACCATATGATGTGACATGTCCATATTATATGTCACATCAATTAAATCGATGAAGTGTATTTTAATAAATAAAAAGTTTAATTAACAATTTTTTTAAGTGTTAATAAATCATAAAAGAAAGGAAAATATTAAATAATTTAATTGATGTGACTGTCCACCATAAACTGGTATGGAAATGTGATAAGAGTAGAATTATTCTTTGAGAGATAGAGTATTTTTGTTTAGGTTTTAATTAGGGCTGGGAACGATTTGGGTTGGTTCGGTTTTGGGCTCAACCCGAAATCGAACCGGAGACTTCGGTTTGGCTATTTTGAAAATCAAAACCAAACCATAATTGATGAAAACCTACCATTTCGGTTAATTTCGGTTTTTTGGCTTTTTGAGAGAGAGAGAGAGAGAGAGAGAGGAAATAAAAGCAATGGAGAGGAGAAGAAGAAAAAAAAAAAGAGAGGGAGAGATGGAGAAGAAGAAGAAGAAGAAGAAGAAGAGGAGAAAAAGAAAGGAGAGATAAGAAGAAGAATGAAAAAAGAAGAGGGAGATGGGGAGAGAGCGTGAAGACATATAAGAAGAATGAGAAAATTAAAATAGAGAGAGAGGGATTGATGAAGACAAGACAAATAGAGAAATTGAGAGAGAAGAAAAAGAAAAGATTGAAACTATGTATTATATATATATATATATTTCTTAAATAATATTGTGTATAATATTTATTAATATCTTCGGTTTGGTTTGGTTAAACCATGGGTTTGAATATTGCAAACCGTAAACCAAACCATATATTTCAGTTTGGTTTGGGTTCAAACCGATGACCAAAAAAAAATGAAAAAGAAACAAACCAAACCAAACCGATCGGTTTGGTTTGGGCGGGTTGGCCGGGTTTCAGGTCCAAATGCCCAGCTCTAATTTTAGGAATCAAATTTTATTTTGGATTTGGCCAAAGATGAGACCCAAATTCATTGGTCATGTCTAAATTAGAAAGGTAAAATTTACCTTTTTTGTTTAAAAGCCTGGCCAAAATTAGATATCATACTTCCTCTCTTTAGACTAGAAAACAGGAAAGTAACATTCCTAATTTCATAGTGACTTTCTGTCGCCGTAACAACCTTATCTCGTCATCGTTCCTTCACAAAAGTTGCTTGCTATCACCTCCTCTATCATTTTCCCAAATTACCCAACTCAAACAGCCGGTGTTTGTGGCCAATTTTGGCTGGAACAATCCAGTTATGAGAGTGGATTTCATATTTTGGCTATGGGTTACACGTACCTCCCCTTGGTTACTCGTTAATTTACCCATACGTGGTGTTGGATTTTCCGGCATGTGGGCTCACTTAAATATTGATTACTGTTACTTTACCCACATGTGGCGTTGGATTCCCTAACGTGTGGGCTCCCTTTGATACTGATTAATAGTTACTTTACCAGAAGTGACGTTAGATTTTTCGGCGTGTGGTAAAGAATCCGGATACATTTGATATTGGTTACTTTACCCATACATAGCGTTTGATATTCTAGCATATGGGCTTACTTGGATACTATTTACTATAATTTTACCACACGCGGCGTTGGATTTTCTAGTGTGTCGTATTGATCTGAGCACCTTTGGTCAGGTGTGTCGTAGGCCTTAACAGACAGTCTGCTCGCGTAGGACATGGTTTGGTTTAGCCACACATGGCGTTGGATTTTCAAGCCTGTGTCCTGTGGAGCGGTATTCTCCCGGTTGGACAGCTTATCCCTAGACGCATGGTAGAAAATTGAAACCCTACTAGCTAGTCAAATGATCTCCGTGTTGGATTGTTTCCCTGGTACTAGTATTGGTGTGGTGGGTATACTTTTAGTTATATATACATATATATGTGTGTGTGTGTGTGTGTGTGTGTGTGTGTGTGTGTGTGTGTGTGTGTGTGTGTGTGTGTGTGTGTGTGTGTGTGTGTGTGTGTGTGTGTGTGTGTGTGTGTGTGTGTGTGTGTGTGTGTGTGTGTGTGTGTGTGTGTGTGTGTGTGTGTGTGTGTGTGTGTGTGTGTGTGTGTGTGTGTGTGTGTGTGTGTGTGTGTGTGTGTGAATATGTAAATTTTATTCTTATTTATTTGTGAGGATCCTTCCTCGCTGCTTGTGCTTACGAGCATGTGTCTCGGAAGAGAGTGGTCTGGGAAAGGGAAAAAGGTCCAATTTAAAGTTGTGTTATATGCTATATTATGGGATTATGAGATACCTTGGCTTTAAAGAATGGAATGTCAAGCATATAAATTTGATTATATATATAAATATGTATGTGGGTATTTTATTTGTAGACTTGTTTCCAGGTTGAGTTTTCTGAGCATATGCATTAAGACTGCTCTGCACAAGCATGGATATTTGAATGAGGCTCGAATTTAAGATTGGCATATTATATTTTGTGTTAACGGGATATTTTGGTGGGTTTAAATTTACGGTTTTACAATACTGATTAAATAAGCAAGTTTATATTGTTTTCCAAGAAATTGGAGAAATTTTATTTATATGGTTTCCCTTATTGTATGCTATTAGAGCATCTCCAGGAGAGTCTCCAAATTTTAGCCAAATTCTAGTTAAAATAGATAGAAAGCTATTATAACAAACCACTTAAAAGGTTTTTCCTCCAGCAATGTTTTCTATTTTTGCTAATCTGAAATATTTTATTATTATTTTCTCTTTCTCTTTCTCCCTCTTTCTCTTGCAAATCCAAAATATTAAAAATAAAATAAAAAGGTAGAAACCCAACCCCACCAACCTCCCAAATGTCTTTATCTCTCTCTCCCTTTTTCTCTCTCCTCCTTGCTAAATGTAGAAAGCCAAAAGTTGGTTCTCCAAAGTAGAGAGCCAAGTAGGGAGTCTACTGGAGGAGGATTTTCCTTCTTTTTAGCCAAAGTAGCTAGGGATGAGAGGATAGAGAGTCTGTTGGAGATGCTCTTACATGAGCTTATTGAAGTAAATTATTTTCAAGTATCTATTGGCAAATATGTGCATATACAAAAGAACTTTGTTGTATAGTATTTTGACAATACTTTGTAAAACATATAGGGTTATTTATGTTGAAAATAAAGTATGTTGAACGATTTGTTTTCGTCCACTCACATCTTTTGTTTTGAGCCCCCCAGGTCCTAGATATCTAAGGTCGAAACCACCATGTCGAGGCATCACGGCTGTCCGCTATGTAGAAACTTTCCTTTACTTTTCTTTACCCTTATTCTTTCCCGAGTTGTAAACTAAATTCTTAATTGCTCTGCTTACTCATTTCGAGTTCAAGTAGGAGGTGTGAAGCTCGTTTCAATAGTCTTAACTGCGGTGTTTGCTTTAGCATTGTGTGTAGGGGTGGTTGCGGTTTGGTAACCGCAAATTTTTACTCAAACCGCAAACCAACTGACTATTTACGGTTTGATGATTTTTGAAACCGCAAACCGACCGCATTTTGCGGTTTAAAACCGCAAGTTCTCAAGCATTCACAAAAATATAAATTCACAACCTAATTAAATAAATACACAACCTCAATTTCCCAATCATATATAAATTCACAATCTCCTAAACTTCTCAAGCATTCACAACCTAAGAAAATTAAAGTTATAATTCCAAGTATTCCAATTAAAGTTAAACTTCTCAAGCATTCCAATTCCAAATCCTTTAAAGTTACAAACCAAAAAGAAAATGTAAAGCAAAATGAATTAAAATTACAACCAAAAAGAAAAATCCAATCCAAAGTTAATTAAAGTTACAAACTAAAAGGAAAATGCAATGCACCAATGTTACAAACTAAAGTTACAAGCTCAAGTGTTGGTGGTGAGTGGATTTGAAGAACCCCGTTGTGTTGTTTGAGCACCAATGTTATCTACAAATAAAACAACATAATTTAATACATTTTATTATAAGAATAAACTAATTACTTACAAGTTTTCATATGTTCCATTTCCTTGTAGAATTCAACCTCATCATCCGTGCGGTTATACTTTGAGGTTTGCGGTAATCGCAAGTTTTGAAAATCAAATACCGCAACCGCAACCGCAAATGCTGTTCGGTTCTTAATACCGCAAATGCGGTTCGGTTTACCGCGATTGCGGTTTCATTGCGGTAAATTGTCGGTTGGTTTTTGCGGATTTTTGGTTTTTCAGTTTAAAATGCCACCCCTAATTGTGCGTGTTACCTATTGGAATATTTTCTTCTGTTGTTTGTAACATGTGGAAATTTTTGGTAAAGTCCCTTTTTCAGGGGAGGTTCTGCCAAAATTTTTGCAAAAGTGGATTTGTTTATCCCTTAAGCTAGGGCATTAGGGCATTTTAGTAAAGTAGGTTTGGTATCAGGTACGTGTTGAGGGGGAATCCGAGGCGGGTCCTATTAGGGGCTTTCAAAATTTGAGGATCCTCGTACCCGTCCTCGATTTGCCCTTGAAATGTCCCCCCAATAGGGTCGGGGGCTCAGCCCAACGGGGATTTATGTCATCCCTACACACAACTAAGATGTCATAGGGGTTCGAACTTAAGACCTCTTGTCTGCAAGTCAAGGCCTTTTTCCAGTGAGTTAGACCTTATTGGCTCAATTGAACTATTTTAATGAGATTGAGTTTGTGGAACTTAAAAATATTGAATTGGGAAATAATTAAACTTCCTTTACATAGTAACAATAGCGAGCATTGACTTAATCACAAGACACAAAAAGGATGTACCTTAACCAATCAAGAGATGAGTTTTATGCACAATCAAAACCATGAACTTAATCAAATTGTTATTTAACTGAAAGCAAGAAAGAAGTTTTTAGGCAATCTAAACTGTAAAACCCCAAAAAATTCAAAGTGAATTTTCATATTTCAATGAAAAATAATATTATGATAAAGAATGATTGTGGGTATTTTATCAAGTGATTTTGGATTGAGACTATTGAATTAAGTGTGTTTAATTTCAAGTTGAACAAAAATGCCCTTATGTAACATTTGGTGAATTTTTCAAAGGACATTTAAGACTTTGAAGTGAGACGATAGTAGTCGACTCAATGAATGCGTAGGAAATCGTTTCTGAATTTTGGGCCAAAATGACCAAAATACCCCTATATGTGAAAAATTACCAAAATACTCTTGGAGGAAAAAAAAAATAGAGAATCTGAAACGTGGATGGCATCAACCCACCCTCCTCCCATTCTTCCCCCCTTGCCTCAAGCTTTCAAATCCACCATTATGAAAGGATGAGTCACCAAATCTAAAGGGGTAAATCACCTAGTCTAAAGTGGTGAGTCACCTAGCCTAAGGGATCTTCCTTAATGAAGCTGAAATTTTTAAGAGCTAAGGGAGGTGAGTTGCTGGCAGGATGGAGAAGATAGTGGGGGAGAGAGAGAGAGGGAGAGAGAGAAGAAGAAGAAGAAAGGTTAAAACTTGGAAATAAGGGAGATGGAGATTATTACTATTACACCCATGAGAGAATTAAGAAGAAAAAAAAAAGTGAGAGGTAGAAAAGAAAATGGTTAAGTGTTAAAAACAATTAGAAAGATGAAAGGCTCAAGTTGAAATAGAAGGATTGGAAGGGCAATTCAATAATCTAACTAGTCGGACTCGAGGTAGGGTTTCCTGATTCTCCAATGATTAGACTATATCACTTTTAATCTTGGTGTTTATATATAGTATTATAAATATGAATAGTATTGTTATTTTGCTAGGTGAATAGTATTATTGATATTGCTTCGTGGATATTATTTGACGTTGGATGAGTACTATTATTCATGGGATTAAAGTTGAAATATTTTTGTTATTATTTGTATTATTGTTTTGCAGAGATTGATAATGTTTGAGTTACATCATATGCATCATAATTATGGTCGTGTATTGGGTCGATATGTGTGTGTCATTTGAGGTATATGTAAGGGGTGAGAGAAGGTCTTAGATATATTTGAGTAAAAACAAATATGGAATATATTCAGGTGACAGGGGTAGAGCTTGAATATATTTAGGTAATGGGAGCAGGGCCTCTAATGAAAAGTGAAAGTTGAGAAATTTGTAAATAAAAGAAAAATGGGTTAAGGGATAGATGAGTGCTAATTCATATTTTAGAATATTCGGAGCCGCAGTGGTAAAACGCATGATATGAGACATGCAGGCTTATTGCCTTAAGGTATGAATTAGTGGGATTAGAAGGGAGTGAGTTCATGGCATCACCATATATGCAAATTTATTTATCTGGTGTGGTTGCATAATTTATATATCTTGTGTTGTTTGATGCATGACACTTTGATTAATTGTGATAGCTGACCTTAAGGGGTTTGATGGTACTCTATATTGAGCATTAGAATGCTCATACCCTAATATATTATGCAGGATTCAAGACGAAGTTTGAGGAAGCGGGTTTCAATTAAGCTGCTAGGCTTTTGTTGTTGATTTGTGGAATTAATGTTTGTAAGTAGTCAACCGTTTGATAAAGATCTTAGTGTATATTTAACTACAAGCTACTGCGATTCTGATTTTGTTTTGTTAAGTAAATTTGTATTATTTGTGGCTCTATTTCTCATCATATCATGGTTGTAGGATTTTATTCTTATGACTATGGGATTATTCCTTATTTTCGAATCGGGTCATGACATAAACCTCACTTCAACTATGGAATAGTATTAAGACAATAAAATCATCTCAAAGAATCAATCCAAATTTTAGAATTAATTCCATAATGTATGTCCTGATCGGGAATTTGGATAACATAAAGAAATAGAGTCACTCATAGCCATTAGATTGGAAAGAGTATCATGATATGATAAAATGTATGTGGATAGAAGAGAAGAGAGAACCATCAGATGCTGAACTTCAATCAGTGTGCCTTGAGGCTGTAATCCGTTCCTATATTGAACAAACATAAAGCAATAAGCAAAAGATTAAGAAAAGAGGATGTGGAGTAGATATTCATGAATCCAAAGATGATACTTCTACTAAGTTTAACATCAATTTAGGCACTAGTAGAATGTTGGGGGCCCTCTGTTAGCTCTTAATCCCATCCTTGGTGTGATGTTGAAGAGTCAAGGCTTAAATCTAGCCCAGTCTCCAGGAAGCTCAACCTCATGATGACCAACACTGTCCAAACCGTGGTATATCAGTCCAGAACAAAAGATGGTGAAGAATTATCGAGAGCTAAGTCTTCACTGATATCCAATATTGGCCCTAAATCATGCCAAGAGATATCCATCAAACGAGTATATAAGTCAACATGTTAGTAAGAACAAATAACACCCACCATAAGAGAGTGAATAGCGTAAAAAACAAAATCATTCCATACAACAAGGTGATTGCTAATAATAACAATCACACACCACTTGATGATGTGGGTACTGCTCCAATCATCTGTCCAATGACAAGTGAGGGTGATGAACAAACAGCGGAAGCCACTACGAGGGAATCTAACTTGGCTTCGCAAAGTAAATGGCAAAGGAAGAAGCGGTCGACAACCTTGTTGTTGAGCCCCTTCACATAAGAAGAGGAAAGTGACAACCCCACCCCCCACCCCCAACACCAATTGGATCCAAATGCACAGTACTTATAGAAGATGTGAGTGGTATCTTAAAGTTATCTTAATTTGATGGTTTATTTTCTTTCTAGAAAAATGTAGTTTAAGCGGATTTCTTCCCTATTTCCCTCTTTAAGAAAAATACAATTTAATGTTGGAGAGTTGTGACTATTGAATTGATAAAATTCATTTGACCTGATCTCACCTTTTTCTTCCAATGATCCGGCCCTTATTTTTATCCTATCGTTTTTTATACATAAAAAACAAAGAGTGAAGAAATTCATTAGTTCAATGGAAAAAAAATACAAATGACAAATACTGTACAGGAATCCGGGTAAAATCTTCCTAAGTGACCTTAGCTAGCGGAAGAGCTAAAACGATATGAGAGAATCATAAAACAGACATTTAAAAAACACAATTGCATAAAATAAAAAGTAATTTCTTTTGTCGCCCACATTAGATGCAAAAGAAACACACAAAAAAAAAAGAGATTTACAAAAGCTTTTAAAATGCGCATCTAGAAAAGTACAATTGCAAAATGAAAAAAAAAAAAAAAAGACTTCAAGGTATCTTCGCCCATATACCGTTGCTCCAATTTTGTATGTGCGCCCATGTTGCGAAATCCAGGTTTACCAAATTAATCAAATTTCAATGCTCGCAAGTATACGAATTAAAAGATAGTATAGCTAAGTAAGTATAGATATCGTCCCACTTGATTTAATTCTTAATATTCCTACCAGTTAAACCAAAACTAATTTTAAATTGAGAAACTTTGATGGATAAAATTGATTTGAATTTGTAATTGAGAAAAATAAAATTAAAAAAAGCAATTAAAACTAAAGACAAAGTCGCACAGCACAAGAGATTTAGGAAAACCAAGCTAGAAAGACACTAGAGTATCCGATTTCACCATAACCAATCACCCAATCCCTTAGCACACCAATTCCAAGTAATCCCCCTTATTGATGATCAATTTCCCTAAACTATTCAATGGTCATGGCGTCTGGTTACATTAAAAGTATCTTTACATGCAATCCTCTATGGCATCTAGATGAATTCGACATATAAAGATCCATTAAGCTCTATGAAAATTATGTACTGATCACACAAACCCTAAGGCCCTATTTGGTTCACAGAACAGATTTGATGGAAAATCACTTCCCATGTCATTTTTCAAGGGATGAGAAATGGGGATTCCTTTCCCATGTTTGTTAATCCTGGGAAAGTAACCAAGAAATACCAGGATGATTCATATATATTCAATTATACAATGTATCCTCTACACTTTATCTCATGTCGTGGTATACAATATATTGGAACTAATGCGCATAAGCCAACATGTTTTAAGCACTCTATATGGTGCAATTGCTTTAAATTTAAACAATTGATGAAAACGAAATAAAATTCTTAACTAAACGCGGAGCAAGTGACATCAAATGTGTAAGTTGATTAATAATGCAAGATGAAAATACATAAATTTTTTGATACAAACATGTCATATTTGATAGACACAAAATTTACTTAAAATCAGAGTTCCCATTTATAGAGCATAAGACGACGATTTACATGTCTTAAAATCAGAGTTCCCATTTACAAAGTATCGTCGTCTTAAAAGTTTTCCTTTATTGCCCGTATTTTTCTAGACGCCCATCTTAGTAGTTTCTTTTTTTCTTTTATAGCATGTAAATTACTAAGATGGGCGTGTAGAAAAATACGGGCAATAAAGAAAAACTTTTAAGACTACGATTCATCAAATGCGCGCGATTAAAATATGAAACTGTTGAAACGGACATGTAAATTTTGTGCAGAGTAGTGGATAAGACTTGAAAGAAAAAGTCTTCAAATTTTATCAGGATAATCATATAAAAGGAATTATTTACATTAGGATATTGACAATCGAATTCTATGATCTAATAATGTGAATAAGGAGTATTGACATAAGAGAAGAATTCAACTACACAATCGTTCCAATTTGAATAGGTTCTTTCACAATGTCTCATTTAGCTCGAATAACTGTAACTTGTTGCTAGGCGACAACCATGGTTTGTGGATGTCCTAAAAGGTTTCAAAGAATGTGATTAGAGGTACAAATGAGGAGAAATAAAATGAGGAGACACAAGTCAATGGTTGATAATCAAATGTCAAAGTCAACGGTCAAAAGTCAACATGTTAACCGGAGCAATTGACCAAAGTCAAATAGTTCGACCAGATCATTTAAGTAAGACTATAATTATAATTTAATAGTTAAATTATAATTAAAAGATTAATTATGGAATTAATATTGATATATAGAAATATTGGATTGGGCTTTTAAATATGATTTAAAAGAAAATAGACAAAATAGCCCAAAAGGCTATTGGGCCCAAATGATAAGTGGCATAAGATGACATGACTCATGGACCAAATGGAGCCTGAAATACCCACTCAAATTTTGGCAACTAAGGGGAAGCTCTCCCCTTGCCTTTTGTGTTGTCCTATATAAGGTAAGTGTTGGAGAAAACCTAGCTAGGGTTTTTGGGTTTCTATTTTGGTTGATGAGTGATTATCTTTGTATCTCATCTTCCATAAATCAAAAATTGGTCCAATCAAGAAGTAGACTAGCATCCGTACTTCTTGATTGTCTTCTCTTCATCTCTAGGAGCAATTGGTGTGGTGAAGTAGAAGACTCCAATCTTGGAGCCTTAAGGTGAAAGAGTCAAAATCAAGAAAGAAAAGGTCTTTCCAACGAAGGTGTTCATTCTTGATAAATCAAGAAAAGTTATCAAGGGTAAAGATCTATTCTCTTTTCCTTTTTCTATTTGTGTTCAAAGAGACTAGGTTAAGATACCTGGTTTAAAATAAAAGAGGTTTAGCTCAACTAGTATAAACAAAATGAATCCGCCGTTTAGAATGTTTTTTGTTGTATAGGTTGTGGCTAAAGTTCATTTCTTAAGCATTAGATGCATGTTTCCTTCATGATCTCAATTCAGGAACCATGAATTTTCCAATCAACTGAGAACTGACTGACAATTCTATGTATGACTATATTTGGGACCGGTCTCGACCCGACAGAGGTTTGTTAACCATGACTTGGTCAGACTGACTACGCATTCAGTATCACCAAATACAGCCACCACTGAATTGGGCCCAAAATTTAGCAAAAAATCCCATCTGAAATTCGAATCCCTAATTTCATAACCCAAAATTGACAAACCCCAATTCAATTGTATCATTTAACCAAATTGGGAGGGGGAGAGAGAGAGAGAGAGAGAGAGAGAGAGAGAGAGAGAGAGAGAGGAGTAAATTAGTGAAAAAAAAATGCATTAAATGTTGTCTCAAATGTGGGGAAAAAGTTTCTCAAGGTGAACAAGGGTATAAAGTTCCCTATACATAGGAAGCTTATACCTATGAGTTTAGTGTTGCATTCTCATTACTTTTCTACTCTTAAAACTTGAGCCAAAAGGCGTCTTAAAGGTAAGCGTATATACTTGTGGGGAATGATCTTGATGGCCTCGAAAATTACTTCTTGAACCCTGAAATTTGAACAAGAGAAAGAAAGAATCGTGAGCCTTTGAACACAAGAGCCTTAGATGCCTGAGTCAATTCTCCTATCAAGAATTAGTGTTATTTTGAATAAAGAGAGTGTTACCCATGTATATGACAGAGGTAGGGTTTTATATGTCCTTTGAGTGGCTGACTTTTCGTCGTAAGAGGTTTGGCATTAATTGGGGCATTCTTGCCTGTTATATCACACATCTAGTCAATTAGCTGCTACACTTGGGATGTGCAAAATATTTGCTAAAATTGTGCAGACATGATCTCCTAGATTGTTGTGGCAATGATTAGGATATCTGAGTGAATTAATGCAGATTTGTTTTCGAGGCATGTTGCCCAAGATTTAGTCCTGTTCGGACATTCTTTGTTGGCATGGCAAGGCCCATAAGGTTCGCTTAGCCCTGTATGGCTAATCTGGGTGCGTGTGAGGGCTCAAGTGGAGCCCACACCCCTTATAAATGGCTGAGAAAACTACCTATATTGGTTAGAAATCCTTGACGTCATTATTCCCACATTAATGAAGATGGGACACGTTGTTGATTTTTGCCCATCACTCTAACTTAACGTGTACTCTCATCACCATTCTCAACCCTTGGCATATGTTCGTGGGCATAACCATGGTTCTATAAATACAAAGCAAAGAGTTAACTATGATTATGTCAATGGATATGTGTCAAGTGTTAATAAGGGTGGTGAAGGTACACCTTGAGTTAAAGTGGTGCGTAAAAGTATTTTTTTTTTTTTTAAGGGTATTAGGTCCTAACAACAAAACTATGTACATGTGGCTTACACTCATTGTTTCATAATTTTCTCCAACAATAAAAGAGAGTAGGGGAGAGAGAAAGCAACCTTATTGGTATTTCATGAACTTTCCTTCCTACGTCCCAAAGCTTTATATTTACAAAAAAGTTATTTACATTAACACCACTTGAAATTTTTTGTGTTTTCACAAAATTCCTCATGTCTAAAAAATACACGAACAACCTCTGAGGTTTCAGTTTGTTTTCACAAAACCTTTTTTTGTTGAATATTCGTTCAAAAATTAATGATTTCATTAAAAAAAAACTTATGCAAATGACAAAATTAACCTCAATGAATGTAAATGCAATCTAACCTCAAAGGTCAACTTTGTCATTTGGAGAATTTTTTTGGTATAAAATCATCAATCTTTTGATGAAAAATCAATGAAAAAAGGTTTTATGGAAACAATTTAAGTGTTGATGTAATTTTAGAAACCTCAAGAGTTTTGTGAAATATCAAAAAACCTCAGGAGTGTTAGTGTAAAATATCTCTTTACAAAATTGTTTCTGACAATCACAATACACCCATAGCCTAACCGCGCGCTCTCTCTCTCTCTCTCTCTCTCTCTCTCTCTCCTCCCCTCCCTCCTCCCATGGCTGCCTCTGGTTCCAAGCCCCATCCTTCCTCTAGTTCCAAACCTCCCAAAAACCCCATAACCCTCAAACCCACAAATGAAACCCAAACTCCAAACCCTAACCCTTCCACCTCCAAAATCCCTCCTATCCCACCCTCCCTAGAAGAAATCGCTCTCTCAGGCGCCTCCCAGCTCACGCGCCCGGAGGTCCTCCGCCGCCGTTCCTACTTCTTAAGGCAGCTCAGAAAATTCTACAAATCCAAATACTGGGCCTTCATGGAGGAGGTCAAGAAGAAGCACAGGGAGTTCTACTGGAACTTCGGTGTGAGCCCTTTCAAAGATGAGCACAAGAGCGATAGAGACGCTGCTGGGAATGCTGAAGGCACTGATGAGAACAATAACAACATCAACAGCAATTTCAACAACAATAATGGTGGTGTTGCGATTGCTCGGACCGACGTTGATGCGAAAAAGAAACTGCAATGCTCTTATCATCAGTGTAAGACGAAGGCCATGCCGTTGACGAGCTTTTGTCACCTCCATATTCTATCGGATTCGAAGCAGAAGCTCTATAAGCCTTGTGGGTTTGTTATCAAGAGGTAATTTGCTATTTCTTGTATTGAAGTTTGGTTCTTTTGGGTTAATTCTTTGATGGGTATATCTTAGTTTGTGAGAGCGCTTCTGGGTTTGTCATCAATTGATTGAATAGCCTGATATTCGTGCATTAGAATCTTTAATACATGTAAATTGTAGTTTATGCTAGCTATTGATTTTTAACTGTTATGAGGGTTTTGTTATTTATTTATTTTGTCATTGTGGGCATCAACTTCTTCAGTATTTAAGGAGATTAACTTTAGTTTCATTCATTTGGATTGGAAAGCTGTAATTTTGTAATGTGTTAGGCTGTCTAGGTGTTGTTCTTTGTTTTGGGGCTTGTGTGGCCCCCTTGGCCACCCCTGTTTTGTTCTCTTTTCAAAAACTAGGCTAGCCGTTTATTGAATTTACTTTGAGTTTCATAGCTTAATTCTATGATGGCTATTTGTTATTCAATGAGAGTGGGCTTCTGTGCTTGTTTGGATTGGTGGAATAATTTTTAGCTGTGTAAGAATTGTTTATGATGCTGCTTTCAGGATTTGATTGTTTTTATTCCTCCATTTTCTAATAGGTTTCTACTTTTCTGAAAAATAGTTTCTCCAGAAGAATGTAATTAATTGGGAGAGAAAGATACAGCTGTCAGTTATATTGTACTTGAGTGTTGCCATTTATAAGATCAGCTTCACCTTAAATAAAATTAATTCTTGTTTCTATGGATAGTTGTTTGTATTCACTTATTTGGCTATTATTAAAAGAAAATAAAATTTGAAATCTAGCTTTTCTGGCCTGGCATTGATATTGTAAAGTTTTTACTGTTGTTATTGTGCTTGTACAATAACGCTCAAGCACTTAGCAGTTAGTAAGTTACTACAGTGCTAACCACTCATTTTGGCCTACCCCACAATATAATTTCATAATCCGAACCATTTACCTTTTAGGTCCTCATTCAAAGATCCTCCCAGCAAAATTTCATCCTAATCGGAACTGGTTCAGCCACTTGATTATTGTGATGAACACATCCTTGTTTGTTGAAAATGTTGTGTTCATCTATTTATTTGCTTACAGTTTAATAACTAAACGTTCTTCGATTTGAGTAAATATTTGCAAGGATGATCTTTCAAAAGATCTAAAAAGTGAACGGTTCGAATTATGAGATAGATTGTGGAGTGGGCCAGAACAAGTGGTTAGCATCATATTAACTTACTAACTGGTTAGCACTTGAGCGTTGTACCTTTGTTTTCTGATAGTTGTTGGAACTTGGTGCTAAAAGTCTTGTGGTTGAGCTTTTTTAAGTGTAAAAAAATTAAAAGGATGTTCTAGCCATTTAGGAAAGTCGCTTCGCTTAATTGTAAATAAGACATAATGCAAACATTAATAATTAATGTTGGAAGTTTCTGATGCAGGACAAAGATTGGTCTAATAGTAATTGGTGTAGGACAAGGTGATAAAACGAGATGACAAAGATTGTTCTAATAGCAATTGATGTAGGTCGAACAAGTAGAAATTTAGGGTAAACTCAAACCAATATTCTTATCAGGGTCTTATGACAGGAAGAGTGATGATAATGATTTTATCTGAGACACAGACCTGGCTCTACAGAATGGAATTTTTAAACTGTTAGTATGCAACACAAGGCAACTTGTGGCAGATTGGAGAGATTTAATTTGAGTTTTAATTTTTCTTCTAGCAGAGTGGGAGGAGGGTTTTGCTCATGTCAGGCAAAAGTCCTTTGCTCAGGTGGCCTCGGATCATTTTATATTTGTTCTGGACAAAAATAATGTGAATTGGGACTGTGGGCCCTTTAGGTTTGAGAGCCTGTGGTTAGAACATCATTGGTGTTTCAAGGAGTTGCAGGAGAAAGGGGTGATCAAGGATGGCAAGGTGTTAAGTTCATTAGGAAATTGGGAGAGGATAGGGGAATGGAATAAGGAGGTTAATGGGGATCAGGGAAGGAGAAGGAGGTGGAGATGAAAATCAAGGAGCTCAATGTGCTGGAGGAAAGGAATTGCTTAAGTTTTGAAAAGGGGAAGGGAAAAGGCCGAGATTCAATTGGCAAAAAGGGGAAACTAAATACTAGTATCATAAATACAACATCTTTGCAACATAGTTTTAGCAGAAACAACAATCCAGTATGGCTCATATTGTACAAGAGTTTGAATGGCACTGACATAAGGAGCTCGAGGATCTTCTCCTCACATCCAGGAGTTGGAAATAATTGATGTAACACTTCCACTGTAAAACAACATGTAATGTGATCAATAGTAACTAAGAAAACAACTTAGCCCATGATCCAGTGCTGTTAGTTCTTGATGTGATCAGAGCAAATCGCAATATTGCTGCACAGGCAAGTCTCACGAGTGTCTGCTTTAGCCTTTAGCAAGCAACAGGTAGGTTGACTCTTTTTTATTTTAGTTTTGTTTGTTTGAAACAATGTGCCCTCCAGCACCTGTGTGTAGAATGCACGCACAACCATTAAAAAATGGTCAGTTAGCTGCTGCTCAAGACGTACAACTTATGACCAGGAGCGTGACAAGCTTATGAAGGATTGGATCAATTGTAGAGCAGGGGTTCCAAGTTGGATTTAATACCAATGGTTGCGTGGCAAAAACTGTTCTGATATTAGTTGTTGTTGGAGGGGGGAAGAAATTCAGATAAAGTAGGGAGAATAAGGAGAAAATTTAAAACAAAGATAAACTTCAAATCAATATTCTTAATCAATTTTAATTAACAACATTAAACCTATGTCTCTTTTGGTGTACTTAATCTGGATTTGGTGGGAGCTTTATACTGATTATTTTAAAGTGCTTATTGAGCTTTTGTTCTAGGTCTCTCCCTCCTCCCACCTCCCATGTCTATATTCTCTTGTGTCTTCTCTGTTTTAATAAATTTTTCGTTTCCCATAAAAGAAGGTACTAACTCCAAAGATTTGTTTGAAAAATGCTTATAGTCATGGACCTTATTATAGTAGACTAGTATTGATATATCATTGATTGGACACAAATGAAATATGGAAGCTAGTAGCATGACCGTTGATGATTTCAAATGCATAAGTGTGCATGGATTTTGAAATGCTATAAATGTGACTACTGGTGCATGCAAAGAGGATGGCGGTTTACTTTGAGATAGAATTAGATATTTGGTTTTCCTATAGGTGTCGCAGTTATTTATGGATATCTGTCTTCCCTTGTAGTTTTTCTTTATTTTTTTATTAGAGTTTTTTTTCTTGTCCAAAAAAAAATTTGACAAGTTAGGTTAAATAGAAAAAGATAATTTGTCACTGAGGGCAATCACTTGCTTTCACCCCTTTTTCTTTAGTTGGGATGGGCTGATTAATTGTGCTATTAAATGTGAAATAGTTCATGTCCTGTGGAATTGTAGCATTATCATAATATTTTCAAGTAGGTTGACAAATGTTGAAAAAGGCTAATTAAATATAGAACTAGTAGGTGCTATTTCTTTGCTGCTCTACTTCGTCCAGATAGATCATTTGAATAAGCTTATTGTCAGTAAATACACCAAGCATTAGTTGTCCAACTTTTTTATTTGTTTATTTATTTTGTATATATTGTACCATCATATGACTGGCAGAGATTGATTTTTCAACTGACATTTTTGTTAATTAATTGTTTTTTATTATCTAGCGCTCATACAGGACCTCTAACCTGTGGGAAGCCAATACTGAGATCCACTGTTCCTTCTCTTTGTACTCATCACTTCCAAGTGGCTCAGAAGGCTATCAAAAAGGCCTTGAAGAAGGCAGGCCTTAATGGGCCATCAACAAATAAGCTTGCTCCAAAGTTCCATGTCATAGTAGCAGAATATGTACGCCAAATTCAGGCCAAACGAAGAGCTGCACAAAGGGCAAAGGGAAAGAAAGTCGCAATTAAGGAAGAAACCTCTGACTGAACCTCTCCACTGGCAGCTGCACAGATGATTCATCGAGTATTGTTGATTGTGTGAAATGATGGAAAACCAGAGGTGTGTTGGTCTCTCTCTTTCTTCTAAATAGTATAAGCAAATATGAAAAAGAATTGAGGGGAGAGTGGACTTGAGTTTTAAAAGCATCAGGTTAAGGTGAAAAGAGGTATATTATAGTTTTGGGCTGTCCCATGGAGTGTATGAGTCAGTTCTTTTATATAGAATTTTAATCAATTTCTTAGGGTTTGTTTCTTTTTCCTCTTTTTTTAACTTTGACTGAGGACATGCTTTAGATCAATTATTTTACAGCATTTCCAGTATGGTTGTTTCCAGTTTAGAAATTTGTTTGTTTCTGTGAAACTTAAATTTTTTGGGTTAATTAATTTCGTGGAGCAAAGCTAATATGAGATCCTTTTTTTTTAACTTTGACCGAGGACATGCTATTAATCAATTATTTTACAGCATTTCCAGTATGGTTGTTTCCAGTTTAGAAATTTGTTTGTTTATGTGAAACTTAAATTTTTTGGGTTAATTAATTTTGTGGAGCAAAGCTATTACTACTTATCTGATATTTACAGTAGTAAATAAAGTACCTTTATCTGACTACCTTTTAGCTTTATAAGAAAACAACTATGGCTTTAAAGGATGTAACCAACCCATGTAATGTTGATTGCTATCATATGTAATATTTGGAGGCTGTGGATTTTCATGAGGATGGTGAAAATTATTTACCAAATGAAAACAGAGAAAAATAACAAGAGGATGGTAGGTGGTCATAAACAAATTAGAAGGGATGTGGGGATGTATGTGTATGTAGAGGATTTGGTTCAGCCGATGTTTTACCTCCGTAATAATACCAAATTGTGTTACAGTCCCAAAAATATTTATATCAGTCATAAAGCTCAACAGTTTGGTCCAAAATTTATTTTACTGTGAAAAAAAAAACTGATTATAGGATGGACTTGTACTTTTCTTCTCATACAACTCTTAAACCTCAGATTTCCTCTTTTTCATGTACAATCCTTTTTGTGATTCACATGATCCTTCGTTGTTGCATTCAGGACAAGTCTTAATTATTCCCACACCTCCCACAATTGACATTCTATTTTCTCCTTTTGATTTACTTTTTTTAACTGTCTTTTAATTTCTTTCTATTGGTAACAAACTCCTTTTATACTTCAGACTAAGATCTATCGCTGACCAAGCTCCATATGCATACTTTTGTTTATTTTGGTTGATTGTAATGTAATTTTCATTGCATTGATAATTAGCACTGTATTTTTTTTTCTTATGTATTTTCATAATTTGTGCGTCATCCATCCATAAAGCACGGTGCATGTCTATAACTCCTTATGAATTATTTCTCTGTCAACCACCATTAAAACCAAAATCATTACTGTAGTATGCTTTTTCAGGTGTCAAATCTGCATTTTGCAGTAGGAACAAGACTCAGAATTGGAATGTGCTCAGAATGAAATGATGCATTTTGCAGTAGGATACTTAAATGTGAATTTTTTCCTTTCCTTTTTCTTTTCATTTTTGGGTTAAATGTACATGACCAAGAGCTTCAAGACATTAACAGCGTGATTTGGATTACATATTGCCTTGGCAATCAAAGTTTTGCATTTGATACTTGCCTAGAATAGCTGGGAATCCCCTAGTTCTGTACAGTTAATTCATAATGTGAAAAAGGCGTTGTAGAAACCGTGCGTGTGTAGTTGTGTCTTGCTCGTACATATATGTATAGGTTTGTTTGGCTTGATTTTTTATTTGAGCTGGTGTAACGCAGTTAGCAGGCACAATCTTCGCCCCTGTGTTCCTTTAAAATTATGGTCATGTTCTTTCTTCTGTTCTGGCTTGAAGGATAAAGAAATGAGATATTAGTTTGCTTTGGAATTTGTTGTGCATTTCCGGCATGTTTTGCCCCCTTTTACTTGGAAGTTGAGACAGATGACAGAGTCTTGATCCATAGGTCCATCTGCATACAACTGATATCATACGAACAACCAACCTTCAATTTGCACAATTCTTTGTATCTTTTTATTCGTTTAGTTTCCTGTGCTTTTCAGTTTCATTCCTTAGCCCCTTATTTAGCTGTGTTGGAGAGAACCTTAAACATTGGAACTCGAATTCAAGAATACTTTGGTGGCATGTTCACTTGGAATTGGGGGAGTTATCCGGGAATCGGGCGGTTATGGGATCAACTACACCTGCATAATTAATCTAAATCTTGGTTTTTCAGGTATAGATTACGGATTTTAATGTGGAACAGGTATAATTCATTATGTATCACTAAGCATGGGCGAAGTCAGGAGTTATAATAATTTTAATAGGTGGGATTTGGTTGTTGGAATGGAGCCTATTTGGGTTTGGAAACAGAAGAGGATCCGGGTAGCTGCCGGATTGAACTTGTAGGTCGAACTGGCCAATTAAAGGACCCGGGCTGACCCGACTCATTTAAATTGGGCAAATTCATGCTTCGTTTCAAAATGCAGCCTATTTGTTCTCATAAACGGACCGGGCCTACAAGGCTATGTATTTTTTGCTTTTGTAGAGTTTGAAAATTATTTTACAGAATTTTTTTTTTTTAAAATCTAAGAATTAGACTTTTTTTTTTTTTTCTCTACTTGAAAATTTGAATTTGCTTGTTGAGCATATATTACTGTTTGGGTATGTGGTCATGGTCAATTGAGGCTCATATTATCTAGTCCAATCATATCAGAGGTTAAGATCCAATCCAATTGACATATTGATTGGTTGTTCTTAGTAAGGGGAAAAAAAATTTGAAATACGAGATCTAATCCAATAGCACACGTTGGAATGTTGTTCTCAGGAGTAACTGTTTTTAACTACTTGGCTACAGTCCTCTTGCCTTTAAAAGTGGGAGAAATGTTGACATTTTATTTTCATTTCAAGTTTTAAGTTTAACAAGTCAGTTTACTATTTTATTCTTGGTTAATAAATTATTCCTCTCTTTAGCATTTTGTAAAAGACAAAGGAGAGAGAAATTTTATAAAAGAAGTCAAAATGGACAAAATTGCCCTTATTTATTTCTGGATTTCTTAAGGAATCGTTTACATTTGCATGTCTTTGATTTGAAAGTTGAGAGATTTTTCTGTTTTTTTTTTTAAAAGCTTTGGCTTTTCTCAAAAGTGAAATTTTTTTTTAGTTAAAACCTAAATTTACTTTTAATTAAGTGAGGGAATTTGTTGAGCTTTTAAAAATTTAATAATAAAACCTTGGATGTAAACATGACTTATCTGTAATTTTTTAGTTTCCAATGCCTATATTAGCAGCAGCAGCAACAATAACAACAAACAACAACAAAAAAAAAAAATTCCAACTAGATCTAATAAATGTACTTTATAATTCAATGATATTAAATGGAAATCTTATCAGAATTTTAAAATTTTCAATTTGATTTGTTTGAAGAAATAAAAAAGATAAAACTTACACAAAATAATTTGACATTGAAAATTAACATAAAAAGCAAATTAACATGGGTTTAGGGTTTAGGGTTTACATCTCCCCGAAAAAGAAGAAACAAACATGTACTTCTTCTAAAGATATTCCTGGGAAATTACCATTCATGGTAACTTCAATTTTTCTTCAAACCTAAACCCTGAACTCAAACTATATTGGTCATGATTGGATCATGGATTGTTAGATTTGGCCTCAAGCCATGAAAGAAGTGGCTGATGATGAGAAAGAAAAAGAAAAAGATGATATGGGGGAAGAAGGGGAGGAGTAGAAGAAAGAGAGGAAGAGGTAAATGTCACACACACACCTAGCTAACACCTAACTTGGTAGGTGATGTGTGTGTTGTTTGTCTTGTGTGGACCAAAAACAAAACAAAACAAAAAAATCCCACCTAATTTATTGGGTTGTTAAATAAATACACCTAATTTTAGAGTTTCTACTGAATATTTTAACTCTATTTTATTTATATGTTGTTCACTTTCTTCCTCTCTTTCTCCGCCCAGGCCAGCAGCCACTGTCTCTCTCTCTCTCTCTCTCTCTCTCTCTCTCTCTCACACGCACATACACTCTCACCTCTCTTTATTTTCCCGGAAAGTCTCGGTTTTCCTGAGAAAAAAGCAAAAGAAAAGAAAACAGTGGGGAGATGTTTTCGACTAGGTCCGTTTTGCGCGGGCAGCTAAGACCGTCGGTGGCTGTGTTGCACTCTTCGTTTTACTCTTCTTTATCATCCGCAGCTGCAATTCAAGCTGAGAGAACCATCAGACAAGGCCCCAGAAATGACTGGAACCGCGACGAGATCAAGGCCGTCTATGGCTCTCCTGTTCTCGATCTACTTTTCCACGGGGTCAGTACCTCTTCTTTGTCTTCCTTTTCCTTCTTCTTTTAGTTTTTGGTATGCTCTGTTTGGTTGCCTGGAAAATGGGGGAGAAAACAAAGGAAAATGACTATGATATTCTACTTACATTTTCATAATGCATAATTAGTTTGTGGGTATATGATTATTCTACTTACTATAGTATTGTTACATCACATCAAAACTGACAGCTGTAATTAGTTTTAAGGTTGTTAAGGTTCTAAGAATATTTAACTGTACTCATTGATTGAGTCAGTACAAATATTCATTTCTCTCAAATACCTAACAGTTTTCAGTCACCACAAGTTATAACCGTTGCTCTAGTTGACTTCCTAAACTCTTTTCCTTGATATTTACACTGCCCAATGTGTGTTGTGGGTTGATAAGTTATTTTTGATATCGAAAGCAATTTTCTTTTCTCTTTTTCTTCAGATTTTGTTTTGAATGTGCTTGTTTTTTTCTTTCTTTCTATGTTAGAAGTAAATTTCATGCTTTTTCAGGCCCAAGTTCACAGACACACGCATAATTTTAGGGAAGTGCAGCAGTGTACTCTCCTCTCTATCAAGACAGGTGGATGTAGTGAGGATTGTTCGTATTGTCCTCAGTCGTCCCGGTATAACACAGGACTCAAGGCCCAAAAGCTTATGACAAAGGACGCTGTCATGGAGGCAGCACAAAAGGTCCCTTTCTTAATCTTATGTCTTTACCTTGCATTGGTGATAATAGAAAACTCATCTTTGATGTTATCATTGTGTAAAGCATATAATGATTGTACGAGTTGAAAGAAGCGTGTCAGAAAAGCAATTAATGAAATTTATCAAGTTCCTTTTTACATTATAGTATCTTAGTCTACAGGAGTGATTGAAACATGCATCAAGAGAATACCATGTTCACAATTTGGTGGTCTGATGTGTATTGTGATAAATAATGAGTTATTGTAAGGGGATCACTGGAAGCCTCCATCTCATGTACAAAAACTGGGAACATGCAGTTTTGTGTTAATCCTCTAATAGGCGAATTCTGTCAACAATGAGGTGTCCTGGCTAACAATAGCAGCAAATAGCTAAGGGTCCTAGATTTTGGTTATATACATTGGTCCTTTAATTCTAACAGTGCTTGTTATGCTAACATGAATTTTTGTTCTTATGGCCGAGTCATGAATATATTTTTCCTTTGTTTTACATATAAAATTTTCAGTATAGGTGATTGATTGCAAATGATCATTTGATCTTTGAATCATAGATATGCCCCTAGGACCATAGTGTTGTTATATGAGGCAGGGCAGCTCGAAACTTATATGCCTCTTTGGAATCATGAACTTTGCTGCCTCATGACCTATTTACATACCGCTTTTTAAGTTATGGATCTAAATTAAATTATGATGATACTTCTCATTTAAGCTTCAATTCCTTCCAGAACTTCTGCTTTTGAGTTTTATTAGGTAGTGGCATATATTTTATAGAGAAACAATATTGGACCTTACTAATTGTATGTTGGTCTCAAGTTGCCCACTCCTTTAATTTTCTTCACCAGAGATGTGAATTGGGAGTACTATTTATGATTAATTCAGTTTATACTTTGAAGTCAATCATGTCTTAATATTTCACCATATTTCATTATTTGACAGGCAAAAGAGGCTGGAAGCACACGCTTTTGCATGGGTGCTGCATGGAGGGATACAGTTGGAAGAAAGACAAACTTTAACCAGATCCTTGAATATGTAAAAGACATAAGGTAATAAAACATCGTATATTGCTTATATTAAGCAGATAGGAAGGAGAGGCATTGTATTGTTTGCTCAACAGTTTAGCTTATGTTAATATCTCTCACATTCTAGGGGTATGGGAATGGAGGTGTGCTGCACCTTAGGCATGCTAGAAAAGCAACAAGCTTTGAAACTCAAAGAAGCAGGCCTGACAGCTTACAATCACAATCTTGACACCTCTAGGGAATTTTACCCAAATGTCATTACCACAAGGACCTATGATGAGCGCTTGGAAACCATTAAGTTTGTCCGGGATGCAGGAATTAGTGTGTGTTCAGGTAATCTGATCTTACTTTTGTATATAATCACATGCATCTATTTCGTAAGTCAATCATTGTCTAGCCTAATGCATGTAATAGATTCTTTCTTCTCCTAATAGTGTAAAAACACATTTGTTAACAGGGGTAGACATTCAGACTGGTCTATCTTTTCAAGTCCTTAATAAAAGTGGAAAGAATTAGTATATTGTCATCTTTGGTTACATACTTTGCATACTAAGCTCACAGCAGTGTTATTTATCTTGAATATCTTAAATGATATGTTAATTAGTGGCGAAAGGTTAATCCAATTGGGCTTTCTTCCCATTTATTTATGGCTTTTGTTGTACTTGCAAGTTATTCACATTTTTCAACCCATGTTAGTTTTCAAAGTATGTATGAAATGGAATTTTAAAGGCTATGATTTTTTTTGTTACTAATTTAGCTAAAGAGCTTTCTAGTTCAACTTCTATTATTCTTTGATAAAATCATTTAACGTCCAGAACAGCCGTTTTCTAAGGAGGATATGTTTACTTTTTGACTTTTTGAAAGTGTAAATTATGTTGTTTTAAGATATGTAATCTCTTAATGATACAATGGACATGTTTTGATATATATAATCTGAAAGATGCAAGGGGTTCTTTGTCCAGATGTATTTCCATTTCATTTCCTCCTCCCCCTAAACATTGTGTCTCCCATTTATAGAACCATTTGAATTATGAGAATTTTAACTTTAAAGTTCTTAGAATATTTTTTCCTTTGAGTTGTAACCTTATGGTAATTACCATAATTTCTCAAGTCAATTTTAAGCATCTAAGTGATTGACCAAAAAAATTCTAAGCATCTAAGTGTTCATCATCAACATTTACAGCTATGGTGTATTAATGAGCACAGAAATATAGGTATTTACTTTGATGGTAAAGTTAACTTATTTATTTATTTTAATTTTTAAACAGGAGGAATAATAGGGCTCGGAGAAGCAGAGGAGGATAGAGTTGGTTTGCTGCATACATTAGCAACACTCCCATCTCACCCAGAAAGTGTTCCCATCAATGCACTGGTTTCAGTGAAAGGCACACCTCTTCAAGATCAGAAGGTCAGTCTACATTTGTTTAATTCTAAACTTGACAGTTGAGGTTGTAGCAATAATTGTGCATGCTACAATAGAGACAGTGGCATATTTTGTGATTCAAGTTGGTCAGTAGTTGACACAAAATTATGGATAAGATGTGTTTAGGGTGACTTTAGATCATCACTTTAACAATTGTACTTGTGCCCCCCGGTGGTTTAAATCTCACTTTAATCATAGCGTCTAGAGCCATCAATCATCATGCCAGTTGCATTCTCTAAATTCTATTGATGTTCCAAGACTTGATTAGTTTAACAGAATTCATTTTGCTACATCTATGTGCAGCCAGTTGAAATTTGGGAGATGATACGAATGATTGCCACTGCCCGTATAGTCATGCCAAAAGCAATGGTCAGATTGTCAGCTGGCAGAGTAAAGTTTTCAATGCCAGAGCAGGCATTGTGCTTTCTTGCCGGTGCAAATTCGATATTCACTGGTGAGAAGCTATTGACTACTCCAAACAACGATTTTGATGCTGATCAACTCATGTTCAAGGTGCTTGGTCTGATTCCCAAAGCTCCCAGTTTCTCTGAGGAACCAGCAAATGCATATGAGGCAGAGGCTTGTGAGGAAGCTGTTTCCAGTTCAGGCTGAAATTGTTATACAAGGAGAGTGTTGGTCTGTAGTTTCTTACATTTTTTAAGCTGTAATTTTAGTGTTAGTTTGTAGCTGAAAGAATTGCACTCAAAGTAAAATTCAGTTAGAAAATAAAATCGAAATTTAGTAAGTCGATGATTGGATGATAACTCTATAAGCCCCATTAGAGAACTCACCATATTCACTGGTATGAGAACCAACATCACACGCATACACACACAAAGACAAACTCTGACCAAAGTATGCGGTGTTCTCTTATGTTGGTCGAGTCCTAGGCATTTGTAATTTCTTAGATTACAAATGAACCTGTAGAGAAGCAGCACGGCAGGAGGCTTCTGCCTAGACCAATGCTGAAGCCCCACATGGCGAAAACCCAAAGAGTAGATTGGTTTTGATAAAAATAAAATTTTATCCATTCTGAAAATACCCACGGCTCCCATGGGGTTATTTTTTGGGTCAAACGGCTTCCATGAGATGTTTATGTACAAAAGAGTCGGAAGAGGTTTTTGACTTCCTCTGTATTTACTAACCTAACACGTGAGTATTGGAATTATTTATTTCGATTCATAATTTTCCATCTTTACTAATACATCACAATCTGTGGTTATTCATGTGCCTTCCTCTCGGCCTTCTCCTCAACGATATTGGCAGCATGCTCCTGTGATCCTCCGTCACCCTTGCTTTCCTGTTGCAGCACCTCGTGTCTACGATGCTCCTTTCATTCATAGTCCTATTCTTCCCACTTATGTACACATGTAGTTAGTTTTGTAAATTCTGATTTTTTGGAGTTGGTGAACAGTCAAGTGACTCGCTGATCAGTATTCATTTTGTATAAACAACATTTTTTACCCCAAAAGATTATAATACAATTCTTTAATTTCTGCCAGAATTTCGTACTTTATTTTTTTTATTGCCAAAGTAAATGGGTTGTTTTTTAACTAGTTTCTGACTGAGATACAAGAAACTTGCATCTTAAGCTCTTGTTTTGAATATGAAGAATGTGACCTTGGAATTGCAAGTCTCTTTAACGTTTAAAGCTGTCTTTAGTTGTTTAGTTGTAGAAAATTTCCCTTGACCCCCCTCCCCCTCCACAAAATATAATACCAATAATTTTGTATAAACAAACTATTTTTTGCAACTACTTTTTCGCCTTTCTTTCCACCATTTTCTGAACATCCATAGTATTTTAATCCCATGCTAATCTGTTTCTTGCTATGATCTGTTGCTAGATGTTTTATATTTCTTTCCACTGCCATGCTTTATGGTTTTCCGCATATAATTATTTTGTTCTTGTGGTAGGCTACATTAGGGCATCTATTAGCGATGGTACTTCATATATCGTCTTCTGTTGTTCTCTCATATCTTTCGTTGATGACACTCAGGATACTAGCCAATTCCAAGGCATGTCCAAAGTGTAAGCCCTACTGAAAAAACCATGGGTGCATGCACATGACATCACACCCCTTGCAAATTTGAATTTTTCTGATATGCTTTCTGCTTGCATTTTTTTTTCCTTCCATGGAAATTGATAGTTGTTTGAAAACATATCTGATTAATGAATAATCGCATTGTATCATTCACATTGAGAATAGAAATATTGTTTGAGGAAACTTTTCTATTGTTTATGCTCTTACATTGTTAAGTTCTGGTTCTAAATGAATTATATGTATCTTGCAGGCTATGCCTTGTGGTCGGATCATGGTGAGAGGACAGGTGGTTTCTATGCTTGTAACCACTATGAAGCAGCTAAGAAAAAGGGATTTGTAAGGATTTTACAGTTTCTTTTTGCTCATTCTGAGAATTTGTTATTCTTCTTTGCCTTTTGGGAGCATAGTTTTCTTTTCTTCTGTTTATAAGAGTTTGTATTGTGGTTTGTAGTATAATGAAACTGAGAGAAGAAGAGAAACGGCAAAGCATTCTCTGGAGAGATACACTCATTATTATGAATGTTGGGCAAGAAATCAGTTGGTGTTCACAGTTCTCTTTTCAAATTTTCCTCTCTGTTTGTTCTGCTATGCTTTGAATTCATGCATTTCTTTTCATACTGTTATAGTACCCTGGCTATGTATTTTTTGTTGGGTCAACTACATAAAAGTGTGGAAGCCTCCTGAATTTGTAGTATTTGTCTGTGCATTGTTCTTCTGTTTTATGGATTTAATTGTCTAAGCCTTAATGTTGCTCTTGATGGACCTATACAAATGTCCTATTCTCGTTTAATCATTCACTAAAATCTTTTTGGTCTTCCTTGGCAGTTGAGGCAAAAAGTTCTTGCGGATTGGCATCAAATGCGAACTGTGAATGTAAGAATCTGTACTTGCAGAAAAAAAATTCCTACATGTGCACATACATGCAGACATGGGTTCATGTGTTTGCTATCTTCATTCTTCAATGGAGTAGCTGGTAACAAATGTGTTCAAAACATAAATAATCTTAGCACTCATCTTTCTACTGTATTGTGGAACTAGAACCATATTTAAAACTTTCGCAGATTTGGAATGTTATGGTATATTTCTTTTGCTTATTTATTTATTTTTAAGAACTCGCTATTAGCCTATCGATAGAGAATAGGTTGTGGCTTACAAGCCTCATGCGACTTGGATTCCTAAAACCTTTTTGGTGTACTTTATCCTGACTGGGAGAAGTTTTGGTTGGATTATTATGATGGACTTCTTGTCCACACGCAACTTTTACTTATTTTCCTTATTTGAATAATAAAGTTGTGTTTCTTCAGTTCCATAAAAAATTGTTTGTGTTATTGAAACAAAAAGTGTGATTGCTTGAAGATGTTGGGTAGGATTGTCTGTTTTCATCGTACCTGTGTTACTTCCCTAGCTATCATGGAATTCTATGAAGTACTCTGTATTTACTTTGTTTATATCCTGGCTATCTTTTTCTCAGGTGCAGAAGCTTAGTGATATACAGTGCGAACCCGAGTCTCAGCTCAAGTTCATAACTGAACGGATGCCTGGCAGCTGGAGAGTTTTTAGTTCATAACTATCTTTTTTGTTAGATATATAAAGATTTATTTTCTTTAAAAGATATGAAAGTAGCTATAAGATCAGATTATATTTGATTTGCCATGAAATGTTGACAAATGTGTAGGAGAGTGCTGACATGGGACTTATGCATATGGGTACTATTATCACCACACCAGTACAGCTGCAGGCAGGTGGAATCCTGAATGTCTCTTAGTAATTGGCATTACATCCTTAATTGTGCACCAGTCATCCAATGAAGTGCTCATAGTGCCTTCAAAAGCCATTCTTTCTTTTCTTTAGTCTCTACAATCAATCGTGTAGTTCATGCAGCATGTCTAAAGGGAGCAGGCATTGGTTGACCACAATGAGAAAACAAGCTCTGGAGAAGTTGTAAGAAGATTAGTTCCTCTGATTAATATCAACCATACAATTGCATTTTTCTTTTGAAGCAAACTTTTCTTTTCTTTTTCTTTTTTTTCAGTTTGCAGGCTGTTTTACTGGGGGGATGTGGACTGCAAAATTTGGTTTGATCGTCTCGAGAGGATGATGCAGCCAATAACTTTCATCCAAATCTACTGCAATAACCTATTCAGAGTAATGCATTTGGTCAGGCCGGTTGAAGTTGTTTACCCATATATCTCATCAGAGGAATACAACAGATGAAGAGTTGATATGCACCATAGTGGCTGTCCTGTGACCTCAGAGCATCAAAATGTCATTGTTTTTAAGGATTATAAATGCCCTTATAATATTTTGATTCTCTCTCTTTCTCTAAGGAGAAAAACAAATGCAAGAGGTATGAGGATAAAATCTTTATGAAATGGCACCTAAAGTGTTCAAAGAGTAAAAACTAAAAACAATCCCTAACTTCCATTCTCAAGTTTTTATTTCATAAATTCTCCCTTCATTCTCTCATATTACTATGCTTGTCAAGAAACTTCAAAAGATATGTAACCACCTATAAAGTGGTTTACAGGCCATTTGTTAGTATGTATTAAAATCCAGGACAAAACTGCTTTTAAATACATCAAAATCAGTTCCAGAATATCTCAAACAGATATCCTAAGAGCTTAACTAAGCACTATCAATCTTAAGAGACGACCGCCGCACCGCCGCCCCACAATCTGCATGAATAAGAAAGAAAGGCAAGTCCTAAATCTCACAATGATTCCCAACAACGAACTCTCTTACATAATCCCTCCACTTCCTCCCACATAGTTTTGAAAGTTGCTCTTATTTTGTTCAAACCATGCTGCCCACCCAAGAGCCAACACACAGCAGCTCCACAAATTCTTTGCTTTCTTCCCCCTCAAAAAACAAGCAACTTCAAACACAGAAGTTTTCCTCATGTGCGTAGTTGGCAGTCCTTGCGGGTGTTGTTGAGTATACCAAAAACAGGAAAAAGGCTCGGTGTAGCTCCAACCCACCTTTACCTACAGCTCAAGGAAGTTCCAAATCTGCAAATAAAAAACAAGCGAGAGTCAACGGCAGAGTCAACGACGAGTCAAGAGATTTAGACAAGTCACTTTGCTGTTTGTCTGTGAAGTTATTTAATATTTATTAAAGTATTTCTGTTTAGTTGGAATAACCCTATGTTTTAGGGAAGTGGCTGAGGTTTGAACGTTTCTTTAGGAATATCTCTTAAATTTTAGGAGCTGCTGGTCATGTGATCGTGCAGCAGGTCATGGAGTCGTGCAAAGTTTCTTTTCTGTTTTGTAAGGCTATTTAACAACCATCTTTCACTTAATGAAGTATTCAATTCTCCCACTCTGTTTCCTCTCAGTAAATCTAGAAACTAACAATTGGTATCAGAGCTGAAAAACAATCTGATTAGTCTTGGTCAACTGCAGGAGAAAGGGATGGTCATCTTGATTAAAAAGAACTCTTGTCACATACATCATCCTAACAAGGGTTTGATTATTCAAGCTGATATGACTTCGAATCGTATGTTCATACTCAAAACAGAAGCACATGCTAAGAAACAAATGTGTTTCAAATCCACAACTAAAGAAGAATCATGGCTGTGGCACTGCAGATTTGGGCATTTGAGTTTCAATGGCCTCAAAGCACTCCAACAGAAGAACATGGTGAAAGGACTTCCTCTATTGCAAGCTCCCTCAACGGTTTGTGAGGAATGTATGGTGGGAAAGCAACATCGCGAAACATTTCCAAAGGAAAGTAGCTGGAGAGCCACACAGGTGCTGCAATTGGTGCACTCTGACATATGTGGACCAATCAACCCCATCTCGAACAGCAGCAAAAGGTATTTTATAACCTTTACTGATGATTTTAGTAGGAAAACATGGACATACTTTCTTACTGAAAAGTCTGAAGCTTTCGTGACTTTCAAGAAATTTAAAGCATCTGTTGAAAAAGAAACTGGTGTGTTTATTAAGGCTTTTCGAACAGATAGAGGAGGAGAGTTTACTTCCAATGAATTTGTTAATTTTTGTGAGATAAATGGCATACACAGGCAATTACAGCAGCTTATTCACCACAACAAAACGGTGTGGCCGAGAGAAAGAACCGTACCATTATGAATATGGTAAGAAGTATGCTTGCAAGAATGAAGGTACCAAAAGAATTTTGGCCAGAAGCTGTAAACTGGAGTTGTCACATTCTAAACAGATGCCCTACTCATGTTGTGAAGGATGTTACACCGGAGGAGGCATGGAGTGATAAGAAGCCTGAAGTAAGCTATTTTCGAACATTTGGTTGTCTAGCTTATGCTCATATTTCAGATAATTTAAGAACCAAGCTTGATAACAAGAGCACAAAATGTGTGATGCTTGGAGTCAGCAACGAATCAAAAGCCTACAGATTATACAATCCAGAGACTCAGAAAATCATAATTAGTAGAGATGTGGTGTTTGATGAAGCTAGTGGTTGGAACTGGAATGATAAACCAAGAAAGGAAGCTAGTGTTTATCTTGAAGAGACTGAAACTGAGCAAATTGTTGAAGAAGGTGAAGATGAACCTGTTGAGCCAAGATTTAATGAAGTCTCCTCAAATTTACCAAGGCAAAGAAGACCCCCTGGCTGGATGACTGATTATGTGAGTGGTGATGAGCTCTCAGATGATGACAATATTGCTCAATTTGCCTTGTTTGTTGGCAATGATCCCAATACGTTTGATGATGCTGTAAAGAGTTTGAAATGGAGAAAAGCCATGGACCTGGAAATACAAGCAATTGAAAGAAACAACACATGGGAGTTGGTTGATTTGCCTAAAGGAGAAAAAACAGTTGGAGTGAAGTGGATATTCAAGACTAAGTTCAAAGAAAATGGGGAGATTGACAAGCACAAAGCCAAGTTAGTAGCTAAAGGATATACTCAAAAATATGGTATTGATTATTCTTAAGTATTTTGCTCGCGTTTGGTTATATCTTTAGCTGCACAGAATGATTGGTCCATTTACCAACTCGATGTGAAGTCTGCCTTTTTATATGGAGAGCTCAATGAACAAGTGTACATCGATCAACCCCCTGGATATGTGCAAAAAGGAGAAGAACAGAAGGTCTACAAACTAAAAAGGGCTTTATACGGACTAAAACAGGCTCTGAGAGCTTGGTATAGTCGTATAGAGTCACATTTCTTGAAGACTGGATTTATCAAGTGTCCTTATGAGCATACCTTGTTTGTCAAACATGGTCAAGAAAGGAAGATTCTTATTGTGTGTCTTTATGTGGATGATCTAATATTCACAGGAAATGGTGTAGATATGTTCAAAGACTTCAAGAATTCCATGATGGAGGAATTTGAGATGACAGACTTGGGGAAAATGCACTACTTCCTTGGAATTGAAGTGAAGCAGTCAAGCAATAGGATTTTCATTGGACAGAAGAAATATGCTGAGGAGATTCTCAAAAGATTTCATATGGAAGGCTGCAACTTTGTTCAAAATCCCATAGTTCCAGGAACAAAGCTCGTCAAGTATGAGGGAGGGGAGAAAGTCGACAGCACTCACTTCAAGCAAATAGTGGGAAGTTTAATGTATCTAACTGCTACAAGGCCTGATTTAATGTTTGCTATGAACCTTATTAGCATATACATGGAATCACCCACTGAACTTCATTTTCAAGCAGCTAAGAGAGTGTTACGCTATTTGAAAGGAACAACTGATCTTGGTCTATTTTACAAGAAGAAAACTGGAGCAAAGCTGATGGGATTCAGCGACAGTGATTATGCTGGGGATCTTAATGATAGGAAAAGTACATCTGGATACGTATTTCTGTTAAGTTTAGCTGTTGTAGCTTGGTCTTCGAGAAAACAACCTGTTATCACTCTCTCTACAACAGAAGCTGAATTCATAGCTGCAGCCTCATGTGCATGCCAAGCTGTTTGGTTGAGAAGGATACTCGAAGAATTGTATTTTATACAGGAAAAGCCTACTGTGATCATTTGTGATAATAGTTCTACCATCAAATTATCAAAAAATCCAGTAATGCACGGGAGGAGTAAGCATATTGATGTTAGATTTCATTTTCTTCGAGATCTTGCCAGAGATGAAGTCATTAAACTAGAACACTGTCCAAGCAATATGCAGGTGGCTGATATTCTAACTAAGCCATTAAAGTTGGAGGCTTACATAAGGATGCGAGAAGCACTTGGGATTTGTTCGAGTTCGAGTTTAAACTGAAAGTTCAATTACTTTTCAGTTTAGGGGAGGATGTGAAGTTATTTAATATTTATTAAAGTATTTCTGTTTAGTTGGAATAACCCTATGTTTTAGGGAAGTAGCTGAGGTTTGAACGTTTCTTTAGGAATATCTCTTAAATTTAGGAGCTGCTGGTCATGTGATCGTGCAGCAGGTCATGGAGTCGTGCAAAGTTTCTGTTCTGTTTTGTAAGGCTATTTAACAGCCATCTTTCACTTAATGAAGTATTCAATTCTCCCACTCTGTTTCCTCTCAGTAAATCTAGAAACTAACATTGTCTCCAAGTTTCTCATCAAATAAATAAACATGAACATGTCACCGCAACGCAGGGCCCTTGTTTTTCCTATGACAAAAGCCCATTATTATTTACAAGCTTCGTAATTCAGTTGGGCCACAAAGAAATCCCAAATTCGGTGCAAAGCCGAATACACAACTTATTCTAAATTATTCAAAAAAGGTCACTAAATTACTAGTAGGTCATATGCTCATTAGCAAAATTAAATTACCTTTTCGAAATACCGTCGGTTTGTTCCACCAAGGGTATACGCAGACAATCTAGAAATTCAATCTAGATGCAACCACAAATACTTCCTTCAATTGAATCTCTGATTTAACCACATTCATCTAAATTCTATAAATATTTTCCACATCCAAAATTCCTCAATTTACATCATTATAAAATGCTTTCAAGGGGTCATTCACTCCTTGAAAATCCAATTAAATTCTTCCGAGAACTACAAACGGCTTAATCCCCAAAAAGGTATGTAGGCAGTCTAGGATTCCCTAGACGCAACTATAAATATCAAACAAACTTTCACAAGAGATTGTAATTAAGAGATATTTTCATCCAGAAATGGATCCTACTCAAACTACAGAAACTCTTATTTGCAATAAATAAGAGTGAAATTGTGTTGGATGAATCTTTTATCACTTTTTTTATATTTTTATCTAACAGTGCTACGGAATGAAGGCAGCAAAACTGTAGGGGGTCTCACTGAAGGCTCAACTTCTTGTTCTGCTCTCCATGCGGGACCGGAAGCTGCCATTCGAGGTCTCAAACTAGTGGCTGGTTTGGGGTATAGAAGAATGATCATGGAGACTGACTCATAAATTTTGAACCTTAGTATTTATGGTCGAGTGAATAAGAGGGCTTGGACTATTCTTCCAATTGTGCTGGAAATCAGCCATCTTGCTTCATCTCTGGATGTTGTGGAGTGGGGTTGGATCACTTGTAGTGTTAATCGAGCTGCTCATGCAGAAGCGACGATTGGTTCCAGAGCGGTGGCGCAATGTTGCTGGGCAGATAGGCCACCACCGTCTCTAGTGGGTGAATTCTTGCTTGTATATTTTGGTGCTCTTTGTTCTTTGTTCTATTTCCTTTTTCAAGTTTGTCATATCTTATACTTCTGATCTGATTATAGAGAAACAGTTCCATTCTTTTATGTTCATCTAACGTACAAATGTTTGTTATCTCTGGTTTTCTTTCCTAAGACTTTCGTCCAATCGGCCTCATGAATTATTATTATTGTTATTATTCTTGTACATTTGAATCAGATTGAATGAATATTCAAGCTCCACTGGGTGTTTCCCCCCTTCTTTCATTTGGCTCTTATCAATAAACAAATATCGTATTTGCTTTTACAGCAAAGCAAGGCAATTGAAACAAAAATTAGGGCAAGCTGTTACAAAAGTCAGTACGTCTTTACATTTGTACAGCAAATAAGAATGGTAATTTATAACTGCCCGCGAAAAGGGCCCGTATTTGTTTTCTAGTATATTTTTTTTTTCACCGGACGAAAAGCAAAAGAAGAAAAGAAAATCAACCTACAAAAATATTGTCCAAAAAGAAAACCTACTGAGATTTTGTTATAAAATCTCCAACACACAAGAATACGTGTTCCCCCAACACCAAATCCACTGGAGGAATGTTTTCAATGCAATCAACGGTTATCTGCACAAAGAGAAGTATGATAGGCAGAATGAGCACACGTAATGACATGCCTTTTTATCTTTTTTATTTTTTGCGATACGAACAGCTTAACGGATTAGAATGTAGAACAAACCTTTCCATTTCCAGCCTGAAACTCAGACTTCAAAGTTGCATGATCCCTTGATAACAAGTATATTTGCAGACACCGTACGGATTCAGCATTTCCTGCAACCATTGAGGAACGTTTGTAAGAGAGAAGCGGATAAGACTTCAGTTGTGCAACCGTCAAACCATATTAAATATGTCTAGAATCAATTCTATTTCGTTATTGTTCTTTTCTTTTAGGTTCTGGGGAAGAGTACCAACCCGAATACAGAGGGAGAATTGCATCTGAGTTGAACACTAGGGCAGGTCGGGCCAAACTGATAACAAATGACATGCCAGAAATCCCATGGAAACTCTCCTCCGCAACAACGAGCTGCAATGTGTAAAACATTGAAATTAAAAATATCAAGACACAAGAAATTAATCAGTTACCCCGTGTCACCATGAGAAGATGAAAGAAACTACTGCAATGCGAACGAACTCATTAATATATTCCTGGTAAAATAAAGTATACGTATCTGAAGTCTCATGAACATGTTCGAAATATCAGGGAGAGAATATTTTAGTCAACTTCCAAGTGACTATTTAACTTCCACACCAAAAACAAACAAACAAAACAAAACAAAACAAAACAAAGCAGCATCCAGTGAAAGCAACTTACAGCATCTGATGGCATCACACTAGAAGGAAGCAGTGGCAAACCAATGGCATCCCTAATGTATTGTTCCTGCATACAAAATACTCATCAGCCCTTGACACAGAATGTCATCAGAAATGATCTTTGACAAGACAGGCATCAAAAACTGATTTCCTTGGGGGAGCGTGCTATTCTGGAGAAAAGTACGAAAGAGAACTCCAAATGGAAGAATTGTACGTAAACCAAAGGGGAAATGGGGGAAGACAGCAAATAGAAAACTTTAAACCCTAGAAATAAACCACCCTTCAAATCAAGAAACATATGATTCATAGAGGTAAATATACCGACAAATTGCAGAATTATGTTGTATTTCTCATGGTAAGTAATTCTTTTAACTGATACTAAAAAGAATTAATTCCCGCATGCACATCTATCACCAACAAAGGGCCTAACACACTGCCTGAAGAAAAGGAGTACCTGTGAGTGCAAAACCCGTTGTGAGACAGATTTGTCTTGATCCAAAGAATCAAAGTACGCTTCCACCATGTCAGTAGGTTCAAGGGCGGCTTTCTTCCGTAACTTCTGAATTCTGTTAACAATCTGATATGGATTGAGGAAAATGAGACAATGTTGCACAAAAAAGAGACATACTTCTACATAATTAGAAGTAAGTGTTTACCCAATAACCCAACAAGAAGTAGCATAAATACCTCACGAGCAATACCGGCCTCAAACAACGACTCATCTGGACGTAAATCCAAAATCACCAAAACATCACCTGGAATGTAGAACAAAGAAAAACTTAGATACAGATACACGTCACAAAATATATCACAAGATCTCTCAAAATTCCCACCATCTCCATTTGCATCAATCTCCTTTTCTGTTGTTCCATTAGGACGTTTGAAATCCCTAACAACCTGGAAATTAAAGGAACGACAATAAAAATGAGTTAATGCGATCAATGGAGTTCAATGAGTTATGCTATTGATGGAGTTCTTGCCGGCATTTTAGGCAAGATCACACATGCCAAAAATGCTGTCCTCAAAAAAGATAAATCTTTTTCGTCTTTTCCATCATCCTTTTGATACAAAATGGCTACCTAAATATAATATGCAAATACCATTGATACCATAAAGCTAAGCTTTTCTTTTCGAATATTGATCTAACTGCTAATATAAAATGGCTGTGATGTAAATAGATTGCAAGGGACAAAACATTTTATTGTAAATAAAATAAAAAAGAAATGTCAAACGAAGTGAGGTAGATACCATGGCAAAGAAGTTGAGCGGAAACAGAAGATAAAGGATATTATCTTAGCAATGGAAGATGAGCACCTTAATATCAGCCAGTTTTAAACAATGACCAGAAAGAGAAACTTCTCCAGCTTTCTCAAATCCTAAAATGCTTTCCTGGGACATAGCCTTGACTTCTTTGGCAACAACTCCCATAGATTTTCCTAGCCGCTTACCTAATAAGCTATAAGAAAACAAACGAACAAAGCCATTAAACATAAATACAAAGGCACATTCTTCAACCCCCACCCCACCCAAAAAAAAAAAAAAACTTTCAAAACAGTCCTCATGTATACAGTGTTCATACCTAAAATCAGGCTCTGCACGTAACGAAGCATACTTCAGTGTATCATTACATGGGACAAGCGACCGTACATTAAGTTCCTCCAAAACATACTGGGATAAAAGGAAAACAGCTAATATGTTAGTTGGGGAAGACTGATGCCCAAGACCAAGAAAAAATGAGTTCATTTACATGGGATCTGCAATGAGCCACTGCTACTACTGACCACAGTTATAGATCACATACATTATAAAAAAAACAAAACAAAAAAGATGACCGCCAGTTCAAGGTTGATTGTAAGTGGTTTAAAAGACTTTCCTTGCCCCAAACAAAAGTTAGCCTTCGCAAGGAAAAAACAAAAAGAAACAAAGTGAGCAAAACCAATTAATCAAGTAGCCACATTCTTTGATTTCCCAAAAGTTTTACACAACCAAACCAGCCAAGGAGAACACACACACACACGCTAAGACTATAAATATATTGTATTGAAATTTGGAGTTTGATGCACTTAATAAAATAGCTGAGAACCTGGAGTAACCAACAAAACATTGTTTCAAGAAAATCAGAACATGGTATCAAATACTGGTCCTAGCAGAGACGTTTATATACTGATAGATAGAGAAGATGGTCAGAAAATAGATAATATCGGAGAAATAACTACTTGTTACAAATTACATCTTGGTAAAACAAAATGGTTGAATAATTGAAAATTGAGGTTATTTAAGAAGAGACGTTAAATACTAAAGATTGTGGAAAGCATTTGTGGTAGTAAATCCATAATTAAAAGAATGTTCGTGATTGAACAAGAAGATACTAGGGCCATTGATTCAGATCACTTACTCAGAGACACATGTAATACAAAGAAAGAAAAAGGAACCTATTACTTGCAACACAAAGCTGAAAGGTTAATTAGATGTAAAAGATTGGTGGTTTCAACTGAAAGACTATTATTCTACCATGTAGATTGCGAAAAGGCACTTTCACAAACAATACCATTAGTTGGTACCACAATAACTAGACATTTCTACATGTATGAAAACGTATAAGCACAATATACCTCTCTTAGCTTTCCAGCAATATCATCAAGAAAGTCTGCATCAGGATGAACTATAACCATCTCCCTTTAATGATCAGAAAAGAAGACTGTTTGTTAGATAAATATGAAGAGACAAATGGCAGAACAGTTTAACAAAAGTAACAAAGCAACAAATGGGAAGGTATGAGCACACCTGAGGGGTGTTTTGAGAGGCTTGTTGTGACGCTCACGAATATTACGCGCAAGATCAATTATTGTCATCATTCTTGTAACACTTTGCTCGATACGTTCATCTCTCTGTAATGGAAGTAAAATTTAGTTAAAATGCCTCAATGAATCTAGAAGATCAATATGTCAAAATTAAGTTCATTGAAATACAGTCGGCCACACAAGAAGGCGCTAAAAATGCATTATTTAATTGTTCCACATTAGAAATATTACCTTGACAAATTCATAGCTTAAATAACTACAAAAGGTTTCAATAAAAAATTGTTTGATAAGATCTTCAGAAAGAAACAAATGACCACCAATACCTTTCCTTCTGCTTGAGGAAAACTGCAAAAATGAATGCTTTCCTCTGACTCATTCAAAACTTTCCGCATATTTTGATAAAGGACCTCAGTGAAGAATGGGGTTAATGGTGCCATCACTTTACATGACACTAAAAGGACCTGTAAACACAAAATAAACAATACACACTAAGTCATATCTCAAGAACTGAATAGTTACAAACTGCTGAGGTTAATGGTGAATCTAAACTGCATATCTCAAGAGCTGAAAAGTAACAAACTAAGTCATAGTTGAAGGCAATATGCAGAGAATAATTATTGATAATGATGCTCATAAGAATTATAACCATGGTATGCAGAAAGAAAGATGAGAAAATGAATGCCAGGTAGAAAATTTTCTGATACTTAACACGGTTATATGAAAAGTACATGATAGCTTACATATACTAATGTATAAGTTAACAAGAGCACATGAGGAGCAAGTCCAGAGAGAAATTAGTTACGGAGGATACTATGCCCGAAAAGAATTTAACAAGTCAACACTATGCTTGCAGATGAAGCATTCTGATTCTTAGTGAAGAGTAATTAGAAACTAGGAGTCTTTTTTTCATAAGAAAATATTAATAGAGCCATTGACACTTTTACAGTCAAAAACAAACAGGTATATAAAGGTACATTCGAGTTAATTACAACTTTGCTCCAACTAGAATGAACCCTCTATTGGTTAACAACAGAATATTAAAGAACATCTTGGTTTCACAATTGGAAAAAACATAAAAATTATAAAGTTGCTCAGTAGTTATAGCCTGAACATCCCCTTCATTGGGTACTATAGTATAGTACCAAACAGAACATGATTCCGAAATCCAAAGAAACATGAAAACACATTGTTAGACTTTAAACTCCCACCAATGACACTCACAGCGTATTTGAGGACCTCCAAACGACAATCTAGTATCACATGCAATCTTTTTACACAACATTAGGATTGAAAGGTGTTGGGATGGGGTTTAGTTAGGCTTTACCACAAGGCTTTGGGTTGGTAGATGATGAGTTAGTGGTATAAGGGGTGACAGGTGGGGGATAGATAGTAAAGATGAGGGGGTCAACATAGCAACTCCCAAATGAATATTATAGTAATTTAAAATTGTTTTAGAAAAAGTCTGTTGATTCCTTTTTTTTTTTAGCATATACGTGTACATTTCTTCTATTAACAAGACTTGAATATAAAAATGCCTAAGGCAATAAATAAAACTGCATATGCAAATGAGCCTTAAATACAAAGGCATTGCAAAATGTAGATACAAAAATCAAGTAAATAATAATAAACAAATAACCAAAATCACATTCCAAGAATCGCAAACTCAACCAATCATGCACACCATCATTCATGAAAGACATAGCTGTTGGTCACACAATGGAAAGTAACAAGAAGAGAATAACCATCATAACACAAGAAAGTTACCATCACCATACATTGAAGAGAGTTGAGAGTGCCATCCTACAATCTTCTTCACCAGTACGACCCTTTAGCCTCTTGCGATTAAAACGCACGTATATATTTGTCAAGTTGTCAAGAAACTTCAAAAGATATGGAACCACCTATAAAATTGTTTACAGGTCATTTGTTAGTATGTATTAAATATATAATTAAAGGCATAGAATGATTTCTAGAATGAACACATTTCTTTATGCGATGCGAAACAGAAACATTTTATCCCAAAAAAACAGTAACTATGCGGGAACCATGAATAATTAATGACCTTTAGGGGGAAAAATCATTATAACTATTAGATCCAAAACATAGCAAATCCAAAGAGATAATAACAATGAAGCAAGCATACACGAGCAAAGATGACAATGACGTCTACGTAAACAAGCCCATAATTAAATTCTGATTTATCCATTTTTTTCACTAGTGGATTTTTCATAAATCATAATTCAGCAGAGATATACAAGTTTCATGTATATTCATGAAAAGGTACTGTCCCACGCATGGAATATTATTGAAACCAGACACTTCAAGTATATTTTGAACACCTAAGACAGGATACCTTTATTGCAACGTCAAAAAATTACTAATTAACTGTTACAATTTAGTTTATATTCGGATCTTGCATTCTAATTATCTAATCTGCATATAACCAGAAAGCACAAATCCACCTAAACTTTACGGGAAATAAAAGTTAATTTGAAAATAATGGTTGATATATAGCTAACCGTGTAAAGTCGATAACCATTCATCTCTTGCTGGACAAAATATACAAGACTCTGTGTGGCTGAGTTGATCCACTGGTCAAGGACATTTGATGACTTTTCTACAGTGGCATGATTTATAGGGCGGAAAGGGGCAAAGCCCTCAACTTCAAGTCTCTTAGCGTTCTGAACAAGGAACCTATATGCGTTGTACCAAGGAAGAAATACATCCTTGACCTGAAAAGAATAAATAAAACGTACTTCTAAATTAATTGAAGGGAACCAAAACTAATAAACATATTTAAGACCATATAATTGAAGATAACTATGCAACCAAACAGAACTCCAATGCAATAATAAAAAGAACAGTAGATATAATAGTACTTACAACACCAAAAACACCTTCTTTTTTGAAACGTAATGGCTCAGCACGCACAACAGGAGAGTTGATGAGGTATAACCGCAGTGCATCCTGCACAACAGAAATAGAAAACAGACCAAACATTGGTAAGATTTAACATCTAGAAAGGCTTTCATTATTCAAACAAAGAAACCTGGACAAAAATTTCATATGTATAATGAAAACTTGAAGATACTACAATAAACTTACAGCCCCATAGTCATCGATGACTTCCATTGGTGAAGGATAGTTTTTCAAACTTTTACTCATTTTTTTTCCATCCTCGGCAAGGACAAGTCCATTGCAAATGAGGTTCCTAAAAGCAGGTTTTCCAAATAATGCAGTAGATAACACCATAAGAGTGTAGAACCTGCAGAGTGAGAAGGAAACCAACAATAAATCAGAACATATGGGTTAGATATCATGTCACCTATTTTCTTTCTAGGCGAAGACACTCAAATCTGGAAAAGAACACAAACAAACTTACCATCCACGAGTCTGATCTAGCCCTTCAGCCACAAAATGCCCAGGAAAATTTTTCTCAAAAAGTTCTACATTTTCGAATGGATAGTGGATATAAGCATAAGGCATGGACCCACTCTCAAACCAACAATCAAACACCTGAAGAGAAAAACCAACACATCAACATCAAGGTAAAGAAGAAAATACCGGCTACTACCATAATAGAGTAGCTTGAATGTACTTACATCATCTATACGTCGAAGAACACCATATTCAGGACCACGGCTAGAAGGAATAGTGATATTATCAATGTTGTGGCGGTGCAGATCAAAAACCTATTAAAATCAGCATAAGAAAATATTAGTTTAGATTTTCTAATTCATTAAGAGAATAAAAATGAAATGAGATTAATTTTATTCATGAAACAACAATTAAAAAACATTATCCTTGAAAATCTAAGGAATCAGCATTCATAAGTAATAGCAGACATGCAGACACAGAGAGGAATCAAACCTTAACACCAGAAAGCTTTTCAAGCTTCTCAATAGAATCCATGACGACTATTTCCTCACCATCCTCACTGATCCACACAGGAAGCGGAGTGCCCCAAAATCTACTTCGACTAACTGCCCAATCTCTTGCATTTTCCAACCAATTGTGGAAGCGTTTTTCCTGAAATAATAGAAACCAGGGAGTTGTTGTCACCACAGTTCAAAATTCCATAAGTATCTCCCATCTGAGGACGTACTGCGTATTTTTCATAACATAACACGTAACACGAAAATAAATTTTAAAATAGCATTCTCACTAGCCATTTGCATCCCAAAAAAAAAACAAAACAAAAAAATCAAATCACAAGGTTCAAGGAATGAAAATTTAGCCACACCAAAAAATCTTTTTTAGCTTTTTAATTTCAACAGTTTAAGCATAGGATTAGATGATAGTACAGCCGCCCTTGCCCATGTTCAGAAAAGCAATCCATGCTCAGAAGAAAAAAAAATTTAACCTTCACAAAATCAGGAACCCAGTAAGTCTGCGTGTTGTTTTCTAACAATTTTTCTTTTAACTGCTCCACTCGGATAAACCTGTAATCAAATGGCAAAACTCATTTAGGATGAGACTACACGTTGGCAGGAGAAGAAATAAAAATGGTTGAAACTGACACAAGTCTTAGAGTCCTACTATAAGAACTTGCAATAAATTTAGCATGCATGGAAGAATCTGTTCGAACAGAATCTACCAAAAAAAACAATTGACCAATGAAAACTGAGCTTTTAATATATAAAAAATTAACAGAGTATAAAGCTGAAGTACGAGATTAGCTAGTTAAAACTGCAGTTACCAGCTTGGAACAGCTCTGTAAATGAGTGGAGTTTTAGATCTCCAGCAAAAAGGATAAGAGTGAGTAAAGGTTCCAGACTTCACTAGCCTTCCGTTTGCCTGAGCAAATACGAAGAATTACATCAGAACAGAGGAGAAAAGCAATACACGAGGTACAAAAAGTACAAAATCATCTCTTGGCAAATAAATCTCCATGAGAATAGAACATCCACACACTGAAGAGGACTCTGGTTTCTACTTTTTTCACTTTTTTTACTATGATCCTTCAACTAATGATGATGACAACAAGAAGAACAATAATAATAACTAGCATCAGAACACATGAACCTAGACATTATTTGATGTCAAAACATGTTTAAATGATGAAGATAAAACCAAACATTTCTGTAAAAGTCTATTTCTTCTCAAAGTTGAATGGCATAGCTATATCTTTTCTTCTTGTTGAGTGGGGGTTGGGTAAGTAAACCACCGTACTTATATGTGTGTGTAAACTGTCTAGTACCTTCACTGCTTCAATAATGGCTTTATCTGCATCCTTGACATAGCGCCCACTGAAGTCGGTAATTCTTTCCGTGAAGCATCCATCATCATCAACCGCTACGATCAAGTTCTCTCCCTACATGCAAAAAAAACAAGGGAGTTTCACTAAAACACCCAAAATGGGGGTTGAAATTATAAAAAAAAACCCAAGCACTATTTAAACATATAAACACACCCAAAACCCATCATTACACACACTCAAAACCCATTTATAAACACACCCAAAAAGTTGACTTTGGGGTTGATTTTGGGTGTGTTTCTATGTTTAAATAGTGCTTGGGTTTTTTTATAAATACATGTCTAGGATTGGGTTTATTTATAAATTTGTAAAAAAACAAAGGCAAACATAAAAAACATGGGCCTGAAAGTAAACTGCAAAAATTGAGATGTTTAAATTTCTCGGGGAAAATATTTAATTTAATAGGCCACTTAAGGGGAAAATATCTTCAGGACTTTCAACACCATTAAAGCAGTAAAGGGAAGTTCCACAGAGTGTTGAAAATCAAAAAGAACTTGAAAATGCAGAAAATTTCAACCCTTGATATTATAACATTTACATGCATCTGGGTGCATACCTTATTGATTACTTTATTTTCCAGGCAAACACGATAATCATCTTCACCAAATGCAGGAGCACAATGAACAACACCAGTACCACTGTCATCAGTTACATAGTTATCGGCAACAACTCTGAATGCCACATCAGAGAACTCCTTAAAGTAGTCAAACAGTGGTTCATACCTGCAGTTCACAGTCTCTTTATAATTGTGATACGCATAAATAACTACGTGAACTAAGTAAACAAAAGAAACCACAGACTAAAGTCCAATCTGACAATAATTTGAAAAATTAAGGAACAGAAGTACTCACTTCTTTCCCACTAATGAAGCCCCAGAGACTTTCTCCAATACTTCATATGAAGTATCAACAGTTTCTTTTTTCCCACCTGCGGATCCCTTGGTCTTGGAATTGAGCTTTTTTGAATCATCAACAGATCCATTTGCAACATTTTCTTTTGGTTTATCACTCGG